>LKUV01000056.1:0-362843 GCA_001414455.1 Hymenoscyphus fructigenus | reverse complement strand
ATTTAAAACATACATAGGCGTGGTTTGGTGGGAATAAAAGGAATTAAAACAGTCGATCTTTTGAAAGAATTTACCGATGGCTACAAGGCAAGATTTGGCAAGGCACCATTTCTTCACAAGGCATTACGCTGGAGAATGTAAACCCTTCATCCCTCATAATTTATCTAACCTCTTTGCTTATCTTAGAATGAGCGATCAAGCCGACAAAGTGGCCCCAGAAGAAGGCGATGAAGGATGGGAACGTATTTACTCTTATAGAAAATGGCTGCTCAAGAATGTATTTCACGATGCAACGATGTTGATTCTGCCCATCGAGGAAGGCCACCCTAGCAATCGGGAGGACGCACCACCGTGATTTATCCAGAATCAAAGGTTTCACCCAGGTTTTCGCTAACGTTGTATCTTCGTGGTATAGCCCCTTTGGGCTTCTTAGCGCCTATTATCCTCTTCACATGTCACCAATTGCTGGAGCATCAGAGTTTACCCTCCCAAGTGAGTTGGAAATTCTTTCTAATCTTGAAAATGACATTTCCATAATTCCAAGTTGCTGACTGTTGTTTAAGTCGGTGAAGTATCATATTACTCGAATGTGACCCAAAGAGATGAACCTCTGCCCATAGGCGTTTCTGTTGTTTCCCCTCCCGGTAAGTGGTTTCAATCACTCAATAACACTCCGATTTTACTAAAATAAACAAATCAGGGACCGATCTTGACCTTCTTGAGCTTGCTCACAAGGTCTTGGTGGCGGGCATGAAACTCGTGGATGTTGCAACCGGGCGTTCAATATTAAGAATTGATGGCCAAATACTCTTTCGTTTCCACGAACAAAGACATAGTTTAAACGCCGAAGTCTGCTTGAGTGCAACCCTACAATTTTGAGTTGAAACTTTTGACTTTACGCCGAAAGAACCCTATGTGGTTAAGGAAGGTGATTAGAACATACAAAGGCGTGGTTGTTAATAAAATGCCAACCGTTGTACCAGCGTAACGAACTAGGAAATGGTTATTGAACCCGGAAGCTCAAAAGTATATTTTGGAAAAGTAGAATGCGGTTTAGACTGGTAGATAAACGATGAGGTATTGTGGCCATGAGCTAATCGTAATGTATCATACTCTTTCTACAGAAGCTTGTATAGCTACTCGGGAAACAAGACTGGAAATGTGCCTCTGGACTTTGTTGATAATCTTAAGCTGACGGCGACCTCAACGCAAGGATCATGCCATCAACAACTAATCTGAAAACCAAAGAACCATCATCCATACCCTACGAAAAGGGATCAATCATAGATGAAGAAAAGGGGAGAGTAGAAGATAGTCTGGGAATGGTGTGGTGAGGTGAGGATACGAGGTGCTGAGAATTCCCTCACCCTCCGCGATTCGTTTTCGACGACGACAATTCATATAAGGTGGGACTATCTCTGACCTGTCCATGGCCCGTCCATAGAGCGTCCATCTACCGAGTGCCAAGCGCTGGGAGTAGCTTCAGCCGGCGACTGCAATCCCTGTACCCTCTACTCTCCCGCACCCTCTATACGCCTAGGCCACTACCCCTACCACAGTGGAAGTGTGTGCGCACACAATGCGCGCCGGTAGACTTAACTTACAATCAACACACTCCTTCTACTAGCATAAATAACTGCTCTTAGTCCTTTCTCTCTCCCCTCTCTCTATTCGTAACACGAAACAATAACTTGACAAATGTTCCAACTCAATCATCTTTCTCAAACAAAACTTCAAGCCCTCTCACACGACAGACAAGCATGACTTGTCTCAACTTTGCATTCATGGTCATCTCTTTGCTTTCTGTTGTCATGGCTTCCGTTATTCCTCCTGCCATGTTACAAGTTCCCATCAATGGAACCAGCATCATCAGCCAGGTAAAGCCTATTTACTCATCCCATAATACTAGAAAACAGTTAGCTGACACAGGCATAGCGTAATAAGGACGGTTCACACTGTTGCCATGATGATGACATGTAGGTAACCGGGCTTCTAACCTCCCCCCTTCCTCTGCCCAATCTCACCTTGTTGTACCTTCTACATCCCAGCGAGATTGAAAGCCAACTCCCCAAACTTTCTTACATGTACAAAAATTAACTTCTTAATTTTCTAGGGAACAATACCATTGGAAATGGGTTGATAAAGCCAATTTAGAAGTAGCCATCAACGAGGTTCATAGCGCAATTCTGCCTGGCAAACCGTTGCGATTATCACCAAGACATTGCACACGATTTAGGTATCGGGAAGAAGGAAAATTGTCACTCTGGGCTTGCAGCGATGTAAGTGTCTAATAACTTCTCATTGTAAAATTCCAAAACTAAATATGGGTAGGATGATTACAACATTTTTCCAGAATACAGATGCATCCTTTCGTATGTATAAGACATTATGGATATCTGCGGCAAGAAAAATAAGAAAAAAGCGAGTGGTGGACAAGAGTTAGACACTGATGTAAGAAGTACTTCGAACTTCCGTATATATTTCTTGCTCACTTCTTTGCAGCAGTACAATGTTATTGTGAAGTACGGGCCGACTCTTGGTCCAGACCCGGGCTAGTAACTTCACGATCTAATCTCACGGTACCAAAATCCAAACTTTTCTACTAGTCCTTTGGTTTTCTTGATACTCAGCTGGTGCCTGAGTTTCGGAAAGCGTATCTATCACTATGTGTACTGGTAGTATGAATAGTCTTAATAGTCATTACTTTACCTAAAAGCGATCTCTAGACACTCGTGGTGAAGAAGTAATCACCAACGTGTAAATAAACATGCGGAGAGGGAATAAATTTGTGAGGATTCGTTTTCGTCCATCATTTTACTACAGTTTTTCAACCATAATTATCACAACCCCACCCTCCCTTCTCACCTCCTTCCTTCACCTCTCTCCACACAATTTCAAAAGCCCCCCACCAAAAACACCTTTCAAGCCCAATAACCTCTCCATCTCACCTCCCCCAACATCCAAAATCCCATCCACTCCAATAAGACCTCTTGAAAACTCCACAAACCACCCCCTCATCTCCCCTTCCTCACCCGAAAAACAAGCCCCCACAGTCGCGCTCCAAACCAACACCTCTCTCCCCCTTTCCGAATTCTGCCTAGGTAGACTGATCAGTGAATCTCGAAGTTCCAGCAGGAGTACTCGTGGTCCGGTATTTGAATGCGGAAATTCTTGGAGTATAGCTTTTAAGTAGAGGAGGGAGGCTACACGGATTGCTTTATCTAAGTTCGCCGGAGACGAGGGCGGCATTGATAAAGAAGTCGGAGAAGGGAAAGAAAGTAGTGCTCCTTCTAAGCTATATAAGCCTTCTGTGAAAATCTCGGGGTCTAGATGGATTTTGTTTTCCGAAGCCCAATAGATGGTTTGTGTGAAGAGTACTAAATCTTTGAGAATAGGAATGAGAGCTGAAGAGACGGAAGCTGCCAAGAAGAAGGCATCAGAGTCCTGGGTTAAAGAGAGACGAAGAGGGACAGGGAATGTATCCCATATAGGTGGATGGGAGGAGGGTGTGGAGGTGAGGATGGGGGGTGTGAAGTAATCTATTGCTCCTGTTATGTCGGCTCTGGAAGGGGTTATCAGTACAAGATAATGGGCAAGGGTTAGAAGGAGAGATAGGGAAGTGAGAAGGATGAGGTAGAGGAGAAAAGACAAAAACATACCGTCGAATCTTAGCCTCAATCATCTTCGCCAACGGTCTTTTCGATTTCCGCAATCTCAACATCTCTTTGATACCTTCCATGTGGACTCTCCAGAGTTTCGGTCTTCCTGCTATTGCCTATTTCTTGTCAGCATCATCAAATTTTACAGTCACCTCATAAATTCACCTCCCCAAGAGCCAAACAAGTGACAGCCCCTATCCCCTCATCACCTCCTTCTCCTTCTCCTTCCTTTAACCCCCCTTTGCCCTCCAGTCTCCTCCTCACAACTCCAGCACATCGTCCCTCATACTCCCACATCTCCCTTGACTCCCCCCTCCCCTCCCGCATGGCCTTATACAAAGCACCCGCATAAAGAATCCCCATAAGCATAGCTTCATCGCCCACTGCCTTCCAGAACCACTCCGGTGACCTAACCAGGATATCAAAGTCAGTCTTGGTAGTACGAAAGAGGAAGGGGTCGAGAAATGTTTAGGCAGAGAATTTGAGGCATACCTTAGTGGATTAGATTTGAGACATGATTCCAGCGGGTAAACACACGGCGGTGCGTGGGCGAGGTAGAATTCTAATAGTACATGCGCGGAAGGAGAAAGGGGTATAGGGTAAGTGTAAGATTGTAGGGATGTGGGGTTGCCTATTAGGGGGGATATTTGAGACTGAAATAGGGCGAGTGATTGGTTGGGTGGAGAGGTACTGGATGATTTCGGTGGACTGGGTTTTATTATTGAGAGTTGAGATCTAGATTGGTGGGAGGTTCGATGGAGGTAATCATTCCTAACATGCGTTCGGACTATTTTCTGAACTTGGGGGTTCTTGGTTCCGGGCGAGGAGGACTGGATGAACTCGAAATGTCTCGGCGTAGTACTTGTTTCGTTCTTTAAATTCCGGTCTTGTCGCTCTTCCAAACTCCCTCCCGGCTCGTGATTTATCTGTATAATTTTATCCCCAAAGATCCTCGTGTTCCCTTGGGCTTTCTTCTTTCGCCCCGGAACATCCCAACCTTTGTGCACAGTGATTGAGGGACCCGCGGGAAGAAGTACGTTAAATCCATTCATGGTAAAAGATACTACTTTGAGAAATTGCACACCTGGATGTACGCCATTTTAGAACCACTTATTGGGAAATGGAGAGTGAGATGGGACTAAATATTGATTACGATTTTGTGATCAGAGGCTACTGCGGGGTAACATTTGTTGGCAGCCAATAAGGGACGAGGATTGCATTTTCCCGAATAGGAAATAAACTCTGAATCGGGAACGCAGCTTTCATGCCTCATAGAACGCGTTAGTATATTTGGTTAGATTCAGTCAGAAAAGACTTACATATGGCTTTTCGAGAAATTCTGACAAGGTAGACACATTATAAGATAACTTAATCGGAGCAAATCGCGCTTTCGGATTCGCTCTTTCACAATCCTTCTCTTCCTCCAGACCCTTTAGCTATCCTCATAGCGATCTGATAGCACTCTTTCTCCTCCCACTCATTCATACCAGGCGCTTCCACAAATTCCATTTGCCCAGGTTCCCTCGGCTCATTCTCAACAGCAAACCCGACAGTATCGCACAAGAAGACAGCTTTCAAGCCTTGTAAAAATACAAATGAGCTTCCTTGAGAAGATTGCCATAAGAACCGCGGTCGTCAGTCCTCGCTGGATCATATGGCTCGTAACCATTTTTGTACTGATATCCAAAATTCCCAACACGCAACAAATCCGCAATGATAGGAGGTGGGGGATTTGTCGATGGATCGTCACCGCGGAGAAACCAAAGATCTAACCATTCGGTAAGGAACTCCATGATATCCTGTGAGAAACCATGAAAGAAAAGTATATCGGTCGTGAGATCAGTGTAGATCTGAGATGTGCCAAAAAAAAGCTGATATATACTCAATGCCACCTCCCGGGAGATTTGGCAGGTACTGAGAGCTATTGGATTCGGAACTCGGTATTGCTTATCAAAATTCAACCAAGGAGGCTCGCCTGGTTGAGGTGCGGTGTAGACGAGAGGGATCTCATCTAGGAATTTCGATTCCGGATGGTTAAAGTATGGGGATGGGTCGTCGGTAGGCATTTCCACTGAATAGGGACATAGGAATCGTGTTCTAGGAAGGGAAAGCTCCTATATGTATCTTTGTATCTCCAAAGCAAAGCCCTTGAACCGGGAGAAGGGGACGATCTCCTTGGAGCTGCTCACTTTTTGGAAGACCTTCAATCGCTCCTCATAGTCCTGTCTCTCGCCTCGTCGCGATTCTCGGTGTGTCAGATTCTGAAAGATTCGGAGGTCTAGTTCATCTATGCCACCATTGTCAGGCAGTTCTCGATACCTGCATTCGGATTGGAAAATCGCCAGAGGTTTCGAAGGATATTTCGGATTTCCTCCATCCATACACCGATCCTTATTTTCCTCCATGGGAAGTCAAGTGTTGAGCGTTTTAGAATTTGGCGTGGAGATAAATAGTATATCTTATTGCTGTGGGTTTGCGAATGGGTTTGGAGATGTGTTGAGTTGTTGGTGACGAGGTTTGCGCTGGTGAGCACTGGAAGTGCGCGACTCCAGGGTTGTGACCGCCCAAGCCATACCCTAACAATTAGCAAACCAACCAACCTATCAACCACTAGTAGCAGACATGATTTTGAATTTGAAGAGAGCAGCTGCCTAGCGTGCCTGGTAGTCAATGACTGAAAGGTACAGAGGTACTCGAGTAGCGCATTTGGCTTTTGCACCAAACACCGTTAATAGAGTGGGGAAGGGGACTTCCCCATTAAGGCAATAATGGCCAAATTGGGCAAACGAGGGGGAGTGCGAAGAGAGACTATAGTTTTTTGGAAGCAGTAGAAAGTATATAATGTAGATGAAGAGGATAGCAGTACTCAAACCTTCAAGTTCAAAGAAAAAAAGTCTTTTCTTCTTCAAACCATGAGCACCCACGAGACTGCAGAAACCCAATATGCCACCGTACATGGCATCAAACTCGCATATCGTCGCCTCGGACCAAACAGTGGTATCCCGCTGGTGATGCTGATGCACTTCCGTGGCAACATGGACTTCTGGGATCCAGCACTCATCGATGCACTCGCAAAAGACCGGCCCATTATCCTCCTCGACAACTCGGGTATTGGGAAAAGCGAGGGGGAGATACCGTTGGAACTCCAAGGCTGGGCAGCCAACGTCACAGGCCTTCTGGAAGTTCTCAAAATCCAAAAAATTGATCTCCTTGGATTCAGCATGGGAGGAGGAGCAGCACAACATGTTGCTCTCTCAGCACCACAACTGGTACGGAAATTGATTCTGGCTGGCACTCGCACAAGCCGGACTCCAAACACCCTTATTGGTCCCCGAGATATCTTCTACAAGCTCGCCAACTTGGAGGATTTCAAAGCCGCGTTGGCAGTTTCCTTCTTTAATCCTAGTCCGCATGGCCAGATGGAAGCTCAAAAATCGTGGGATCGGATTATGCTGCGAAAGGAAGATCGGGCACCTCCTGCCAGTGTGGAATTAGCCAAACGGCAGACTGAAGCCTTTTCGAAATTCAGCACTCCGCACCCTTTCAACCCGTATGAACGTATTCGAGAACTCGGTATGCCCGTTCTTGTGGCGAATGGAGATAATGACCTTCTCATTCCGACTCTGAACAGTATTGAACTTGCACAGATACTGCCAAATGCGCAACTCCATATATATCCGAATTCGGGGCATGGTTTTCTTTACCAA
Organism: Hymenoscyphus fructigenus; assembly: GCA_001414455.1. Taxonomy (NCBI): domain Eukaryota; kingdom Fungi; phylum Ascomycota; class Leotiomycetes; order Helotiales; family Helotiaceae; genus Hymenoscyphus; species Hymenoscyphus fructigenus. The sequence goes on along the minus strand of LKUV01000056.1, from coordinate 355,477 downwards.
TACGCGAAGGAGTTTGCGAAGTTGATTGCCATTTTTCTCGACAGCGAGGAGCGTGAAATTGATGGGTTTGGCAGAGAGATATTGGAGGCTCGATTGGTGTAGAAGAATTTCGAGATGAGAGCATGGGGATGGGAAACGCTGGGATGGTGCAGGGTTAAGAAATATATATAAATTAGCAAGGAATATATTATGGAAAATACCATGAGAGATGGAGCTTGTAAAAGGCGTAAAATATATGAGCATTGTTCGAAGTTGTCTAGGGAAATGAGTAAATATTACAAGCAGACTGTGGAGCCTAAGGCATCAAGCTATATTAATTAGGCATTCAATTGACCCACTTTTCCAAGACGCGGTTTCTGGCGGTTTTGACGCGTGCTCCTCTCTCGAATGCTGTTAATGTCCCCCACACAAATTGAAAGAACAATTGATTCTCCTGTCCACCACCAACCGGAGTTTATATGGTCTGTTCGGTTAACTATCAAATCCTGAACAACACCATCACAGCCTCTGTGCCGCCCAGAAAGAGAGCACTGAGTGTCATCTATCGTGAATGAATTGGAGGGGCTTATCCTCAATCCTTTCAAGCCTCACCAAGACACTTCTGCAAAGATGGTTAAACCAACAGCTCCGGGTGTCTATTCGGCTACCTACAGTAATGTATGCGCTATGAAATATGCATCCCTGGGCTTTGAGTGCTATATACTGACAACTTCAAGATCCCAGTCTACGAGTATCAATTTGGAGAAGCCCTAAAGGAACATGGCACGTCATAACTTCATCCTATTCTGGAGCTTCTCTACTCTTGTTATACAATGGCTAACCACATTTACAGTTATGCGCCGGCGTCATGACGATTGGATCAATGCGACACATATTCTAAAAGCCGCTGGATTCGACAAACCCGCGCGAACACGAATCCTCGAGCGAGAAGTACAGAAGGAGAACCACGAGAAAGTTCAAGGAGGTTATGGAAAATACCAAGGTCCGCAATCCTCGAGCGTTGAATAAAACAAGGGCTAACAAGACAAAGGAACCTGGGTTTCATTAGAGCAAGGTCAGGCTTTGGCTCAGCGAAATAATGTCTATGAGAAGCTTCGGCCTATCTTTGAATTCATACCTGGCAATATCAGTCCTCCACCTGCCCCAAAGCATACGACAAACAAGCCAAAGGCACCCAAGAAGCCGGCCGTCCCGAAATGGGGAAGCAGTTCGTTGACCACCCCCAAGGAAATATGGAGTTAGAGCTAACAGCATAGAACCAGTGGCACCACCAGCTCGGGTGATTGAAGAAGAATATGAGAGTATCAGCCAACTCAACGACGACGAGAGCATTGCGGACGACGTTACAGTAGCTTCGGCTTCATTTATGGTTGACGAGGATCGATATGACGTTTCCCAAGCCTCGACTGGCCATCGAAAGCGCAAGCGTGATGACAACGCCCAATACCAGGCTCAACAAAACTACGCCGACGAACTCTTGGATTATTTCATGACTGCATCTCTTGACACCCCCGCCCAACGACCGGAACCACCATTGAACTTTCAACCTGACCACATTATCGATCAAGATGACCACACGGCAATGCATTGGGCTGCTGCGATGGGAGATGTCGAAGTCATCAGACAGTTGAAGAAGTTTGGTGGAAATCAATTCGCTCAGAACAAGAGAGGCGAGACACCCTTGATGCGCGCAGTTATGTTCACCAACTGCAAGGACAAGCAAACCATGCCCCAAGTCGTCAAGGAACTCATCACTTCAATCGAAGCCGTGGACAAGTTCAATTCTAACATCCTCCATCACGCTGCCTCCACAACACAAGTAACGAAGCAAAAGACGGCACGATATTACTTGGATGTCATTCTAAACAAGATGCAAGAACTCTTCGAGCCGGGTCACGTTCAACGCATTCTCGATGCACAGGATAACGCGGGAAACACTCCTATCCACATCGCAGCTCAGCATTGCGCACGAAAATCAATCAGAGCATTGATGGGTCGTGGTGCTCGTACTGACATCCTAAACCACGAGAAGTTCACTGCCGAGCAATTGATTCAAGAAGTCAACCATAAGACCATGCGCGAACGTCACCAAGGGTCCTCTTCACCCTACGCTCCAGATAACTCTTACGGTCTCCTCGGCCAAGACCAGGTGGACAATACTTGGGCTGATGGATACGATACTCCTCCGCGATATATCCGACGCTCCACGGCACCAGCGCATTACTCTGAGGCAGCCATGTCGGTGGAGAAGAAACTCCTTCCACTTATGCAGGAAAAGCTAAGTGGCTTGGCGAATTCATTCGACGAGGAATTGAGAGAGAAGGATACGTCTGAGCAAGAGGCGAATCGCATTGTCGCAACTGTCCAAGCTGAACTAAGTGAAATCCGCGGTCGAATCCTAGATGTCACTGCTTCTTCGGACGATGCAGACACCAAAGCCGAGCTTCAACGAAACCTGTCCCATGTCGAGCAAGAAATCGTATCCTTGATTGAGCAACAGCAGCAACTCCAACTTTTATCTCGAACCAGTCACGAGGAGAGTAAGAGTAATGGCCATTCGAGAAATGGGGAAGAGGATCTAGGGGAGAAAATCATGCTCGCAAAACTTCTTTGCGAGGAGCAGGAACGAAGACATACTCTCGTGGGTCGGTACCGCGATGCTCTCGGAGCTGCTGGGGATGTTGGTGAGATGGGCGAACTTTACCGGAGAGTTATCGCGGAGAGTGTCGGGATTAATAGTGAGAATATTGATGGGGAGATTGATGTTTTGCTTGAGGCTATGCAGGAGGAGGAGAGGGATAGTATGGTTGCGAGGGAGGGGGTTGATGCGTTGATGGCGTAGTAATTGATCCTGGTGCTGGACGTGTTTTTGAGTTTATTTTCATGACTTGATGGGTTGGGTGGAAATTCTGATGAATGGATGGCGTACTGGAGGTCTATGATTAGTCTCTGGATAGGGATTTGTCTATATTCGTGGCATTTGCAGGGGCGTTTTTTTGGGCGTGGGATTTGAGTGGTATATTTGTGGTGGTGAGAGAGGTGAGAGTGGATGAATCGTAGGGTGAGGTGGTTTGCTGATGTGGACATGTATGTTGTCTTTTCCGTACATAGTAATGAAACACGAGTACCCTGTATTCTGCTGGCAAGTGTTAGCAATCCCTGTTTTTTTATATTTTTCCTTTGGCTATAGCGATCTGCTTTCATCGGAGAAGTTCTTTCCCAAGGGGCATTTGAGGAATTGTGGGAGGAAGCATAGGCGCGAGCGTGCCCACATTTTGCAGGACCTCGATGTGCTGAAATGAGAGGAGCGGTTTCCTCTGGTATTTGCACACTTCTCAGAGATCTTAGGTGTTTATCTGAAGCATTTGAGGCTCGGTTTCAGAGAAAAATCCAATTCTTCTCTGACACGTATTTGTTCTTTCAAGGTTTTCTCCAGCTCTACACCAATCAATCATCTGAGGTAATGGAAGGATCTATTAGTTTGCCAAAGTGAACAGATGCACCGTTGCGCGTCAATTTTGTCACCAGGAAAGCTTTACTGGACATATTTTACAGGGAAAAGAGAAAAAGCTCTTAGCCGAGGAATTTGCGACGATGCGATCGAGGCTACGTGTGGTCTTGATTTTGATCCTGAGAGAACGCATAAAATTCGAGTTCAGAGTCAAGGAAGGAGTCGTTGGAGGCAGATTCGGTCCGTCCATGGTGGTGGGAAGGAACGGCCTTCCAATCAACGAGGGACCCGCTTCCTCACGAAACGGCAAGAGCAGCTGTCAATCAAGATGGCGTGAACATAAATGGGATGATGAACTGGATCCACGTTCGCTATTGTAGGAAGGAGCTATCCTCTCACATGTCGGATCATAAGTCAACGACAAGTGAGGAAGGAACGAGCTTGCTGGGTCGCTCTTACTTTGAAAATCTTCGGCCTTTTAATTGCAGACTGGGCAGATATTGCACCCCGCATGAGTTGGGGTATGGTCAAGAGCTCTTCTAAGCTTCCACAAATCAATGGTTCTAGCTTCATGGTGCTCATTTATGCGCCGCTCAAAGAACTCTTCACAACGAGGAAGCCAGACACACAATTAAGAACAACACGGCTTACTCCGGATTTAACGTCGGATGACATCCCCGATTTCTACCTCAAACAAGATACCAGACGACAGCCCAGTTTGTAGGAACTCATGGGACAGTTATGGAAATGAGACCAGGGCCAAGAGACAGAGGTAACGGCTCAAGATCCCCCCTCTCAGCAATATTCTTTTACCATCGACACAGGAAATACAATTAAACGACGGAATCGCCTCAAGCTTCGTAATGACATGGCGTTGTCGACATTGGAAAGAGCCAACAACGGGCGGTCTAGTTGCGAAACAGAGCCCCAATTCGAGAACATTCCAGTTCAGAAGACAGGAAGCGGCAAAGCGAGGTCACCATTTTCATATTATAAGAGGTCTAATAATGGGTCCTCCTACAACACAAAGAGGTGTGTTCCTTCACCCTGATTTCATGCTTGCTGGAGAGCAAAACTTCGAGGTTTGGTCACTTGGTGTAGAAGCTAGTTGCCGGCTCTATGTTTCGTGAAGGGAAAGAGAGCTGGACAAATTGCTGTGCAAGGTAGGAGTTCGCGAGTAAAGTTTCTTTACAGTCTTGTGTAGCCGCTCGTCGGGGAAAGACCTAGCAACCCCCCCTTATTTTGATCATCTCGCCCTTCCGATTTGGCTCATACAATGAAAGAATCTAGAGAGAGCAGGAAGGAAGGAGATGATTGCTAAATTATGGCCGAAGAATTATGTAAGATCGTCGTAGGATCGTTCTTAGTCAAACGTTGTATGCTCAAAGGAAAGCTATTTCGCACAGGGTAGTGTGTGGGTAAGAGAATCGCAAACTCCCATTTCCGTCAGGTACGAATTAAAGAGATGGCGCGCAGAAGGGCTTTGCCATAAATTTATGTCGACACAGTCAAGGTGAATACCTCGCGCAAAACCCGCGATTCGGTTTCAACGATGAAAAAGTCTATATATGGGGATGGGGAAGGGGGCGGCGCGAGAGGGGGAGGTTATACTCTGAAAGCGGACAGGGGGTCAGGTCATGCCTTCCCTCCTTGTGCCCTCGAGCGTCACATCAGAGTGGGACATGAGGTCGAGAGCGTCGGTCAAGTGGTTTGAGGGAAGGAGCCTTCTGTAGGTAATGTGGCAAGAGTTGAGGGCGAGGAGGAAGGAACGACCTGACCCCGTGGTGCATCCCTCGTCCCACCTCGACCAACGAGGTTATGGCAGGTTCTAGGCTCAGCGGAAGAGAAACATCAACGGCTCCAGATGCAATACAAACTTCCAGCCAGGATCAAGGTACTTTGGGAGTGAGGTACTTCGAAAAGCATCAAGGGAGGGGATGATACGCTTTTTAGTACTCTACGTAGGTATTTTGGAAATGGCCTTTCACGAATCCTAACTGCGATGGCTACTCCTTTTCTCAAGGCAGCACTTAAGCAAGTTAGCATTCCTTGCTCTATTGAATTTATCTTTGCCCAATCTTCTTTCTAGGCTGACTCGACTCTTGTTTCCTGTTTCTAAGCCTGTCTAGTAGTGATTGGATGGGTGTCGAGTAACGGAATCTGGAGTACCAAGTCCCTCTCTATTTCATGGAAGTGCTAAACTCCATGGCATACGGGGGTCTTTGAGAACATTCTCGAATCAAGGTAGTTTGTATAGCTACGCTGTCCAACAGTTCAGATAAGAGCTTTCTATGAATACTTTCTGACTCGATGGAAAACTTCGAGTGGCAAGATGGCTGAGCATCAGAACACGATATTGAGAAGCATCGGAGATGGTCAACGTCATATTTTGAACAGTATGTGAAGTCATTCATCTGGACAACAATTGAAGCTGACAAATAACAGATTAATCTAACGAATCGACAATTTCAAATACAGTTGACGGACCCCGTGGACTAGAATGCAATCTTCCGTTCCAGCTGCCTGATGGGTCGACACTTATATTCTTATCTGATTGATATCGTTAATGCTGCTTCTCTGGCTGAACATAAGTCAATTTCAAAGACAGTGTGCTATTCAATTTTCCATGAAAGAATCTATGTTCGAGTCCCGCTGGATCCTCGGCTAAATGGGGTTATTCACCTCGACCTCACCATCAACAATGCTAACTCAATCACAGTAGGCAGCAACCGAGGCAGAAATGCCGAGAACAATAACTCGACCTTGATATTGTGAATGCCATCTCAAGATTGGACAATACTTAACCCACTCTCCGCACTTGCTCCATCCTCTTTCTCTTTCTTTTGGAGACGTTTTCTTTGCTCAACTTATCTATCTCGGAATTCAACAAGAGATTAAATACGAACATTATGGCTCGTAATATTTTTCAAGTCCTCTTGGTTGGAGGTCTCCATGCCTTATTCGTGAGCGAATGCAGAGCAGAAATCACACAGTGTTACGGTGTGCTGGGAGATAAATATCCGGAGTTCGTCAGTAAGTTTACCTGATCTTCGAGATTTCTTTGGAACTTTTTGTTTCGCCAAGGTCAAACGAAAGCAAAGGCTGATCTTTTTGTCACTAGAATGTCGAGACTCGTCTGCATGCTGCTTAACTCAAGATGCATGCCAATCGAATCGCTTATGTCGATACGATTATCCAGGCGAGCCAAATGGAACTTTTTATCGTGGAGGTTGTGCATCTTACGGAGGATGGCAACCTGATATATGTGCTCCGATCTGTCTTTACAGTGAGTTGACATTCCCGACATTCTCAAGAGGTGAGATGGAACAGCTGACTCGATATCATAAGGTGGTTCGAATGACCCTTCGATGCCACAATATCAACCACGAGTTACGCAGTGTGAAGATGGCACATTTTGCTGTGACAACGATGCTACTTGTTGTAAGGACAACAGAGGAACTTTATTGTTGGTGGATGGGAGTAAGGTTTGGGTGATGGTGCCTACAAAGGTTAGCATAAACACCTTACCTTTGAGTTTATTAGTGAGAACGGATGGAGTGGCGGTGGGTACGGAAATTTCGAGTACGAGCATATCCATGGATGCGGATTAAAAAGAGTTAAGATTACGAGCGGAAACGACGATACTAAACAACTGGACTTGGACAACTGCATCTTCGACTCTCAGAACTTCGACGGTAGTGGTGGTGCCGAGTTTATCGGCTTTATCTGACAGCATGACTCTATCTTCAACACCGGTACATATGATGGGTTCGTGGGAATCACCAAGCATTTTGTCTGTTACAACTTCACATCTACCTGTAACTGCTGTAACTGCCTTATCAACGCCCTCAACACCAACTCCACCACTTCCACCTACGCCACCAACACCGCCCACTGCTCCAATCCAAGCTTCAATTTCTTCTGTTTTAGCTTCTTCGGTTAGATGGACTTTTTTGATGCACGAAGATGGAGGTTTGCTAACAGAACCTCCCCAGGCCCCCGTATCAGAAAAGTCCTCGTCTTCATCGGATCTAGATGCCCCCATATCTGCAAAAGCCACCACCCCCTCATCTGATCTCAACCCCCATACCCCAGTCCCTCCACCATCACCGACATCGACAAGAACAGCGACGGGCCTCCTTCCCGGTCAAACAACCGTTCCTCCTCCAATAACCACAACTATGACTATACCAACAAGTCATTACTCCTTCCCTTCAACAACGAATAGTATTTCGACGCCAATATTTATGAATACCCTCACAACAGTTACGCGACCCTCTCTTCAACCAAATGGCTCTCTCTCGGATGGACAAGAATTTGATGGGGGATTAATAACTGGTGCCAAAGCTACGATTGGTATCCTCGTCCCTGTTTTTACAATTCTCATTGCGGGGCTAGTATTCTTCCTCTGGAGGAGGAAAATCAGACGACAAGAGGAACAAGTTCACTTTTCGATTTTGGAAGAGAGAAATGCGAAGAGGGATACTATTGTTTCGTACCTGAGCAATTTTAGTTTTACAGGCAGGGAGGGGAGGGAGGCGAGAAATAGTTTGGCGACTGAGGAAGGAGGGAAGAGGGTTCAGCATTTGGAATGAAGGTCGTACGATCATGGGGGAGTGAGGATACAAGAGATATGATGGGGAGGACGTTTAGGGTGTGGTATTTTACTTCTTCTTTTCTTATTTCTTTTAGTGGATGGTATTATTATTTTTTCTTCTGAGCTTGATGTGCTCTTTGGGGAGCTCGATGTATAGGGATGGTTGAGGGTTTGACGAATAAGGGGTGCTAGATTGGTTGAGAGTGGAAAGAAATGATTAGGATCATGTTCTACTTCTGACTTGCTTTGGACACCTTTTTGAATTGATGAGATGGTGAATAATATGGTTTTAACGGCTAGGTGCGTTTGAGGCTCAAGATGTGAATGGATTAAGTACTTGGTTCCAGTTTTACGAAGCCATTTTGACACGTGACTGGCCAAAATTTCAATGTCTCGCTCAAGATTTCCGGGAAACAAATCCAGAAAACAAATTTTTTAAAAAAAACTCCGAGGCATAAATCCGGGAGATACAAGCCCGAGATATAATTCGGAGAACTAAATCCCAGAACCAATTCGGAGAACTAATCCCGAGAACTAATTTCGAAACATAAGTCTGAAATATAATTCCGAGGCTAAAAGTCCGAAAGAAAAATCGGAACTATTGCCATAGCTTAGAGAAGAATAAATCCGAGCGAAATAAATATAAAACATATAATCTAAGATAAAACCCTAGAAAATATAAATCTGAGAATTAGGAAAATATACTCGAGAAATAACTCCGAAAATAAATCTAGGGTATAAATCCAAGAAATATAAAATTTAAAATATATCCCAGTAGATATCTCTGAAATATAACTCCGAGATGTAACAATACAGGGCAGTTTCCCTGTAATAGTGCCCTGAAATTCTAATCCTACACGAGCGCTGTACTTCAGTGGAACCTTCCTTAAAAGAGGGCTCAGAGGCCTTACCGTATGGTCGTTTATCCCTATATCTTCAGGGCAAGATCTGGCAGTTTAAAGGGCTTTACAGAGTCCTACTCTATAGATCTGCTCTCTACCGGGACGGAAAACATGTGTTTCCGCCTCCTGGAAAGGAGGTTAACTTTCCAAGCACACTACAACGCGCAAATGAAAATAAGCAAGGATTTACTATAGCACTATCTAGCTATGAAAGACTCATTCTAGATTTTTTTTTGGGTATTTTTGCGAGCTCTTTTGGGGGAGCTGTCGGTGTTTTTGGTAGGTAAGGTACAGTGGAGCGATATACGCTTTTTGCGGCTGAGGGGGCTTCTGGAGTATTATTTTGACAAAATAACTGCTTTGGGCCCTTCAGCCTCTATTGAAGCGCCCATTTAACTCTAAGAGATGTATGCCGCGAAAGCAAACCCTTTTTGAAGGGTAATCAGTTGTGTAGAAGGAAGTTTGAGTCGAGAAGATATCTTTCTAGCGCCAAACTTTGAATGTGCTCTCTGTGAAATAAGTTACAGCTTAAACTTGGATTCAATTTAGGTACTGTCGAGATTTTTAAGCTTCTAAATGAGTTAATGGTCTTGCTGCGATGAACATCGCCAACCTTTTGAAGTTAGATCAATCACATAACTCTTGTTTGACATGAAAGAATGATTGAGAGAAGTTCATCTGGAAAGATACTTTTTGAGTTTGATACATTATAAATTAGTCGTAAGGTCTGCACTTTGATAACTTCTAATCAATGTTCTAATAAGTCGTGAAACAATCATTACCGAGAACCAAATTACTCGTAGATATAGCAAAATATTCCATCAATGGTCGATGATAGTTTGACCTCCACTGCTGTAACCGCCCCTACGAAGAGTTAGAGAGTTTTTCTTGGGTGGGATTGTTTCTTTGGGCATGTAATTACCATGTCTTGCGAACGACAATATTTTCAAAGGTACAGTTGGATCCAATTCCTACACGTGCCTCCAAAATTTCCATCAAGTTTGCACTGGCATTTTCTACAATTGAGTTCAATTCGGCGCTGGGAGCAAAAGTTATCGCTTCGACAGCTGTAAGGACAGCACCCGCAAGGAGAGAGAGAATTGCAGGAGACTTCATGACGACCTAAAGAATGAATGTATTGAAGTGAGAAGGATTGAGAGCGATGTGCAACGAGTTCCTTGGAGCCAACGAGAGATTGTCTTTATACCTTTCATTGGAAATAACGTTGGGGTTTCGGAGGTATATTCTGTACATTCCCGAAGGATTTATAATATTATAATGCAAGTAGAAACTTTGGCGGTGGAAACCCTCACCTGGATAGTTCAAAGTCTGTTCTTCAAGAAGGTTGGTAGTGTTGGAGAAGCAGACTCCCAAATAGGATCCTACCCCGGGTTCACTTGCTACTCTAATGTCTGTTCGCCTTAAAAATCCAAGATCATCGTAGAAGGACCGGGAGTAATTTTCATTGCCGAACGTGAGGAAATTCCGCTTTTTGTGGAAAATAGTTGCAGACTGGAAGAGTGTAGTTGCCTTGAACTTCACTACAAGATAGATATTTTCAGACAGCCTCTTCCAGTTTACGAACTCTTGTTGGAGTATCCGAAGTGATGAGCATGACATAAACCATGAATCATCTTCATAAGTTGTGATATTCCGTGATTTCGTATTCCGTATACGTGTCTCAGGTTTTCGGGTCCATTTCTCTCGGGCCGAACCGTAATGATGGATTTCTAGAAGTATCTCGGAGTGGGTACATATTGTCGATGTCTAAATTTGGGTAAATGGTGGGACATCATCGGGCTAGTTTTCAAGGTTCTCCAATAGCGGATCTCATGACGCAGCAGTCCACGTGTCAGCACTAAGGCTTTGCAGCCAAATTTCCAAAGCATTACATTCCCGCTTGATCTTGAGAATAGAAGCATTGAAAAGGCCGGCGTTTTTCCGTTGTTCAAAACCGTTCTCGAACTCCAAGTCCACGGGCGATTTTGGGGGAACTGGAAGCGAGTGTAGTTAAGCGAGCTTTTTGAAACGAGGATTCAGGAAATGCAAAGTCTTATCGAGGCGAAGACACGACAAGAACATCTTCAGCTGGCCAAGTATCAACCTGTCTCTCCCTCAAATGTTCCATCTTCGGCAGAAGTCCGCTCATCGCCCCTAATCTTGCTCTTGTCCTCTTCGGTACCGCGCTCTCGGAAATTTCCAATCTAGTAAATGGTGAGCCCGCCGATCTTACAACCTTGGCTTGCAATCCTGAATCAGGAGTTCCAATCCAATATTTGGTGTTGACGTTAAGATTCCACGCATTTGGCGAAATGAAAATTGGTTCGTTAGGCGCACGTAGTTGTTGCACCGCCGTATCAAGGGATGGACAGTGCCACGGATTCGTCTTTTGACATTTATGTTCTTGCGATTCGAAGCACAGTGTGGTCATACATGCGAAAGTGGCACACTGCTCCGAGTCTGTAAGGATTTTCGCCCATAGGCTGGCATTCTCGCATGGTACAGGGAGACACATCGATATGGGTTTCCCGGCCATATGATCTTGAGGACAAGCAATCAAGAAGTTCTTGTGTCCTCGATCAATCCCGGTATCGCGAAGAATGAGCAAAATGTGTCTTATCAGCCTTTTTGCCAACGCCTGTAATTCCTGGGAGTTTGTCAAACAGGCCAAGTCATCATACCATTTCTTGAACTCGTCACCACCCAGCTCGAGGGCTTCGATTATCCCACGTTGATGTAGCGTGGCCCAACCGGGGGATATGGCGAGGTTTTTGGCAAAAGTTGGCATCACATTAGCTAAGAGTACTCGCAGGGGTACCCTCCGAGAGACCCCCGTACAACAACTCACTTGGAGGCCCCACGGTCGATCAAGCTCTGTGAAGGGTAACTCATCAAGTAAGCTTAAATACTGTGTTTTCCAACTATTTCCAGGATGCCATGTCCAAGTTTTGTTGAACTGTAGTTGCGCACCCACGAATTGCTGCCCTAGGAGGGAGAACCCAGCTTCATTCTCCGTCGCTTTCCAATAATCAGGGCTTGTTCCGAGATTCTGAAGAGAGCCAAGAAACGAGGACCATCTTTCTTTTCTGCTTGCTTGACAAGTGCGATTCACCACCACTCCCCCGCCAATAAGGTACTTCTGGGTAGAGCTGAAAGTAACTGAGTGGTTGTGATTTGGCTCAACTCCACGACTCCAATGCAACAAATTTCTGTCGTTTGCGGTTGGTTGGATCACACCGCCTCCTATCAAGACACAAGTTAGATTGTCTAGCACAGGCTCTGCTTCTTCGGTGGAAAACTGTCCGGGACCCCACGTATCGACCAGATCTACAGGTGATGCAAGCAGATCGTACCGTTGCTGTTCATTTGTCAAGGTTTGGTTATCGGCTTCATGGAAGACCAGAACCGGGCTTTGAATCATGTTGTCTATACATGTCAGTCGAAACAAAGATGCAGTAATTGGTGCGGTTCCTGTGTTCAAAGCACCACGCCCAAAAAGTTTGACATTTTCCACCGGTGTATCCAGGAAAAATAGCTGCATCGCCCCAATGTGAGCCTTAATATAAGACGCAAAACCCAGACAGAGAATTTGGGTTGTTAGAGTACAAATGTCGAGCATTCTAATTTCCTGGGGGAGCGTGGAACTTCTTCCACTTTGTAGTTCATGCTGTAATACGTTTTCTGAACAGTTAATAACCTCAAGTTCAAGATCTTTAATTTCCAATGATTCATTTCCAGCTCTATACAGCTTCGTCAAAGCATCCAGGCTAAGCAGTAGTTTACTTATCACCTCGACTCTTACTTTGAGAATTTCAATTGCTCCTTTTTCAGAAAAAGCGTGTTTGAGAAGTAGGATAGTGAAAGAATTGCAACACATTCCACTTCTCTGTGCGTAACCAATGGCGGTACAAAGGTTGCTGAGAATTTTGAGAGTGTTTGAGCAAAGTTGCCCAAATGTCCCCTTCGGATCAGAAAAGATGTTGCCAACAAAATTGGGACGGGACGATACCGATGCAGTCATTATATCATTTTCTTGTGAGAATTTGACGGAGCCAAGCCATTTATCCACATCACGAGAATTTGGAACAACTCCTGCTAAGCCACACAGTTCTTCCAGGCGCGCCATCTCTTCATCGCTCGGTATTGATGACGACCAATGCCTACCCGCAGAAGTTAATCTTGTATCGGCATCAACAATAGTATCTTGCCCACCAGCATGAACACAGAGCTGCTGATGGTGGCCATCAAGAATTCTTATGGAAGGAATATCTTTCGGCTCAAAGTAGATCCATGGTGAGTCATTCTTCTCGCTCAACAACAGTTGTGAGATCTCCATTGTCCCGTATCCGAGTTCTCGAAGCTCACTTAACCAAATAAATCCTCCTTTGGCGACGGATTCGAAGTTTTCCTCTAGCAAAGTTTGAATCCACTCAATCTTTCCAATCGACAAGGTCTCGTGTAAGCTTTCTGGTGTTATATCCTTTTCAAACAACCCCAAACGATGTTTGTGGCTTGCATCCCCATCTAGTAACAGATTCTTCTCTGGTTTTTTGCCAGCTAATTTTGTGGGAACAGTGGAGGGGCTAACAGAATCACTTTTGTATTGGGCGTCGTCTGCTGTCGTAGATGAGCCTGGGCCACGGCGTTTTTCGGAAGAGCCAGATGATGTGTTTATTATGGGTGCCATCATGTTGGAAGTATGAGGGGGGGATTGTTCTTCATTTTGCCCGCTGCCCTGTTTTTGAAGGCCCCCCCCCAAGAATGTATGCCTTGAAAAAGCCCCTCCGCCTTTTCCCCTTATGTCGTTGAGTGTCAGGTACGATAAATCAGACAAAATACTTTTGATAGTTCTCCGGAATACTGGTGCATAGTCGCAGAGTTGATCGTGGAGTCCAGTTGGACTAGGAAAAGTGGTGAGTTGCTCTATGGTTATTTTGAGACTTCCTGATGGGGAATTTGGCCCCCCGATCCTGTACTCAAGACTCGGGAGCAGACCTAGCACATTGAAAACCATCATTAACCACCCCAGGTTTATCGCATCGCAGGCATGGGAGCCTTTTGCACATCTCGAGGTTGTTGCTAAAACTCGAGATTCAACGCTTGAACTGCTGAGTCTAACACTCTCTTCCGTAGCTGGAAGGAATACCTTCATCGCGCTTTCGCAACATGCATATATCCGGGAAAAAGAATCTTCTCGGGCGAATATTATCCTGTTTTTGAGATATTGAGGCCACAGAGCCGTCTTCAAAATTTCATGTTCATGAGTCGATTCAAGTATTATGGGTCTGGACAAACGAGTAAAAAGGCTCTCCAGTCCAAATACAAAACTGACGAAAAATAGCGCTTCTCGAGCATCAGTCTCTTTGTCAGCTAAATTTACCAACTGGGGAATCCAATGCTTCTCAACGAAGTATTCGACAGGCGAGGCGCATTGATACCTCAAGCATACTTCTGCTATAGATATAAGGGATGAGAGGTTCATCTTTCTAGGAAGCATGTGAGAGTGTGCCGCATGAAAAAGTGTTGACAATGATTCGCACTTATTCGACTCATTCTGGGTCATTCGATATACGAGAACTTCTTTCCCATCCGTTTCAATATGTTTCTCAGGTGGTTCGGGTAGTTCCGTTGCGATGTTTTCAAAGGGGTCAAGAAGACCCGTTTTGTTTAGTAGTGGTGAACGAAGAATCTGGGAAAAGTACGGCGAGGATTCGGCAAGGCGGCGTGATGAAACTCGAAATCTCAGTATTTGGAATCTTGGGGATCCTCTGTCTTCAAATTCTAAAATCGTATCGCCATTGCTTGAAATGACATATTCGCAGATATCATCCCGAGTAAAATTATCCGGGTTCTTTAAGAGTTTCGTTATTTGTCGCAGATCAGACTTTATTTCCTCAAAATTTATGGATTGAATTTTGAAATCTTTCCAAAATAGCAGCTTATCATCCGTAGGCGGCCATATATTCCGTTCCCATTTTGATACTAAATATTCTCGGAAGGGAAGGCTGTTTAGAAAGTTCTCCTTCTGTTGTGCGTGAAGTTCTGGCTCCTGGACTCTATAGATTTCCAGCAAAATCTTTTGAAAACACTCCACAATTCCCTCTTGAATGGAACGGATTTCAGTTATTGCCGAATAAATTGTGATTTTCGAGTCCGAGTCCGTTAAATCGTTGTAGGTCGTCCCGCTGTACGATGACCAGGTGTCAGTTGTGTCAAACCGTGAGCTTCCAGTTGTCGAGCTAGTATCCATCGAGCGTTTATATTTCCTCCAGGCAGCTGTTGCTCCCGTCTCCATAGCCTTTTGGCGCAAATTGCTATGTTGCGAACTTGAAGTCCGCCCGGTGTTGACAGACTCGTCCAGAAAGCCATTTTCTACAAAGGGTTAACCTCGAAGGTGAAGTGGAATGGCGACTCACTAAGTTGTTCTGACAATTGTTTACATAGATATATGCTTTCTTTTCGTGTCCTTTCGTAAAGCTTCCAAGTCATACTCAAGTTTCTTGGACCATCTCCGAGAGGGGCTTGATGTAATACACGTATATTTTCCTGCAGATTATGAAGCTCCACCTTAATCATGTTAATATGGCATTTGAATAGAGGACATCACGTTGCATACGATAGTTGATGTATATGCTCCAAATTGAGACGAGGCTGTGGATGGCGAAGAAGATTCTCTTTTCTGGGCGAAAAAAATATCGCGCAGGGGAGCTGGTTTAGCGACGGGTTCAGATGGGAAGAGATCTGTGGGAAATCTGTTTGTCATTTTGGTCGTCATTTTGGGAACTTGACTCTATGGAGAGAAAGAAAGAAAAAGGTGAGGGAGGGGTTGTGAGAATTAGATGGTGTGTGATGTTCAAGGCTGTCGATAGTGGGGCACATGCATGCACCAGGAGGTGCAGGTATTCGTAACTGACCAAAGGCACTTCTTTTGCTCTGCATCCCCGATTCATTGTTCAACCAAAACTCGGAAATTTAATTTGATTGTCCTAAATGACTAGAACAATTATATTTGAATTATCTTTGTTCTCCTAGAAGTGTTAGGATAATTGTAGAAGGGAAAGCGCGAGGGGCTTACAGTCACAAACTCTTGCAACCCCTGGTGATGCATACAAGGAGGGTTACTTTGGTGGTGGCGCCAGTGCAGTACTATCAACCACTCATTGAGGTTACGCCATCTAAAACACTGGCTGGAATCAAAAGAAACAATATACAAATACAAAAAAAAGACTGTCTTAAATCTGAGACTTTGAGTAAAGTGTAGCCCTAATATTCGTACTGGTGAAAGCTAGTTTCAAGCAAGCATTTTGAGAGGGGAGGGTCCTCGCCAAATCCTTCATACTTCGTGCCTTTTCGCGACAATCTTACTAAATAATTGTCTACAAAGCAAACAACCACTTGAAGATAAGTTGGCCTGTGATATCCTGGATTGTCAATTTCAGCTTTGAGATTTACTTCTTTTCAGCACCTAAGTAGAAAGCGGTAAAAAGTCAACATATAAAAACAAACAACTTGCCAAAGGAAAGCAAAAGAATGGCACACATGTTTTAAGTAACGAATATGAATTCGTTCTTATTGGAAAGCTATATATGTACAGGCTTTCAACCACCACACCAAGAGACAGAGAGATCTATATACACCAAAGAAACAGGGAAAAAAGAAAACGAGAAAGATACCCCTAACCAAAGAGCCTTTTTATATACAGTTAAAATCCATGGCCAAAACAAAACACGCTTGCTTGAGACTATCCGAAGCCCGAAATCATGAGATATGAAAAGGTATCAAGAGATCTAAGAAGAGCATGAAGCGGCAGAGGAAGCAGCGGCCTCAGCGACAGCAGTTGAGGAAGAGGCAGCGCTCGAGGCACCAGATGCAGAAGGAGGAGATCCAGAAGGCATTGTACCGTTTCCACCCTCACCACCGGAAGGAGCACCACCAGTAGAAGAGGAAGATGTAGCATGTCCACCATCAGCTTGAAGCACAGCGGAAACTTGGTAGTAGTCGGAGTCAGAGTAATCAGCAGTAGCGTTGACACCGATTTGGATCCAAGCCATGAGACCATCCTCAATGGAGTCACCGAGGTAGATGTATTGTGGGAAAGGATCGAAAGTAGTGCCGGCTTGAATAATGGACCACATGTCTTCGTCGTTGGAGGTGATGGCTTGGGTGTTGGTGTTGTATGGGTAGGTGGCTTCGACAGCAGATCGAAGCTCCTCGTTCCAGAACAATTGACCGATGTGGGTAACCGACCCATCTTGGAAGGTACCGTTGTCCATGAGAGTGACGTTGGAGTGAACGAGCAAATGGGTGTGGATAGCACGTCCTTCGTAGTGACCTGGGAAGATGGTGTCGAAAGCGACAACACCCTCGGCATCGGTGGCTTGGACACCACGGAGGAAAGTAGAATCGTATCCGACTTCATTCCCAGTAGCAACGGCGCCAGAGTAAAGACCAGTTGCGTTGCAGTTCCAGATGTCGATGTAAAGATCCTCAACTGGCAAGCAAGTGTTGATGTCGAGGTATTGAACCTCGAGGTACAGTGGAATTCCGGCCTGACCTTCTGTGACGTTGGAGCGAATGGACTCTCCCATCACATAGTATGGTCCATCAGTAACTTCTGGGGAAAGAATGCAAGAGGTGTTGGCGGCGAAAATGGTAGCGGCATCGGTAGAACTGGTGAAATCGTAAACACCAGTTTCGTTTTTGTCGATCGTCTCGAAAGATTGGAGAGTAGCAAGGTCACGACTAAACTTTTGTGCCTCTGAGAAGAAATGTATTAGCAAGATGTATGAAAATTGGTAGATGAAAAAGCACATACTTGACTTGATACCACGCTTTTGACGAAGGTCAGCTAAGGCCTTTGATCGGCGCTCAATAGAGCGGGAGTTGACAGCGCGGGCATCGAGAGAGCTGGAGCATGAGTCGATTGATCGCTTAGCAGCTGAGGCCATTTGGTTTCGTTGAACAATCTCTCTCTTGACTTGAGCGTGGTCGTGCTTCTCACCAGGGTGAGCAGCTACGAGGCAGGCAGTAGCAGCCACAAGAGCGAGTTTGGAGAAGTAAACCATGATTGCTGTTTTAAGGTTGGTTGATGGGTAGATGACAAGTGAGTGTTGATAAGAAAAACAAAGAAAGAGTTGAGGAGATGAGAGGAGTAGAGGTGAGTAGTGAAGAGGTGAGTGAGGATGGAGAGGAAAAAACTTAACTGTTTCTACCTCGATATACTTTATACCAAGTCAACGATTTGTTGTTTGCACTCGTTTTTTACTTTCTACGAGCCAAGTCGTGAGTTGGTGACGAGGAGCTTTGCCCGCTACCCCACAAATACTCGTCAGCATAACGACAACTTTAATAAATTGTTTCAATCATCAATTCTCCCATTGGCTAAGAAAAGTTCTCATCCAATCCGGATGCTGAATTGTCATCCACCTCGTTGATGTCCACCTCTAGCCACTCAGCCTCGACGCATACCAAAGAAACTTCACAGGTTAGGAATTGGTTGTTGCTGGCATCAAAAATAGCTTTTGAACTTCCCCTTATTTTCCCCTGATCATAGCTTTCACCAATGAGAGACCTCCTTAATTTCCTGACCAGAAACTTCGGACGACACCGCGCAATCAATCCCTAAGCCTGTCGATCAGCGGCCCCACCAAGGCGTGCATCAAATTTGTGCACAATTCAATTCAACCCAAACCAGTGGCTGAGTGTAGCATTCTTTGGGCTTGTCCACCCTGAACCTGAATGCTTGCTTCGAAAGCCAAGAGTTGCTTGTCTATCTTCGTCACCTTGGGAGGCTTGCACCGAAAATCTCTTCGTGGTTGAAAGTTGGGAGGGAGAGGAAACGCCGCGTCACTGAGTCGTGTGTTTCATCATCACCAACAACTCCCCTCCAATGAAAATCAACAATGGTAACTCCGTACTGAATGCCATGCAACAATCACAAGGAAAATCTATGTTTGATCAAAAATACCACGTTCCCATACAATTTGCAGGTAATTTTGCAATACTATCAGCGGTTTTGTCGCTGTGTTGTTCAATATAGTTTCCAAGAACTTGACGTTCAGTGTGCTTCTTACTATCGAGGGGTGGCATGGTGAAAACAAAGAAGAGGCCGCTAGCCTCCTGACAATATTTCTTAGGTCGTACTTAAGCGTAGAGACACGCTAAGCTAAGAAGGGGATAGTGTCACAAATCACATGTAGCCACGTGATGGGTAATACCAGGCGGCGCCCTGACAGGACAAGATACTATTGAGTAGTTATAGCAAATAGGGATCACGTAGAGTAGCTAAGCGATCCAGGGATTTTCACTACATACATGTCACGTGATACAGGGGTCGCTTGGAGCGACAAGCGACCCAGGAGAACGAAGGTTCTATATATGACTGGCACGTCTGCCATTAGATAGGAGCTTCGTGCTCAACTTAGTTTATCAATCTTATTATATTGTTTGACATCTTTAATTCAAGTAACAAGTTCACTTCTAAGTGAACAACCCGACGGCCCTGCTTCTTATTCGCTAACAACCTTCGGGACTGTTACCCTTGTTTTAGATAGAGTTTTTGAGTTTCGTTACACTAGCATACACTAGCATACACTAGCGAAATAGTTAATCCCATCGCTCTGCGTACAGCCAATATTTTATACAAGAAACTTCGAAAATTATACTATTATTTCATATTTATTATACAATATCTGTTTGTTCTTACGTGTTCAGTGTTCAAAACGAGCGTGCAAGTCAGCTTTCTTACTGGCCACCGAAGCTACTCGATCGAGTATTACACAGTGTTTTTAACGCCCCAGCCAAGCATCTTCTCCTTCCTCAGCCTACAGCCAAAGCCTTGCCCTAGCCTCTCTTTTTGAGCTGCCTTCCTTATCCCAGCCTATAAAGCAGATTGAGTAGCCTTCCTTTTCCTAGCCAAGAAGATAGGTTTGCCTTCCTCAGCCTAAGAGGGTGGTTGGCTGTGGAGGTGGGTCCTTCGGAAATTTGAGACAGGAATAACCGAAATTCAGCGAAAAACTCTTGCTATTTTCCGCCTTCCTACGCCTGCCGAGGCCTGCCTCTATTTACTGTTAGCCTTCCTCTTCCTCGCCTAGATTTTAGCTTCTCCTGCCCTATCCTATCCTGCTAAAATTTACAGTAGCCTTCCCCAGCCTAGCCTGAGAAAGTGGTCCGCCTAGATCAGCCAGAGCTCAGGCTGGGCTGTGGCGGGGCGACTGAAAACACTGGTATTACAGGTCTCTATCGGTATGGCGTCCTAATTGACCATACTTATACGTGCGCGTTTTAAACACGACATACGTTAGATAGAGGGGATAGTAGCATGGGTGTACCTAAGCAGTGATATTAAATTTAGAAAACC
Source organism: Hymenoscyphus fructigenus (assembly GCA_001414455.1). Lineage (NCBI taxonomy): Eukaryota > Fungi > Ascomycota > Leotiomycetes > Helotiales > Helotiaceae > Hymenoscyphus > Hymenoscyphus fructigenus. The sequence continues at coordinate 335,168 of LKUV01000056.1, read as the reverse complement.
TTAGGTACTTAAGTCCCTAGTAGCTTATATATATTTCATACATCTATCCTCATTCATTCAACGCCGTCTAACTAGCCAAATTCTGGAGATATTTCATAAATAACTTGAATAAATACCCTCCCATAACACGGAGGTATTAGTAACCTTCGAGTTTAGAAGACGCTAAAATAAGTCTTGCAAGTCGTGATTTTCAGACGCTAACTACCTTCCATTTATAGATACATTTAGATCAGCTAATAGAAATCTATTCTATCTCGCTTATAGTTATTGCTCTACTACTCGCATTGATCAACTCTCCACTACATAACGTGACAACACCAGGCAGGAAAAATACGAAGTCGAATAAAAAGAATAACATATGCTCTTACAAAAAGGATTTCCCACTTGCATTTCTAATTGAAAGTGCTCCTAGCAATAACCCCGGAACGAAAGCGATCACAACTCATCATGAAGTTTACCATATTCTGCAGTGATGTGACCTACCCAAGCACCGGCAGTCATATCAATTTCGAAACTACACCACTATTCTGAAAACTAAAGATTGCTGTACTGAAGAAAGTCTGCAGATTATTTTCAGTAATTTCCTGCTGGATGTGATGGATTTGTTTACTTACAGCTACAGCTGTTGCCTGAAGGAATACCAGTGTGACATAGGCAATTACTCGCATATTAGAGCTATCTCTCTGTGCTAGTATATTTAGAAATTTGGCTAGAGTTAGCTCACCCTCGTCTTTGTGGAGATAAAGTTTGATTTTGTCACTTACAGCTTGGACTTGGGCTTGTGCTCTTTGACCATAATAAGTACTCTTTGTCTTGTTATTATTCGCCCAGAATTTCATCAACGCGATCTTGTTCTTGAGACTCGAACTTGAGATATCAGTCTTACCCTGGCTGTCTCTGAGGTCCACGGAAAACTCATTGTTTTTTTTATATCTCCAGCCAGTCCAGGAGGTCAAGCATGGCTTCAAATTGTGATGCATACATTACACAGTCAGAGCCCATCGATGTAAGGTTCCCAGCAGCAGAATCAAAGTCCTTTCGTTTCCATACCTCCTCACCGGTTGCTGTGTACCCAGGCTCAACTTGGTGTTTATGGCCCTGGTAATTCTTGTGTGATTTGGTTGTCTTCTCGACTTTATACAAGTTGAACCTAACCTTTGAGATAGATGCTGTAATTCTCTCAGCTTCTCGCTCAACTAGAATGAGCGGAAGAAGCAAAGGATGCCAAGAGATTGCTTTCAATTTTTGTAGCTGAAGTTTTCAATGCTCTAGATCTTTCTTTAATAAAATATATGGTGTCGAACGAGTCACTTTAGAAGTTAGCGAGAATGCTAGCAGAAGACTAAAGCCAGTTAAAGGGGCATCCCATTTGTCCTATTTAATCATATATCCTAAATTTCCGTTCAGTCTTGCTGAGATATTTATATGGAGAAATTTGGGGCTTACGGTACCTTTCGCATCACCTTCTGAAGGAATACCTGCCCAAGTTGAAGGCCTTGACAGTTCCTCGTCCGAGACAAAAGACTCGTTGAGATTATGTAACACGACTCCTCGTTGGAGTATTTCCCATGCAAAAGGTAGCTCAGTCTTCAACAACACATTAAGGGGAGATATACTAATGCTTGTTCAGCTTCTTTTTATGAGCCGAAATACTGGATTTTGGAGGGGGTGATCGTGAAATAATAGTGCCAATTGAGTTCCTGTGACGTACCGCAAACGAAAGGTTCTCTGATGATCTGTGTTGGGCTTCAAATGCTTTTTAGAATCTGCATGGCAATGTTCGGAAGTCATCTCTATGTACTCATGATGCTTGTTTTCAGCCACTGTTGTAACTTATCTGGGCTACCACAATTGATCTGAACCTGAACTCTGTCTCATTGACTCGGCAAGAAAGACCCCTCGCTTCAGAAATAAAAATTGTTTATAATAAAGACTTACGTCTTCAAGTGCAATCTCAATGAATTCTTCGTTGTCTCTGTCGACGAACCTTCGGGTTTTTGGATATATTTGCGAAGGATCTCACCGGTTATGGTGTGCTTGCCTTGGCTTTTCCTTATTGTAGCCATAGCTCGAAACAAGAATAGGAGCGGAGAAACGCCCAAAACCTTACTGGGAGTTTGAAAACGCAAGAGGAATGTTTGTAGAAAGAAATTGTGAATGAGGCGGGGTAGCAAAAAAAAAAAAAAAAAAAAAAAAAAGAAACATGGTTACCGAGCCACTTGGATAAACGTGACAGCGCCGTGGCAGTATGTCAAAATACTGCGTTACCTAGACTACAAAATTTCCGATTTAAATGATTACTTCACGATGACCTCGTGGGAAACAATTTGGAAAAATCAAGTACTTTTGCCTCTCATATTGTATTACTTATCTTAGGAACTTTGGTAGCTTTCTCAAACTCTATGATAGAAGCCTAAAGTATCTAAGGTACTGGGAGAAATCTAAGAAGGAAAACATGTGGAAAAGCCCAAAAATGATTACGAAAATTCCCAGCTTTGGGAGGGTGGGGGATATACATTACCTAGGATGTAGAGACAGTCTGCGATGGACGAGAAGGGGGAGATTACAAGGGCTGAAGGGGATACTTCCGGTGGGCTTTTGAGGGTACGTGGGGGCATGGGGTTAGGTTAGGGTTACTAAAGTGAGACTCAGAGTATGGAGTGACATCAAGCGCTGGTTATAGGAGGGGGTATGGATTTTAAAAGAGAAGCCAAACTAGCATAACTCGGAAGGAATACAAGGGTCATCACTGCTTCGCAAAAGGTTTGGAAAGAGCATGTTAGAGAATCAAGTGCAATTGTTTTCTATAGTAGCATTTTTGAAATCTTTTCGGAGTTTTGGAAACCAGCCCAGGGTTTGACCCGCGTACGACCATTCATCCCACACCCAGGATGCCAAATCAAACAATCGAATGTTCCGCGAGACCATATCATGATGTCGAATACTTTGCCGGAGAAGACAAGGGCATCGAGAAACGATGAGATGGCTCAAAGAAATTGTCCCTTCTTGATGATGACATTGTAGTGCTGCAAAGAAGTTAGTCTCGATGGTCGCCTTGAGTTCTGGAGGTGGAAATGGGATACTTGCATCAGTATCAAATTGTTGTCCACAGGTCCACTTTCCAAGGGAGTGATCGGTTGGTCTGCGGTTGATCTCACAGGCACCGACGATGTCTTGTGCGTAAGTACCTAAATAATGGATTTCAGGAGAGATTTGGTGGCCATTCTGCCAAATGTTAGCTTTGAAGATCGCTATGGTAATTGGGCACATGCATCATTGCAGACGAAGATTGAAAGACCGCCACCGGTCCAGTAGATGAGTTGAGAACAGTGCTTGGCTGGGATGAGAAAACCGCCGGTGCCAACTTGACCTGCGTTGATGACATCGATAGCCTCTTGTGCTTGGTGTGAACCGACGTATTCCCAGTTGTGGAGGGACATCTCAGGAGTGTTGCAGCAGTGGATGCCATCCTTGTCGCGCTAGAAGTAGGGTCAGTAAGCGGTTTCCCAGTAAGTATGAAAGCATTGATGTTATTACCTTGGTGATACCACCGGTCTCATGGAGACTGGTTCTATTGACTGGACGGGTAAATGTGCTGGTGTCAACAGTTGGAATAGCGGAAGCCATGACAAGGGAGAGAAGGGAGAGACACAAAGCCAGAAAGGTAAACTTAGACATCATGGTGCTTGCGGTTGGTGAAGAGTTGGGTTTGTATTTGAGAAGATTGGATGTTGGAGTGTGTCTTGGAAGTCTTGAGAATGTGTGTTGTGGGGGAGAAAAGAAGGAGGGGCGGCATACTTATACTTTGATCGAGGCTGGAGGGGCCTTGGGGTGACGTCGTTGAGTGCAAACACTTTGCGCAAACTGAGCGGATTTCGTCATTGAAGGTAGCTGAAGTTGAAAAGCATCTCTATCATTGACGTATGTTATCCTTGTTGACGTATGCTAACCATCCAGGTACGAGGCAACACTTGGATAGATGATGTTGACCTTTGAAACTTCTTTGTTGGTAAGAGTAAGCGAGACGCGTCTCCAAACCAAAAGGGAATACTATGCTCACTACTACCAACTTGGTTGTCAAATGAATTCCCTGCAAAGGGGTTTCCAAATGTCTCATATTCCGAACTTAGTCGGTTGTTTTGTTTACTTTTGGTTTCTCACATCAAAGCAATTTCGTCTGCCAATTTCTACTCTTGAATGGAATATTTGTTCATGTAATAATGTCATATGAATTGCCCTTCAACAGAGATTTCTGCTCAAGAGATAAGGCCTTAATGAAGTTAGAGCTAATCAACTCAAACGAAAGGTATCCAAGGGGATAGTGGGCAAACTTTTAGCATTACTTCAAAATTGACTTCTCTTTCTAGTAATGAATATACAGAATATTTCTTAAATGAGTATTATTTAGAATTACATCTAAGGTACATCTAAACTGCATTCTCTATGAGGGAGAACGTCCTGAGATGTAAGAAATTTGGGCAAGGTTTTTTCATTAAGCGAAGAGTTGTGGGTCCTGGTTTTTTGAGCGCAACTTGATCCAAGCGCGTGGCGCGCTTGTTTTCCCAGGGGGAGAGCTTTTCTTATCTCTACCTTACAGGTGACTTTTTTCATGAATTCTTTACCAAGTGCTAAAGGCGATGGGTGCTATTCCTCTTAAAAAGCAAGATATCCCTTGAAGTTTATATTTTCCAAAAATAATCACTTCTATTTTTAAACTCATTAGTCTGGTTCTGTTAATGTATGAAGAGCTTTTTTTTTGGGGGGGGGGGGGGGGGGGACAGTTCTGGTGGGGGAAACACTCCCTCTATGATTCAAAGATCGGCCAGCGCCCATGAAAAGTGAGATTTACTAAATTATTGCTTATTGTTTCTTGTTATTTCAAAGGTATTGTAAAGACAACCATTGATAAGAAACAAATAATCTCAAGTTACTGCATTCTTGAAGTGAGGTTCAAGGTTTGGTGTTCTGTTGACATCGTCACATGACTGATTAAAGGGGCTCAACATGGGAGGGTGTTCATCCAATCTCGCACCAAGAACGCGAATTCAAAGCATTCTCACGAATGGAATCAAAAACAACAGATCTGTGAAAATCATGGAGGGGTTCTTGCGTTTCAGAATTAAGGGTATTCCCCAAACCGAGCCTCTCATGACGTCGTGAAGATCATTATTGCCCAAAGCAGAAGGATGTGGGAGATCATCATTTCAATATCAGAATTTGATCCACTGATCACCGATGTACATCAAAAGCGTCAAAATTTATAAGTAAACCTCAACTCCAGCAGTACCAATTCTCTGGGTATCCCTTTTGTTAACTTGCGTTGTTGTCAAACTCTTAATTGAGGTGTTGAACTTACGCCAAGATCGGAGGAACAACAATAGGAAGACTCCACGACCACCTATGACGCGTCTGCTAGGCGACATTTTGCTCAAACTCGGCAAATCAGGTGACATTGGAGCAAACTTAGCGACTTTAATCCCGAATTTTGGTGTAAATGCCACACAAAGAGTCCCCCAAACCGATCTGGCGCTACCATCAAGGTTGAGGTTGCTCTGGATATAAAAATATCTTTTCTCACTCCACCAAACAACCTTCTACAAGACTTTGACTTCAACCTTCTGACCTTGGTCTTCGATCTTGGTCTCCTCCTTGTCAAATCCTTCCCTTACCCTTTGACCAACTACTATCCTCCTCAACACCTCAAAGTCAACCTTCAACATGAAGCACGCTTTCACCCTTGCGGCTTTGGCCTTCACCTCCGTCACTCTTGGTATGCTCTCTTCATCACATCCGATCTGACATTGCTAACCTTCTTCAGGTGCTGCCATCCTAAAGGAACGACCTGATTGCGGCTCTCCTTTCTCTCCACCATGTCCACCAGCTGCCGTTGAGAAGCGCCAGGGTTTCATTGGTTTCGAGACTGGTCACTATCCACGCGCCACCGATGAGACTGCTGAGGTTCCTGACTGTGGTTCCCCATTCTCTCCACCGTGCCCTCCAAAGGAGAAGAAGTCCATTGACGACACTGAGTTTGGATTCGAGACTGGCCACTACCCTCGTGAGGAGGCTGAGCGTCCAGACTGTGGTTCCCCATTCTCTCCACCATGTCCACCAAAGGTTGAGCGTCAAATCTTTGGGGGACCATGGCACCAAGCTTCTCCAACTGAGGTTTAAGCTTCAGACTTGACCAAAAGTGAGTCCTCATCTTCCCTACTGCAAAATCAAATTTTGACTGACAGTTTCAATAGGCGACGCAACCCCTGAAGCGATATCGGCGATACCATCTTCTTTCACTTTCCCAGCTGGAGAAGATCAAACTTCACCTTTGTCATTCAAGACTTGCTCATTATTTATAACATCACACAGCACATGCTCTCTTTTTATTTTCTCTTTGGCTTGATGCCACGACCCCCTTCCTTGCGCTCGATTATAGACATTCGCATGCTTGCATCATCACGACACAAAAACGCACTTTTTCCTTTTTCACGAACACATGGAGTATGGGTAGTTATTTGACAATCGGAAGGGCGCTGAGGTTGTACATACTTTGAAGATACCCCAACCTTTGCATTTGCAAACTCTTTGTAGGAGAGAACTAATAAAACCCAATTGAAATTTTCACAACTGAGACCTTTGTGGAATATGACTTGAATTCTCCCTGTGACAACTCTCTATTGTGACTGCTAAAAATGCAGTAGCCAATCATGGTGAACTGAAGAATTGCCTACTGTTTCTATGCCAAGTTTATGCTTCCACTTGAATATGCTGGAAGATTTCACATGGTTGAGGCTCTCAGGTACATGTCAAATCTCTCCCACGTCATCAACAAAATATGAAAGTCAAACTTGAGGGCTATTCATACAATTGAGGTACTTGGTATTATCTCAGCGAGACCTTTCGCGAAGTGAGTAGGCTCTGATCCCAGGTATATCCCAAATGATTTCCCAAGGTTTCTGGTGATTGTCGCACTTTATAGCACAGCAATGTTAGCAAATATGAATTGAGCGTATCCCAAATACTTTAGAAATAGAAAATAGTTGCTTCGAGTAAGCTCCCAAACTGCGAACAAAGCCATCAGTGTAATAATTGTATCCAGAGGTTGAAGTGTTGAAGTCGTCAACTCGTCTATGTAGCGAGCTAGTATGCTTTATTCACCATTTTTGGGATTGACTAATAAGATCGCTGTTTTGACCATTCTTACGATATTGGTCAATAAAGACGGAGTTTACAAATAAAAAGTCTTATTCGTTAGCACTCACTCTACTCCAACTTCAAACTAAATAGTCTTCTGAGAGTACACTGTACAGCGGTTGAATGTTTACCTCCCCCTTCCAGATGCAAAGAGCCCAGACTGAACTGTGAACTGTCATATAAGCTTAGTTCTTAACTGCTATACCTCATTCCGCTAAAAGAGAAGTAAGTTATCTCCCAAATAAACTCGCTAAGCAGAGGCCGTAGCCCTTCAAGATAATCTCAATAGGTAATTTGTGGCGGAAATAAATGCTTTGAGGGGTCAGTATTGAGAAGAAACCAAGCGTGACTTAACTCTAGCTCTTTTTTATTATCTCTTTTAAAATTAGATGATCTAAACTAGCTAACTAGGAGCAAAAGAAGGAATTAGAGAGAGCAGAAAGTACTAAAATCAGCTACAAAAGCGGGGAAAGAGTAGGTTTGGGTAGAGTAACCTGTATATGTAGTACTCTAAACTGGGAATGGGTTCATTTTCATGGAGTTGGTGAGTCCGATGTTTTATTTACGAAGTCCGATTTTATTGACCATCCTTGCCATATTAACCAATATAGCAATTATATTAGTTAATCCCAAAAATGGAGAATAAAGCATACTAGAGCAACCCTAATGAGGGGTATTATTCCTCTCTTGCACCTTACCACATCTACAATTACAGAAACCCACAAAAATTTGGATAAATTGAGATAACTCGAAAAATGGAAAACAAAGAATCCAATTCCCCTCGCCAATCCACGAAACCCCCAATATTCTCTCACACCCCCCTCACACATCCCTCCAAACCCATGATCCAAAATAATTGCCGCGTTGGAAGTCTGCTCAACAATTGCCTTCGCAAAAAAAGCAATCGGAACAAAGAACTCAAAGCCAAAATTCTGATAGGGTGTCGCTTACCAACAAACGCCGCACCAAAACAATGGCCTTGTTCTCCTAATCAATGAACCTTCCCTCCTCTCACACTACTGCCAAAAATAAATAAAATCTCATCTTTTACTACTTAGACCCCTGAGTCTCACTACCGAACTTTCAATATACAAAGAAAAATCCATTTCCTAAATTTTACAGGATAACGTATTTCCCAGGTGAGCTGATCACCCGGGTGAGCCGATCACTAGAACACTAAAACGCGACACTCCCTTTAAAATATAAAATGCCACCACTGAATTAAGCCTAACTCTCTAGTGAAAAGAGTTGCATATCGTGTTTTAATATATTCAAAGTTGTGATATTATTATGCTCGAGTGATCGGCTCACCCGGGTGATCGGCTCACCTGGGAAATACGTTACCATACTTTAAAACCTTCTCAAAGATTTCTTTCCACGGATCTTAGATATTACACTTCTTACTTAAGTTGATTCTCTAATGGGCTGCTAACGCCGATAAATCCGCATATTAGAGTAAAAAGAGCTGGAGGTCCAAATCTTTCCACATTTCTTTCACCATTCCTCTGTTCGACTTGACCCCTCTGATGGGAGGCTATTTCAATCTTCATTACGATTATATCACACTCTAATGAAAGCTCAAATGAAAATGAAAACCCAGAGTTTTAAAATGGAAATGAAAATGAATGGTCACTGTAATAAAAAACCCCTCTCAAACCCCAACCAGACAACTTCATAATCCAACACCGCCAATTCCTAGAAGTAAGAATGAAGTAAAGAATGAATATAAAATTCCCCTTTCCATCTCCCCAAAACAGCACACTTCAACCCCCTCAATCCAAATTTTGAACTTATCCAAAGCCTCTTTTGAAAAAATGGCAGTCAACTGGCCCTGGGTCTGGGGAGGTGTCTTCATCTTCCTTGCCTTAATCAGATACGTCCGCTTCTTCGTACACCTCGTTGTCAGCATCTTTTTCTACAAACCCGTATAGCCAAAGGAGCTTTGGAACCCACCCCCCATAAAGTCGCCTTCGTCCTTCCGACAATCGACCCGTTAAACTATGATTTCAAACCCTGCCTCGGAATCGTGTCTCAAGAATGAACCTGCACAAATCATTATCTCCACGGTCGGGAACCAACGGTCCGATCAATGCCAGGAGGTAGTAAAACCGTACTGCAAGGAGTCCAAACCTCCGTCCGTGAAACTTCCATCCGCTGGGCCTTCATCAGGTGGACCCCCATCCGCAGTACCTTCATCCCTAGAGCGTAAATTCCATGGTGTGACTTTGAACGGAAGAACACAAATTTTTGTAATCCTTGCTGAAAAGGAAAACAAGAGACACCAGCTCAAGAAAGCTTTCGAGGATATCGCAAAGCAAAAAAAAGAAAAGCCAGAGATAACAGTCCTATTCGATGGCCACGTAATATGGCCTGAGAACTATCTCAAATGGGCACTTGCGCCTTTTGAAGAAAAGAAAAACAATGAACGCAATGAGGGCAATGCAGGAAATGCAGGCAATACAGGCAATATAGGCAATGAAGGCAATGAAGGCGATATAAATGAAAAGGAGGAGGTCGTGACTGTAGCGACGAACAAGAGAGTGTTGCACGACAGAGTAGGGTCAACGCCAACAGGAGACGGTTGGCATAATTTCAGCTGGGCCTCCTATTGGAACTTCCTCGGAGCTGTTTACCTCAAACGTCACAATTTCGAGCTCAAGGTCACGAATTATATTGACGGTAGTGTATTCACGATCTCTGGTCGCACAGCCCTTTACAAAACTCATGCCCTAGTAGACCCGAATTTATGCAAGGGACTCATCAACGAGTTCGTTTGGTTTGGAAAATACGGACCGCTCAATGCCGACGATGATGATTTCCTCACTCGATGGATCGTCCGAGAGGGATGTAAAGAAGTCGAAGAAGAAGAGAGAAACAAAAAGCGAAATTGGCAGATCAAATTCCAGGCTCACGAAGAGGCGTGTATCACTACCACGGTTGGCGAATACCCCAAGTTCCTCCAGCAATGTACACGTTGGGTTCATACTACCTGTCGAAGCAGTTCAGCAAGTCTCTTTGCCGATCGCGGACCTGTGGGTATTCTCCTAGTTCTTCTTTCCTCTTTCAGGCTGTCTCGGGAGGATTAAGACACCAGTTCCTCCTTAGACAACTTCAATTCCTCTTATAACCCCGTTTCATCCCCTCTTTCTCAAACATACTTCTAGAAAGGGAATACTAACTTAAAGACCATCCGCAGTGGAAACGTCGCCAATGGTGGTCTATATACGCCATCCACTTCTACATGTTCATCAACTTAGCTCTTCCCTAGACCTCAGTCTCCTTGCTCACTTTTTGGGATATGTCCTGGGGCGGAAGGAAATTGGATGCCATCGACGCTGCGCCTACCGCTGCTCCTACTAACAACGATGGCGTTTAAAACAACGAGAATAATGGAGGTAACGCCGATGTCAGTATTGAGTTGACAACATTAGATCCCAGCTCCCGTGTCAAGGGAGGCAGAGGAGCAAAATTAGAGGGACCAGGAGGAGGGCTGCGAGAGGGGAGACCAGTAGCAACAGCCCCAGAAAGACGAGTAGCGAGAGAAGAGCGAACAGAACGACCGACGATAGCAGCAGCGAAAGAAAAACCATTAGAGAGAGAAGGACCATCGGAGAGATCAACAAGACCAGCAAGAGAAAGATACACAGGGGTCAAGAAAGACAGCTGGAGACTAACCACCACCACGGGTTGCGAGAATTGTGACTGTAGTCTCGAGGAACTTCATCATCTACACATGCCCTATAACTTTATAAGCTCCAGCCTTGTTGGAAGATAGAGCCTTAATTGAACAATTGGGGAGTATGGTAGTGGTATTAGTACTTTCCGACATCCCCAAGTGACCTAACCTAATAAGCTGGCAAAGAAGAAGAATATATGCAGTGAAACTGCTACAATTAGAAGTAATAGGGCTAAATAAACTCCTCTGGTAGAGGCCCAGTCGCGCCCTCGCAACAGAGGACGGAGAATTCGACAACAGGAACCTTCCTCGGAGGGTCAAATCGAGCAGCGGCAACCTGGAGCAATCTAGTGATATCCCTCTCAAGCTCCGATGGCCTTTTTGAGGGGCGCCACATCTCTTCCTCGTCATACACTGGCATATCTTGGGAGGCGTAGAGCATAAATGAGCCGTCAAGCTGCGAGGTGACTCGGACAGGGTCTTTGACCATCATCAGAGTCTTCAAGTTTGGAAAGTTGGCAAGGAACCGCTCAATAACCACCCCAACTTTGACTCCTCGATCGTTTGCCCAGATTAAATCAAATTGGGAAAAGTTGAGCGTTTCGTAAGGAATGGCGATATGCTCCACAGTAGTAGCAATTTGGTGAGAAGCTCCCCGCAACTGCGTCATCCATTTAAATAGCATCGTCCATCGAGTCCCATATAGAGATCCAAATCTAATGGGAAAAACAAGACGTCTTCTGAGTTCCACTTTCAATTGTCGGATAGTATAGGGGAAGGACAACGTATCAGAGTGTAAACATCGAGTATAGCACCGCGTGCTTCTTGATAAGTATGAAGAGGCTCAAAGGCGCTTTTAATTGTTCTATGTATTCCTCCGTATGTTCTTGCAACCCGTCGTCGATGGAACGTACATCAAATGAATCCGCAGAGTCATCCGCAAGCAGCCATGCCTCTGGAAACCCTCGATAATTATTTTTTGCGCTGTATACCTTTCTAAAGTCTTTGGGTGAGATGAGAAGGGCTTTCTCAGGTCGAGCGAGATCGAGATTAGGACAAATACAAATGGCACCGTACATGGACTGACACATGCCATTAGAAAAAATAGTCCTAGGTCCCGGGTTTGCATATTTCCAAATCGCTATTCGGGTCTCGCACGGGAGACGCGGAAAGAGCTCGAAGCTTTGGGATGGGGACGAGGACGGGGATAGAGAAGGAGACATGATACAGCTATTGCTTCGGTTAGCTTGGTTTTGAATTGGGGGCTGAGGAAGGTGTGGAGGACCTGAAGCAGCTATTGATATCTCTACTGCAATGTATTGGATGTAGGTGATCGATTCGTTCACTGTCGATGGGACGGAATTGTTGGAGAGGACCACTAAGGTTCATGATGCCGACAATCTACCGGTAGCCCCTCCCTTTTTTTGGTGGACCTCAACAACATCCTTTCAGCAACCATTTCCAATGCGAAGATATTTTGCAAGATCAATCAGCTTGTCGCTCTCTTTTTGATAAGGATGGAATATTGAGCAAGTTCATTTGGCCTGAGTCCGACAGCTCCCTTCCGGAAAGTCAGTCTCGAACAACAGGTGACAGGATATCGGTGAGATTGACTTTGAGCTCAAATATCATTGGAAGAGTATCTATCATCTTTCTCTCAATTCCTGATTACAACGCTAACTTTCCAGATTCTTGACAACAAGCAAGTGCATACTGAGCGGACGAGTCTTGAAACCAGAAGCTTATTACCCTGCGAATTGATCAGATGAATTGCTCGTTTCATTCGGAATGTGCCCAATTTGATAGATCAGAATTGCTAGTCCCAATACTTTTGTGCCTCCAAAGTGGATAGTTCAAAAATCTGATTTGCCTGGCTTTCTATATCTTGATTTTTGGTCTCTACCCCGCGTTATTTTCGAGTCCACTCATCCTTTACTTCTTCTCATCTTCTGAATAATCTTGCAACGCAATCCCGGGTCCAAGACTAGGGAAATCTGCAATCTTACTTCATATCATGAGCCCTCAAGAAAGCCGATGGATGTAAGACTTACTCACTCTCACTTGTCAACATCTTCTACACTATCCCAAGAAGCAAAACACTGCCCGTCTTCGGAGCGTGATTGCAGGAGAGATACGATCCACAGTTCGAGTTTGCTATGTTGCATTTTGCGGCGTTTGTGGCGCATTGCGTGTGGTTGCACCAATCACCAATTTTCAATACGTGATTCGAGGCTTCGAGAGCAGGCCCGACCGGATAATTGTGTCTTGCAGATGAGCAGGAGATTCCTCCTTGTGAAAATTTCATTGGATCGACACAACCAGTCATAATTGCAAATATATACAAGGGAATTTCCTCGCGTTTTCTATCCCTCAACCCCAACCATGCATGGGATTGGTGTTACTCGAGAATCCTTCTCTGCGGGGTAATCATCGATCCCAGTAAGTATTGGCAACATCCCCCACGAGGTTGGCACGATGGTGCATATTGAAAATATACTTTCTTGTTTAGGGTGTTTGGGCATGGTGTTGTCGAATTTCAAAGCCTTTCTGCAGCTACCCTTTGCATATACCAGCTTCTCGTTGTGGTATGGCAAATTTGGTGTTTGGGAACATTCGGTCTCACCGTCTTGCTATTTACATCCCGGTCTTGCGTTTCCGTGTAATGTTATACAAGGCGCTGGCCACCCGTCCTGGCATTCTTGGCCATGCATCGTGAATAACATCCACCATGAGAAAGTGAGCTTGGCGGAAATTGCTAGATGTCTATGGATGGCAGCTTGAGCCCGACTGCCAATCCTGTCTGCAGCGACTGGGGGAAAATGTGGCCATCCCGAGCTAGAAGAGCGAAATTTGCAATAGGTGAATGTTTTTCAGGAAACCGCCTGACCACTTGATGGTCATGGCTACCTACCAAGCTGTCGTGCCTTTACTTAGCTATAAAATCGAGGGTGGCTCCACTTGCCTAAGCGAAACGTCAATACCAAACCACCCCGCACTGTTCTCTCCAACTTTTTCTTACTGCAGACAGGAATTTCTCACAGTCCCATCGTGCAATTGCGCGCAAATCCTCTCGAACCAGCATCATGACCGCAACCAACGGAACCGACGATATTGGTGCTAGGTACGTTTATTTGTTACGATCTTCACCGTTGTTTAAGTGAAGATGAGGTCCTGGTTAGATGTCTTACTGATGCCTTGATCTAGCACTGCCACTACAACCGGCGCCGATATCTCCCAAGCTGAGAAGCTCAAGCTCTCAATGGCAAATAGTTCGTCTCGTCGCAAGGAAAGTGTAGCAGCTATCAAAGACAATTCTACTGGCGAGTAAGTTGACTACCTTAGCCTTAGTTTCATGCTATCTTATTTAGCTGACACGACGCAGAATCAAGAATCCTCTCATTGGTATCCCGAAATCTCAGCTTCTCCAAGACATTGACGAGTTTGCGGCGCAATACGGTGTTGAAGATGTCAAGCCATGGATCATCAAGGGTGCACTCGTTGCTCAGTCCCCACACCACATTGATAGCATTGCAGAGCTTGACGATGAAGATCGCCGCGTCCTACATGAGGAGAAGACTCACAAGTGGAAGCATCCCAGAACCTTGTATATGACCATCATTATGGTAAGCAAACCTTTTACTTCCCTCTCTTTCACTATCCAATTTCCCAGATGAAGCTAGAAAAAGATATGCTGATATTTTGGTAGAACTCCATCGCTGCCGCAATCCAAGGATGGGATCAAACTGGTTTGATCTCTACAGAATTTTTGTTGATAAGAAATCTCTACTAATATGCGACAGGCTCTAATGGTGCAAATCTTACCTTCGGACTCGACCTTGGAATTCCCGACTCTCCTCAGGATTTGGCAAAGGGTACACCTGGATGTATTCCAGGATCGAACTGCAATACAAATGCATGGCTTGTGGGCTTTGTCAATTCGTCTCCCTACATTGCAATTTGTCTCTTGTAAGTCTTCCCTCACAATCCTGCTCAAATTATTCTTTTCTTCCTCAAACCCCCACCTCGTCTCAAGCACTAACTTCTAATACTCAGCGCTGCTTGGATCTCCGACCCCGTTAACGATATACTCGGACGCCGAGGAACCATTTTCCTTGCCGCCATCTTCTCCGTTCTCGCTCCTCTTGGCTCCGGATTGGTACAAACATGGGGTCAGTTGGTCGCTTGTCGAGTCCTCCTCGGTCTGGGCATGGGATTGAAGGAAGTTACGGTCCCTGTCTACTCCGCTGAAGCAGCACCTACAAATATTCGTGGTGGATTGGTTATGTCTTGGCAGACCTGGACAGCATTTGGTATCTTGCTAGGAACATGTGCAAACCTTGTTTTCGCCAACGTTGGAGCAATTGCCTGGCGTTTGCAACTTGGTTCCGCATTTGTTCCAGCGGTTCCGCTTGTTCTCGGTATTTGGTTTTGCCCTGAGTCTCCTCGATGGCTTATGAGAAAGCGTCGGGTTGCGCAGGCTTATAAATCTCTTCTGAGACTTCGGAATACGCCTTTGCAAGCTGCGAGAGATCTTTATTATATTCATGCTCAGCTTGTTTATGAGGATGTTTTGCTCGAGGAATCTGGATTGGCGAAGACTGGCAATATGTTTACTCGATTTATTGAGTTGTTTACTATTGCACGTCTAAGAAGGGCTACTTGGGCATCTGGTGTGGTCATGATTGGACAGCAAATGTGCGGAAGTAAGTTTGCCATTGTCCCACAAAAAGATGCGAGATTTAACATTTCAACAGTCAACATTATCGCCTTCTACTCTTCTACGATTTTCAAGGAATCCGGAGCGAGTAATATTGGTGCGCTTCTTGCTTCGTTTGGTTTTGGTCTCGTCAAGTGAGTAAAATTACCCGTCCAAGCCCCTATGCAATGTCCACTCCTCAGTTTTAAGTTCATATTGAAGGCCAGGATACTAACCTCCTCCAGCTTCGCATTTGCTTGGCCAGCAGTCTGGACTATTGACACCTTCGGTCGCCGTGGTCTCCTTCTCTTCACCTTCCCGAACATGTGCTGGACCCTCCTCGCAGCAGGAATGTGCTACTACATCCCCAACGTAGGCCGTTCGCGCCTGGGCGCAATGACATTCTTCATCTACATCTACGACGCCTTTTACTCCCCGGGTGAAGGGCCCGTCCCCTTCACCTACTCCGCAGAAGTCTTCCCCCTCTCTCACCGAGAAATCGGTATGTCCTGGGCCGTAGCGACAAACAATTTCTGGGCCACAATCGTCTCCCTAACCTTCCCTCGCCAACTCAAAGCTTTTGGTATCCAAGGCGCTTTCGGATTCTATGCTGCGATGAACGCCCTGGCTTTCCTAATGATCTTTTTGTGCTTGTATGAGACGAAGCAGAGAAGTTTGGAGGAACTGGATTATGTTTTTGGTGTGCCGATTACGAAACATGCCAAGTATCAGGCTTTTACGGTTGCGCCTTGGTGGTTTAGACGCTATGTTTTGTGGAGGAAGGGGGAGGTTTGTCCGGAACTTTATAAATTTGAAGAAGATGTCTGGAGCGAGAGTGATCAGGAGGGGAAGGAGGTTAGGGAGCTTGAAGGAAAGGATGTTGTTTGAGGGGTTGGTGGTGAGAAGTGAAAGGGAAACTGGTTCATTGCCTTTTTTTGCTTTTTTTTTGTTGCCTTTCCTCGATGGAAAGGGAGATGGAGTGGCTGATTCTGCAAAGAGTTATCTTTTGATGGGTCGGAATTGGAGGCGACCACTTACATGGTGAATGGTAATAATGCTTTCATGATCTTTCTTTCGAAATGGATGGTGATGATACCAGCAATTAGTTAACTTTAATGAAGTTGTTTACCTACAAGAGCGTGGTTTTCGATAACCTGTAGCTTTTGACCGTTCTGCTTCAATTTTGTTGCCAGCTGAGAACGTTGTTCGAGTTGCTCACCGACTAGTTGTGAGTAGCTTAATCTCAAGTCAGTTGGTGACTTATTCACAAATAATTCATGACTTACTCGTTAGTCAACTGATAACCTCCTCACACTAAACTCACAAAGTAGAGTAGATGCCCACTTCTGTTCCTTTGCTTTATTTTGGGGTACATCGAGGACTTGAATAAGTCGCTTATCCTCTCTAAGTCGCTTGCTGTGTAGGATTAAAAACTTTCAACCTATAACTCGAGGGAAGTCACAACCTAGCCATTTCCACTCTTTTCAATCACTAGATAGTCATTATATAAAGTTCATCGCATTTTGATTCTAAAAGTATAAAATACACCACGAATGTAAAACTCAAAACTAGAAGTCTATGCAGCAAAACCAAAGTCCAACGCAAAACTCGAATAAAATCCAGGCAGAAAAATCAACGTGCAGTTACTAATTTACAACACTTCCCTCGAGTCCAATGTCCTCAATCCGTTTTCAAGAGCTTGCGAATCATTCGTCTTACAAGTCAGCTGTATCGAGGTCGACATAGTGACTTGCGGAATGATGGGGATCGGAACTTGGAAACTCCGGAGATAGGAAGTGGTAATGCGAGCGTTTAGTAATAAATCGTTTGCTCGAAGTTCCAAACCGAGGGTGCCGTCAGCATTTCTAACTATTGGAGTCATAGTTTCTCTGCCATCCTCCGTCATGCCGTACCAATACCCCTCGCTCGGCTCTATCTCTACGAACATGGGTTCCAGCGTACCAGGTGCCAGCTCTACAGGCAGAGCTTCGAGTTGCTGAGTACTAGGTCCCGCTTGTGAAGCAGCCGGAGTGTCCCAAGTAAACTTAACTCTCCCTTTCGCGATCCCGATACAATCCTCCACATCTCGGATAAACTTTGCCGCGTTAAAATGACTGCCAGTTAGGACTTCCAATTCAGCTTGGGCTAACTTTTTCTTGTCAAATTTCCAAATTTGCATTTTTCTCGCCCAGACGCTCATAGTGGTGACCTTTCTTATGTCTTGTGGTCTGTACTCGCGGATAAAGTTGATCATCCGCGCCCCGTTTTCAGCGGCTGTCTCGTTCTTTATAACACGGTCTCCCTTCGACTTCTCAACTTCTTCCAATACAGCTATTACGATGTATAATTCCTGTTTGCTCCATTTTCCGCCAGGCATTTTCGATGTGATGGGAGTGGTGGTTATTGACAAGGTAAGTGTTGAAGGGTGAGCAGTGATGCAGAACGTTGAAGTTGATTTGAAGTACTGAGTTTTTGATTTGTAGATGGTGTTTCGAGGATGGTGTTTCGAGGATGGTGTTTTGTGTTTTCTAGCTTGTATCTTGTAGCTTGTGTTTGTGTTGAAGGAGGAAAGAAAACTTGAAGAAGACGGGGTATTTATACTTTTTCTAAGAGAGGTTTATTATTCAAAGCATGAAAAATAACCTCTTGAATCTCTGAGTTTCTGTTAACCGAGGGCTATTCACAGGGAGCTGCGGGATAGTATGTCTTGTTATTCACGAGTATTAATAGATATCACCGTATCTATCAACACGTTTCATCAGTAAATTTTCGGGACCAAGCAATGAACCCATTATCTTGGTAATATTAGACTAACTCGAATGTGCTGAAAGTCATCTCTTTTGCAGAGACTCCATAATTTTCTTGTATCGGGATTCGGGACCTTGAAATTTCTCCGAAATTCAACTCGTTCATATGACATTTGCATAAGATAGATTTTGGTCTGGGACCATCGAGGAGTCATGGTTGAAGAGCTCTGCGTGACCAGATAGAGGTAAGGCTGGTTGAAGTATTTGCTTTGAGACTTAAACCGGATTACTGTCTAGCGAATGATTTTCCAAAGACTCTTTCTCACGGGGGTATTACTCCGTGGAGGGAACTCCTTTTGGATATGGCACGCGGCAAACAAAGTCCCCATAAATATATACACAAACAATAAGCGCTTACATCTTTTCCATCGAACTCACTAGCTGGCAGTGATAATTCTGCCATTGAGGATGCCTAGAAGAGTACCTTGAGTAGCAGCCAACATCATTCCCCATCTAACATATAATACAAACCCGATCCGTTATTTCAATTCCTTGTAAAGCGAATCTTATTCATAGCGCCCAATTCGTACCTTTCTAATACGCTATAATGCCTTCAAATTCAGCGCACGCTGTATCTCATCAAGCCTCCCTATAAATCCCCCCCAGGTTCTCCCTCGTAGGCTCGCTCACCCTATAGCTTTAGGATACCGATCGCCGCGAATCAGCCACTACAGCGCACCGTATTCTCCATACCACCTACTACGTCCTTGGTAGAAGTTGCTGCCGCTTTTATCGTCCATCATCCAAAACATGCATCTATCCAAATTCGGTAATAGCGGGGTAGGTGTGAACAGAGTACGTAGCCAGGATATTTTAGCAGCTTACAAGTCATTTACTTACATACCGACAGCTTATCCAGAAGAAATCAAGCTTACCCGATAAGAGTTAGACAATTAGAGGGGCGCGGATATCAACCCCCCTGAATTGGTCAACAACCTTCCCAACCTCCCTTACATTTTTTGAGAGAACTGGGACCACAAAAATCCATTATCCCAACCCTTTCTCGGGCAATTTGATCGTGGATTACTTGTGATTACTCGCGGATTACTCGCTGGAGTACGACCCTACTTGTAACAAAAGCCAAGTTTCCAAACCCCCCAGCGAATCAGAAAAGTATAACCAAAAATATACACTAACCCCAAACACGCTGGTAGCCTCGAATGTATTTTTTGCGTTTTTTTTTGTTTTGCGTTTTGGTTGTTCTTCAAAGTCATAAAGAAACTGTACGATTTTCAATGTGCTACAATAGAGGCCGTGACTGCTTCAAAATCTCCACAACATGGCCTCTTCAATTAGAGTATCATAGAATGGTTAATCTCTTCATAAGACGAGATGGAAAATAGAGAAAGATGTCTATTATTCGCAGAGGCATAGACTTGCGAGAGCAATACTCAACTGTCTCCTGCGTGAAGGGGAGAAGGAAACCAGTAAAACTTGAGCAAATTCTGCATTGGAAACTGACGTTACGGGGTATTCAAATGCTCTCCACACATCCAGGTATAAATTCAAACCCCTTCCCCTCCATCCCGTTAGCCAAAGTAAAGAAATCATCCCTCCAACCTCCTCCGACTCCACTCAATACAAACATCACTCGTCGCTCCATCACAAAAATCATTCATCACAACCACCAACTGCCCATCAATCAACCTACCCCCCTCCCTCTGAATCCACGGCAGCGTCTTCGAATCACAAATCGGCTTCGTCCCCAAAAGACAACTCGAACTAGCATTAGTGTTTAAAACACTAAACACCACCACCTCAGGTATATTCGTCGCCGTAGCCTGACATTGCAGATTCGTAAACGGATGTCCCCCCTGCCTCTCCGGAGATAAATTATTAAACTCATTGATAATCGAATCACCATTTATAGTTGCGTTGCCCTCGTCCGTATAAGTGGAGAAGGAATCCGAGTTCACAAAGAGGATGAGTCTCTTTTGCTCGGCGCGAAGCTGGGATGTAGATTTACTAAGCATGTCGTCGAGGGTGCCGTGGGCGATGACGCCATTGGTGGTGTTGAGCGCGTTTTGGAGGTAATTGTTCATATCCTCGTCACTGGGGTGTGCGCATTCGCCTGGGACCCCATCCCAGCGGAGTTGAACGACTGCAATTTCATCTGGGTGTTGGACGAGGAAGTCGACTAGTTCGCGGAGGAATTGGGAGTAAGCCATTCCTGGGATGGCGGAGTGCATGAAGTAAAGTTCATCGGGGATGCCAGTGCAATGGCGAATTTCGTTATGGAGGTAGGCGGGACGGAATTCGAAGTATCGTACGCCGATTTCGAGGATGGTGGGGAGGGTATCTTTCTGCGTGAGGGCGAGGCCTTTGACGATGTTGGGGGCGATGGCTTTGGCGGCTTCGTGGGTCATCATTCCTGCCACCTTTGCGAAGATTGGGTTTATTCTCTTCATCACCTCGATGAGGGCATCGCTTTGGAGGCAAACTTCTGAGTTCTGCATAGAGTTCATGCCTATATCGTGGGCAGCTGGCAGCATGAACTTGGAGAATGGCTTGTCTGATTGTGAGGATCCTGGAGGCGCAATTTGTCCCATCCAACTCGAATAATTCGGGGCAACGCATACCCAACATTGATCGCTGGTAGGTAGACCCGCACATCCTTGGTGAGTGATGGCGTCTGGGGCGTCGTAAAATCCATATGTAACAATTGCATCTCCAGTCACTACACTCTGGGTATTCTCCATCATTTTCAAGTTCCCATTCTCCAAGTTGCCGGTGATAACATTGATGCTTATGCTCTCCTCCGCAATTTGATTCCCATTGTGTGTGACTTTGAAGGAGAATGTGCCGCTGAAATTGAAGTGCCCTTTGATCTCTTTCTTGTCGACCTCGAGGTGGTCTTGTCCGAATTGACGGAGTTGGTCTTTGCGGATTGTGGTGCCAGGAACCGAGAATTCGATTGCGCAGCCGTCAACGGCGACATAGGAGTAACAGTCGAGTCCTTTGCTAGGCATGGTCATTTGATTGATTTGGTAACGAGGTTGAGGAGGTGTTTGTTGCTAAGAGTAAGAGGAAGAAGGTATCGAGAGGGTGGGGTGTAGGTATGAGGCGGCGGAGTCGTGAAAAGGAGGGGTAGAGTGAGGTTGTACGGGAATCGTTCGTAGGATTCACTATAACAAAAAGAGTACAGAAGACGGTTAATATATGCAAAGCTGACAATAAGGAAGAGAAGAAGGAGGCACAGCCGAAAAAGGAATATATCCTGCAGGTGTGTTGGGAAGCATCTCTCGGGTTCTCTCCCTTGGAGCCTTGGAGACGCGCCCGAGTTCAGCTGCGGAGGGAACTGCGGGCGCATTTTGGCTGTCGTTCCTCCGAGCAGCACGAAGTAAACAAACGAAATTCGCAGCCAAGATCAAACCCACTGGATATGAGGCCGTTGATAAGATGCATTCTCGAAAAAAGCTTGCTTTGAGCAATGGTTGTGAGGTTGCTTGAGAGAAAGCGTTGGCAAGATCAACTTTAGCCCGGCGATCGGGCCCGACTCGGAATGAAAACCGGACAATCAAAATCACCAAGCCACCTAGCTCAACCAAAAAATACGACCCATTTTGCGAAAAGATCTATTCAATTAGAGATTAAAAATTACCACCCTCTTTTCGTTCCGTTTTCCCGCTGGTTAACGCCTCTCCCATAACAAATGCCTGGAGTATAATGTACATCCCAAGTTTCCATTCCATTCCATCAAAACATTAAAAATATATTTTTCAACAACCGAGATTCCTCCTCGACTGCCTTCCAAGAAAGAACTTTTTCATAAGAATCGAAAAAAAACGTCGTCGCACATGTACGTACGATTGCTCCAAAATTTGGGGTAAGAGAGATTCTTCCTCGTCTGCGAAATGAGTGATTTGGGCCCGGCTATTTTATAGGAAGTATGCGATGAAGAGACCGAGAGCTGCGAGAGCAGTAGAAGCGGCTTTTGTGACGGCCTGGCCGGTGAACTCCACGGCTGGGGTTGAGGATGGGGATGTGGGCGTGTTTCCTCCTCCTCCACCGTTGCGGTTTGCTCCTCCGTTTCCGCCATTGTTTCCATTGGCTTCATTGTTGCCGTTCTGGCCATTATTTCCGTTGTTTCCGTTCTGGCCGTTTTGACCGTTGTTGCCATTATTTCCGTTGTTTCCATTGTTGTCATTATTGCCATTGCCTCCATTTCCACCTGTGTTGTTTTTGTTTGATGGAGCGGTTGGGTTGAGAGGGACGATTCTGTGAGAACACATGTTAGAAGATACTCAGAGATTGATATGGGGATTTGAGAACTTACGTGGTGAAAGTAGCAGTTCCGGTAGAAGATCCAGAGGTAATAGTCGTGGAGCTCACGGCTGTGGAATTGCTTGGTGGGGTAGTAGAGCTGGAGGGAACAACAGTTGAGCTTGACGTCGAAGTGATAGTCGTGCTCACAGTGCTCGTGGCGATAGAGCTCGAGGAAGATCCGGTCGATGAAGCACCAGAGGAAGTTGAGCCAGACGAGGCTGATGAGCTGGCAGAGCTCGAAACAGAGGAAGTACCGCTCGTTGACAAGGAAGCAGTAGAACTGCTGGATGGGCTGGCTGTGGAGGAAACGGTGGCAGAAGTAGAGCTTGATGGTTTAGGAATTGGAACACAATTTGCTGAAGCTGGAAGCGCTGCTTGGCTGCCATTTGGTCCATAAATTATGCAGTTCTTGGAGCATGCGGCATCACCAGCGGTTGGACTTGTCTCGTAGCAAGGAGCAAATTTGACGCCTTGTGGAAACTCATTTGCAAGGTTATCATTGCAATTTGCTGCAGAAGGTTTGTTACCCTCGCAGGTGATGATGATGTTGGTGTTGAGAGAACCTTGCAGAGCACAGTATTTCCCATCAGGCTTGTTCCCACAGGAAAATTGCCCGGATCCTGCATCGCTATGAAATGGTCAGCTTGTCGCATTGCCGAATATGTCTGGGTAACTCACTATGCGAGACCTTGAGCACTGGCAATGGCAGCCGAAGCCGCGAGGATTGCAACAGAGTACTTCATCTTGATGGAATGTTGGGTTTTGACTTTGTGTTGATTGGATTTTCTGACGTGTTGAAGTGAATGTGTGTATTGTTCCAAAGAGCCAAAAGGGGATGAAAGCGAATGTAGAGCAAAGTGTGGAATTGTATGAGGAGAGAAGAGATTTATATCAAACGACGGTGTTGTGGTGGGATAGGATTGAAAACGGTCGAGGCTTTCTTGTACTTCTTGCCTTTTCTTTGTGATGGTGATGGAAACATTTTGGGGAAGGAGCAAGGCTGTGTTTTATACATATAAGGAAGGAGCATTGAGATCTTGATATTCCGGATGGACGTTTTCGTACAGTAAATTGTAGTGAGTTGAGGAAGGAATTGATGGAGTGGGTGGCACTTGCCTCCGCTTGCGGCTTTGTTTGGGTCAGCCACAGACCGAAAACAAGGGGTTTGCCGAGTGGCACGGCCACAGCCGAAGCGTCAGTGTTGAAGAAAGAACGACCCAAACTTTGATTGAACGTCCAACTTCTGCCCGCCATGACGAGGAATATTTGGGAATGAAGACATGAGGGAAAGAACGAGGCTGAGCTGTAGCCTTTTCTGTTGAAAACAACAGAACTTCCGATGACCCGGCCCTCAAGCAAAGCTCCCACAGTTTTCCAGACTCTACGATAGCGCCAAGACAGCTTGCAAAATCCCAAGAAATCATTGGGGTCTGGCCAGCTGTTTTCTGTCGCTGTTCTGCCGTCTGAAGTTTTCCAGATTGTCCCATTGCTGATATCGGCGTATTTGTTTTTAACGCCAGCGTGGCGATATCGAGGGACTCGAAAGTGCTTCAACGTCTGAATGTGCTATTTATGGAAACAGTTAGCTTCGTACGAAAACTCCTTATATTAGATTGATTGTTCACAAAGAAATGTGATGGTTTCCGCAGGTGGCTGGGAGCTGGAATGGAGAAGAGGGGATGCAGCCCGATGATCTCACGGCGGCACATTTCGGTCGCGGGGTAACGGGGAGCGGCGCCAATTTTATGTGGACTGATGAGGGGATCAGAGAGGGGTGGTCTGATTTGAATTTGTTATTGTATAACTCAGTTTCTCTAACACAGGTTCTCTATTTATTTCCCGTTGTTTTAATCTTCGTCTGCTCTACTATCAGCTCCTCATCATAACAATCAACAAGAAAAAGAAAGAACAGTCCATTCAAGCAACAGGAACCCGATTTCAAATCAGCTACCGAATACCCCGGATTTCTTTCTATCAACCCCGGATTATTATCACAATGTACGAATCAACAATAAACTTTACACTGGATACGATCTGTCCTTGGTAAGCCATTTACAAATTCCTGAGCTTTTTCTTTCCACAAGAACCAGCTGACAAGCTTACCTGTCTTAGGACTTACCTGGCGAAAAAGAGGTACGAATTCTTGAGATCTATAAACTACGAAATAAATAGCTAATTTGATATTCTATTTTCAGACTCGACGAAGGGGTATGGATTAAGTTTATCTCTTCACATTCCACAGAGGGGTTGGGGCTCAAATCACGTGCCCCCCACCTCGTCACCAAATCACTTTCTTTCACTTTTGCCCTTATGGATACTGGGAGTCTATGATTGCTCTATCCTGCGATAAAAGCATTTGATCACAAGTCCACTTGTTTACGAAAATTCTCTGGTGTAGTCTTTGGGCTTGATTCTCTCAACTAATTGCTCTCATAATTCCCCGAGTCTCCAGCATATCAAAAAACCATAACATGAACCTAACTAACGCTCCCCAGCCCTCCGCCTCGTGCGCGCCACAGATGCCCCCTCAAAAGTAACCTTCAAAATCCACTACTACCCCTACCAACTCTACCCTGATGCAAGCCAAGAAGGCGAAGATAAATACGCCTGGTACAAAAAATCCAAATACGGCGACTCGGAAGAAAAAATGCAAAGTGGGTTTTCTTTCTCTCTTCCAAGTTAACTAGCTCTATTTTTTCCTGATAGATGCTTTTAGAAATTACAATACTAACTCCGACACAGTGTACATCAAACTAATGACAGCCTACGGCCTCTCCGCAGGCATAACCTACAAATTCAACGGCACAATGGCCAACTCCCTCCCGGCCCATCGCATAATCCAATATTTCCAAACCTCCAAAGGTCCCGAGGTGGCGGATAAATTGGTAAGCGCGCTTTATCGCATGTATTTTGAGGAGGAGAAACATCCTAGTTCCAAAGAAACGCTTTTGGCGGCTTGTAGAGAGGCAGGGATTGAGGAGAAGGAGGCGGAGGGGGTTATTGGGGATGAGGAAAGGGGGTTGAGGGAGGTTAGGGGGATGGTTAGGGAGCAGGAGGCTAATGGGGTTGATTCTGTGCCGTTGGTTGTTATTGAGGGGAGGAGGAGGGATGTTACGGTTGCGGGGGCGAATGAGGTGGGGGATTATGTTAAGGCTTTGGAGAGTATTGTTAAGGAGAGTAGTTAAGGCGGTAGTTGGGATTTCATTTCATGAATTTGTTTTTGTCCCTGTGTAGATTATATGGGATATTGTTATCTTCAAGCAAGAAATTGCAAGAGTCTCATTTTATCTTGATATAGCTCGCTTCTAAAACGGTTCTCGTGGTCAAGACCCCTAGTTGTTAAACACACCATATATTTTTAAGTGGTAACATCGAAAGTGCCTTCCACACAGAAAATTCTCTCCCCTTTCTGCGTCGTGGCCTCGGCTCTGAGTTTCCACTCCCCCAAAAGATCCATGAAGGGGTATAGCGGGATTGCAGGGGAAGTTATTTCCGCATACCCCTTTTCAATGGCAGGAGGACAAGAACGGTGCATCCCAAATATGTCCTTTTTATCACCGGTTGGTCTAGATAATGTGATGAATTGATGCATGTTAATGTCGCAAAGTGGCGAGTCGTACATCGCTCCTATCTCTTCGCAACCATCAATACTTCCGGTGATTAAAAGCCACTGTAATCTTTTTAGCATCTCATTTCAAATAAGCCTGACAAAGAGCCATAGTTTAGATTATTTGTGACTTGAAAAGAATACTCGGTGATGGGAAGGGAAATGAAGGAAAAGGGCTTTTGCTCACTGGAACGTCACCAGTGGCAGCGGTAAACTCTCCAATGAGACCAATATATTGATGGAATCCGCTATATTGGGTGATGTTAGTGATGCGCATGTTGACTGACGCCTGAAGGCTAGAGGTTGAAGCTCACACTCGCGGATTTGTTGGTATGAAATTCATAGTCCTAATTTCAAAGAGATTGTTGGAAGGATCGGAACAGTGATACGCCGGAGATTCACCTGGCACTTTCAAAGATTCGTTGTATGTGTTGTGTATAATGTTTTGTTGGGCAGGAAGGTTTAGTCGTAGTCCGGCTGTCGATATTTCCTGAGCGAAAAGAGTCATATAAATAACAAAGTAGAAAGCGGCATTTTGAAATTGATTTTCGTTGAAACAGGAGATGAATATCAATGAATAACGTGGGATAGTAACTTAACATGCGTATATTATGTAGGAAGTTGAATATAGAATCAGAACTCGTTGTTGTTTTTGCTTCTCTCAGCAGAGGACGAGGTAATTTCAGGTAAATGAAAGGTTGGGGGGCTGAGCAAATATGAGGTGTGGCCAATTGTTGGTGTTTCCAAACAACCAGGGGGTTTACCAGGCCAGAAAAATTGTAAAGGGTCAGGCAATACGCTTGCAAAAACGCCCGGCGCTTACATGCCAACCTTGAGCAAGGGGGGGGGGGGGGGGGGGGGGGGGGGGGGGCATGTAGGGTATGCGAGGGCCCAGGGACCCCACACACCACAGGAAAAACCAGATAGGGTGTGGTTTTGTTTAACTTGATTTTGGGCTAGCTAACCGTTTTGTAGATATGTTATAAAAGTGCGGTGTTCACATGACGGTAGTAATATATGGTGCTAAAATCACAACGAAGATTATTAGTCAGGTATTCACAGTCGGGTATCAGAAGTCTTAGAACACCTATTTTTTTAAACCAAAAAATACTAAAACCCACTGTCGTTACATATTCCTGGTGAATAGCACCTTCCACGACAGCCTAGTTGATCCACGTGCTTCGGCTCATGTGAGTGGCTTGCCACTCACATACTTAAGCTCACAGGATCCGACCCCTCTTTACCTTTACTCTTCATGCAATAAAGATATAGGAATACAACCACCTATTGCATCACACTTTATGGCTACCAAGTCATACCAACACTCACCTTCTTTAATAATATATTATAAATTAATCTTTCATTATTCTTTTAAGAAAGACAAGATTAAATCTCTTTAGCTTAATAAAACCTATACTTTCTACGATTAGGTTCAGTCTTTTAAGTACGTCATCGCTTATAAATAGTACTAAAGTAAGTAGAGATAGAATTCTGGCGTTTTCAACCCTTTTTCAATATAAAATTAGCTAAACTCCTAGTTATCTACCTTCAGCGTATTCTTCTTAATAACTAAAAATATTACACAGAATATTATATAGACAACCCCTAATAGAATACTAAAAAGACTCAATATAACAACATTTCAAGAGTTATTTATATATAAATATCTAGCGCTATAAAGTCAAAGAGAAGATGAGTTTTTGCATTTTTGGTGTGAAAGAGGCAGGTGTTCCAAGACTTCTGTCACCCGACTGTAGCAGCAACCATGTTATTTCTTTTATAGGACACCGCTTTTGTATCTCTACAGCAAACAAAGCCTATAGTAGAGGCTCCAGCCAACAAGTTGCCTAATTGAATTTTCCGCCCCCTTGCCACCTCTGTACCTTTGATCAATCCCGTAAGCCCTACAGTGTTTGGACTCCCCCAGAACTTCCCACTCCTGAAGTGGAATTATTTCAATATTCTAAAGTTGGAGATGGGCAAAATTATGCGGATTGGCAGGATTAAATTTACCAACGTCATTTATCACTGCCCCCTACAACAGTTTTGCGTCTAGATTCCGACTCTGCCTCACGAGAGAGATAAGTGAGCCCAAAACCAACTTCAGGATCTTCTCGCCTTCCAACAGTTCCTTCTGCGGCCCATCTTCGCCCATCAATGCCAGTTCAAAGAGAACCAACTAAACATTATATAACCAACATTGTCTACCTTGCTCTGCCATTCGTCCCCTCATCTAGCTAGTGTTAGAGGATTCGTCGTTTAATGTACACCAAACGTAAGCAGCCTTGTACCACCACACCTAGTGACCGCATTTAAGCGAATTAAAAGCACGCCCATGTGATTTGTTGATTTTGTGGTTTGGGTTTTGCACCTGGCTTACCGCTTGTAAAACGAAGGATCCGAAAATTCCAACTGGCTCCATTTGCAATTGGTTTTCACAACACCCTTTACTGCCGGGCTATGGCACAATTAAGATATCAGTGCTTCCAACCAACACGTTGTCAAATCTTCCCTATTTACAGACTCCACTATTTGCTCCCAAACTGGCCGCCTTTTTGTATAAATACCAGCACAATTCTCCATATATATATATATTTCTGGACAACAAAACCTCCGTCAATCACAGCACCATCTCCAAATTTCCCGTTTCAATACGGTAGTTGTGTCCAGCTACCGGCCAATCTCAAATTTCAAAATGGTCGCAATCCACCTTTTTTTCTCTTTGTTGCTGAGTTGTGCTATTGCCTCTCCCATCGAAATCCGTGCTATTGACTCACAGATTTCACAAATCGTCTCTGCAGCAAATTTACCCGAATACATCAAGCCGGATTTAAATCGCGACATAACAGATTGGCTAGCTATTGGGGATTCTCTTGCGACAGGTATCAGCGCCGATATTCCTGCCGACAGGATGAACTGGTGGTGTAGTCGTTACAAGATGTCTTATCCCAACCAAATGAATCAGAATCCACGGCTTCCTGATAATTCTGCTTCTAGAACCTTTGTTTTTGGGGCTTGTAGCGGTGGGACAATGCAAGATGTACTTGACAATCAGATTGAACTCGGTCCCCCTGATCTTAATGCCAATTATCCACACATTGGAACTCCACAAATTGGAACATTAAGTGTTTCTGGAAACGATCTTGGGTTCGGAGATGAAAGCATACTTCACATGCCGCTTTTGAACACTGGCTAATTGAATACACGCAGATCGTAAATGACTGCATATACCACTGGCTCAAATGGAGTGCACGTATGAACTTTCTCATAAGTAATTCGACGGTTAATCGGGCGAACAGGATTGTAACGAGAGCTTGAAAAAAGCTCGCGCAATGCTTGATGATCCTAACAGGGCATTTGCATTGGCCCTCGCCGAGGCACTTGTTCGAGTATTATTCAGAGCTAGAAGGGCAAATCAAAGTTTTCAGCTGTATGTTTTCCCCTCTCGTAATATTGAAGTATTTGAATTGTTAATGTCCACTAACATCTGCGATATCTATAGTCATGTCACGGGATACGTTGAATTTTGGAATGAACATGACACTCAATGTAACGATTATACCTGGTCATCTAGAAATCACCCTCCTGAAACATTTGCCTTTTTGACAACAACCCTGAGGGCAGATATGAATGATCTTGTACGAAAGTAAGTGGCTTGTATCTTTAACTTGCTGCAAATATCAAGTTACTTAAAATTTTAGACTAAACGCAGTTCTGAAAGAAACAACCGACACTTTAGCGCCACTTGTCAAAGACGGTCTCTATTATGTAGACAGATGGCAATCGAAGTTCAACGGACATCGATTCTGTGAACATGAGGATAATCCCGTCTATCACCAATCTCCGACTGACCCCAAAACATGGTTCATTCATTGGGACTCGCCTTTCGAGAACCCTTCCTCTGTTACTGGAATTGGACCTCCTGGTATCTCATTCTTTGACCAGGTGGACAGTATATTGATTCCTCCAAAGGATGGTAAATCGACCGCCGACCAAATCAAAGCAGTGAATGGCGACACTTACAAACTTAACTCTGCGTACAACGATACGGCTTCAATGACTGCCGCGCTGAGAAAACTTGCCAATGATGATCCTAAGTATAATATATATCCTGAGACATGGGCTCGTGTCATGCATCCCAAGGGCTCGGGATATACAGTTATGTCTGATGCAGTCATCGATAACGTTCTTAAATATGGCGCCACAGGTGCAAAACAACCGACTAAATTACCGGCCCCGGCCCCGGCTCCAGCTCCAGTCCCAAAACGAGAAAATACCTGTAATTCTGGGAATAATAGGTTCATGGGCCGCGACGACATGAATTCTCAGATCGGCAAATTTTGTGCGGATGCAGCCAAGCAACGTGTACAGGATAGCGGCAGTGGCTCTATAGGCCGAAAATACAACGTGGGTTCTCGGTACGAAGTTTCTC
Source organism: Hymenoscyphus fructigenus (assembly GCA_001414455.1). Lineage (NCBI taxonomy): Eukaryota > Fungi > Ascomycota > Leotiomycetes > Helotiales > Helotiaceae > Hymenoscyphus > Hymenoscyphus fructigenus. The sequence goes on along the minus strand of LKUV01000056.1, from coordinate 304,493 downwards.
TTTCTATAGACTGGCCACCTGGTTTGGACATTACCAAGGATATGGAAGCTAACTGCAATAATTTCATGACACAAATTGTGGATGGTAAGCCCTACACTTTTCCCCTCGTGGTTAGAACCTCTGCTTACCTAGATTGATTACAGGTTGTGACGGCAACGACCCCAAAAATCCCCTTAACTGGAAGCACGGAGGCACATTTCAGGTAGACCAGGTCAAATACAACGTAATTCCAGAAATTGACCAAAATTACACTCCAGGAATTTGCACTTTCCACGTGCAAGAAGACGAAAAGTGGTCTGGCGTTGATGGACCAGGCACAGAAAGACATTTCACATTTCATCTTGAGAAAAATACACTCAAAGACGGTGCTGGGACTGTCATCGCCACAATGGGGTTTGCCCGTAATGGCAAAGATGGTGTCGAGATAGAGGCGGGGGACAAGAACCCGCTCAGATTCAACAGCGCTCTACCTAACCCCATTGTTATGACACCAGAGGCTGGTGGTAAACCGAAAGATTACGTTCAGTTTTCTGTTGGGGACCAATCATGGACTACGGTACAAAGTACCAGCATGCCATATTGCAATACTGGGGGTTGAAGTTCTGATTACAGTCCTGCGGTAAGTACTTTTCCTTTCGTTGATTCTGACATGCAAATTGAACTAAAACCTTTCGCAGAATCGCAACATGGATTGTTTCTTTCATTGTTAAGAGGAAAGGGGACATGACCTGGATGATCTGGGAAGAAAGTTTGCAGATCGCTAACGGGAAGAAGACAAAAGAATGGCATGGTATGTTTGAGAGTCATTTAAAGTGTATTTGAGTTTTGAATACAGGGAGTAAAATATTTTAATAGGAATGTGATTTTGGCTCCTTCTCATGGGAGTTTCATTACAAGAATGAAGTCATATTGTTACATGTATAGTCCTAACAAGTAATTCTTCAGTTTGAGGTGTAGCATGGGTAGGTAAACCTAGAATGCCTCTCACTTTTTGGCGGACAAACAAGTTTCACAGATCACGTGAGTCGCTTAAACTAAGGGAGTTCGCCCGTGAGCCCAACCTTGAACAGCAAAAGTGCCAAAGTGAGGTAAACAATCCGCCAAGGACTTCGAGGAAGAAACATAATTGACTCTGACGTGTAAAAAGTTTCAAGTAAGGAGAAATCACGATTATTTCGGTTATTCTCGATTCTCAAAGTTCTCAAAGTTTTGAACCTGAACCCCGGAATCCGAAATTTCTAATAGACTCCGCCGGGTCGGGCCTATCTCATATACATGCTAGTCTCATACCTCACGTTTCTTGCTAATTTTATGTACATAATCACAGCAGTATCAAGAAAGCTTTGATAGTGAATCGGATTCGTGACTGGATGACCTTCGCAATACTATGGGTCGACGGGCGCAAGCGTCCGGTGCGAGAGCTCTCAGAATGGAGTCGTTTGTACACACATCCAAAGCTTGGAGGATTTGCTTGGGAATTTTAAAAGTTGAGGTTTGTAATGTAGCAAGATTCATGCTTTGTGTTCCTCACAATATCTTTTGAAGACTCTGCTGAGTCTGCTCAATCTGTTTATAAAGCTAACCAAGAATCGCTCCTAAATATTCAGTTCCTACCCAGTAGCTCCATAGTCAAAAAAACCTTCACATCTTCCGTTTTTTACATCTTTACCTCCTCATATTTTAGTATCTCAGCCTCAGGATCTTCATCATGACAACCACAGTCGGCATTGCTGGAATGACCTCCAAGTTCGCTCGTCTCCTCACAATCCATCTCCTCCGCAACCCCTCTGTCCAAATCCGTGGCTACAGCCGTGATATCAGCAAGCTTCCGGCCTCCATTACCAACTCGTCCCGCATTAAACTCATCCAAGGAGGTGCATTCGATCTTTCTGAAATTCAATCTTTCGTCAAGTCCTGCAATGTAGTCATCTGCTGCTACAGAAGTGATTACTACCTCGGCGACGAAAAATCTCTCATGCTCGATGGCCAAAAAAATCTCATCGACGCGTGTGAATCCGAGGGGGTTCCAAGATACATCGCCAGCGACTGGACTTTCGATTTCACGAAGATGGCTCTTGGTCAAATTCCTCCAAAGGATGCCATGATCCTTGTGAGAAGCTACTTGGAAGCTCAAAAGCGTGTTAGGGGTGTTCATATTCTGACTGGACCTTTCATTGAAGCTATGCTCCATCCGATTGTTGGGATATTTGACTCGGCTGCTGTCAAGTTTCAATATTGGGGAAGCGGGGATGAAATTCTTGAGGGAACCACTTACGATGATTCTGCTGCCTTTACTGCAGCCATTGCATTGGATGAAAGTGCGGTTGGTGTGCAAAAAGGTTTGTTTCCATATCTACGTGTCACCACTCAAGTTTTTTACAACGAATAGTTCTTGGTGGAAGCTCAAGCATAACGCAGATTGCAGCTTCTTACGAGAGAGCTTACGGCATTAAGCCTGAGCTTGAAACTCGTGGGTCTTTGGACTTTTTGTACAAACGTGTGCAAGAACTTGCTGCTGAGACACCTCAAAATCCAGGTGTATATATTCCATTGTAGGTCTATTGGAATGAATTTTGCTATAAATACTAACAGCATATAGACTTTACCAGTACTATATCATGAGTGGAAAGACGCAAGTGGGTCCAGATCTGGATAACGCCAAGTATCCGGACGTCAAGGCGCAGAATTGGGAGGATTACATGAGAAGCCATCTAAAAGAGAATTTGGATACTTCTTATGAGACTGCTGCTGAAGTAGATTAAGGATGGTTTGGTGATACTTCAACCAAGCTTTAAGAGATTTGGGCTTTTCGTCACTAGCGCAACGAGGCGGGGAGAATCAACACCAGATTTTAAATTGCACTTGAGTTATTTATGCATGAATTAGACTTTATACTCCTGGTTGCAGCATAGGTGTACATTTGCCCTCATCCTACCTCAGCTTGAAGCGTTAGGCTGATTTTCATAGACCACCAGTACAATTGTTAAATATGAAGATTGTTAGTCGTACTGTACCATGGTCCTCCCATATACGAGATATACGCGTATGAGCCATGGTATATGCGTATACCACATCCACTTTTTGAAGCGTATGCGAGGCTATCCTAGAAGTCTCTTTGATTCCCAGCCACTCCCTTTTTGAAGCTATTCCTACTTTTTTAGAGTAAGGAAAAAACTATAAAACCTTGAGAAGAGATTTCAATACATAATAGATGTTCGATATTCTTGATTAAGTTTCTTGTTATTTTATAATGTTCTTAGGGTGGAAAAACAGGCGTAAAAATAATTAAGTTGCTGGGAGAACTATCTTCTACACTTTTGTTATCTTTTTGAGTTATAGTATATAGTTATTTAAGTTTTATCTTTCTCTTCTCTTTTCTAAGTGTGCTCTTATTCTTAGAAGGGTGGGAATGTCGTCATTTTTCAAAGAATAAATATACGCATGCACCATGGCTTTAATTGTTGAAATAATATACGCTAGTGAATTCAAAGAATCAAAGAATCATGGTATACGGGTATGCCATAGCTCATACGCGTATGACTCGTATACGCTCGCACCATGGTACAGTATGTAAGATATGACTCAATAACCACCCAGTAATTTTACTCGCTGGCTTGATACCCCCACTTTCCGTTCTAAGGCTAGACTAATGGCCATTGTCAAAAGCATTCAAAATATAGTCACAGATGATACTATTCGCTCTACAACTCTCAACTTTTCAATCATACAGGCTAAATTTCTACTCATTGTGCACGCAGATATGTCGACATCTTCAACCTTCTATACCCACGAAACGGACCTATACGGCGTTTCACCTCATTTCTGCATCGATTCCAATAAGAGGTCACTCAAACTACGCAATGCAACATTGGAAGATGCTGCTGATCTTCTCAGACATTTCAGCGATGAAGAAAACGTCAAATATGACGCTTCGGTTGCGGGGCTAAATACGCCGGAGGCAATCGATGACTTGTTGGCACAATGGTCCACTTTCACAAAACCTCTACAACGAGTCAATGCTGTGATCGTTATTGATCACAGAGTAGCTGGTACTGGCGGAATAGGCTGGATTGGTACGAACTCGGAAGGAATTAGGATAGGAGCTGCGGGTATCATGCTTGATTCAGAAGTACGTGGAAAAGGCTATGCATACGAGGCACTTCGAATCACGATTGATTATGGTTTTCGTGTACTTGGCTTGGACCAAATTCATTTGGGAGCCCGGGAGGAGAATGTTGCGATGAGGGGACTTTTGGATAAGAAGTTGGGACTTGAGGGGAAGAGAACCGGAAAAGATAGATTTGGGAACGAATGGGAGTGGAGAATTGGAAAGATGGATTGGTTTGCAAGCGTTCATTCAAAATAAGTTTTACTGGATCATGGAAGGAGAAGAATATCACGTGTGTGGGTATGGACAGCGGCACGTGGCACAGTCTTGCCAAGATTCCCAACCTCCTTTTTAATTTCTCCAAACAATTCCGTTCCCTTTCATTTCAAAAGCATTCACAATCGCGCAGTTTTCTAGAATCTTACTGTCTTTTGCTCTCGGCTCTTTGGTTTTCTACAGCTTTTCTTTCTCATCCTCTTCTTCGTCTTCGTCGCCACTGGGCACCCATTCAAGCAATAACCCACGTACAAGTTTCGTGTCCTCCTGTAGCACTTCGCTCTGGGTCGGCTTCAATCTGAATGATCGGCTATCAAAGGTGCTGGGATATGGCAAATGTGAGCGCCGTTTTAATGGCCCGGTCGTGGAAGCTATACTCCCATTTCGAACGGGCTCTAAATCTGGTAAAGCAGGCCTCCCCAAATATGACCGCGAGGACTGCGAGGGTTCGTAGCCATTTGTAGGGTGGCTTGTTGAAGGAGCGTATGGGCCTGTTTCATAACCACTCGATCTCACTGATGGTGGTCTCCGTGTTTCCCATGTTTTTTTCTGATCAATGCCGTTTTGGTTTCCCCCGATAGAATGTCGTAGCCCAGCGGAAGTTGCCATACTTTTTCGAGGCCATTTTTCTTCATCATCAGCAAAGTGCGCTCTTCTTTCTGGTATCTCGGGAGCTGCAGGCGGCGCAGATGGTGCTAGCGGCGCTGGTGGTGCCCAATAGTTCGCTGATGGAGGTTGATATGCAGGTTGAAATGGAGGTGGGTATTGGGCCTGTGAATCTGGGAAGTATATACTCCTATTTTCGCTTTTAAATGGATTTGGATGCGATTCATATCGAGTGCCCCTCCAAGCACTACTGTTTCCGATAGAGCTCTCAGGAATATACGGACGAGGATTATATATGCTTGGCCCTTTCCGTCGTCTCTCAGCTGGCTGGGGGCTGAAATAAGTTGGGGACAGAGCAGACCACGTGCTTGTTCTGCTTGTTGAGCTAGTTGCGCTTTCAGTGATGCTTCTTCTCCTCGTTCTTCTCTCGTGCGGCGTTCTGCCCGTATCAAGCGTGGGGGAAATCGATTTTGGAGGAGCTCCGACCTCGTCGGCTAACTTGGCTGGTAACGAGCTAGGTGGAGGTGCCAGAGGAGACAATTTCCGAGGGATTTCCACCGTATCAACGGTCTTGATTGAAATTGGAGTCACTAAGGGAGATGGTTCCGGAATTGTTTTGTCGTGATCGGGTGCTCTGTAAGTCTCCTCCATGATAATCACCTCTACACCAATTGGAGTTTTTCGTAAGTAAACAGTCACTGATCGGAGTCCAGTGGACTGGCCGTCAATTGCTTCAAGCTGAGCAACATTCCACACAAATCCTGGCTCACATTCAACCATATTCATGTCGCTAATGATTTTCGCGATCTCTGTTTGCTGAGTTTTAAGCAGCTTTAATTTCTTTTCAATTACGTGCGGGCCGTCCGATTTTAGCTCTGTGATTCTTTGAAGGATGTCAGCCTCAGAAAACCCCTCCCTCTCAGTTGTGGGAGGTACTAAAGAATGGTCCCCGTATTCATTTTGCGGTTCGAGTACGCGGACTGTGAACGCCGCGTAGATGACAAAAGTCTCAATATTTTCTTCCTTCGTCAGCGAATTGTTGTTCGTGTTTTCCCTTTCTGCCGTGGGCTGAGGCAGTTGTTCCAAACTAGGAGAGACAATGCCGCCATTAGCACTTCCACTGCTTTCCAGCTTACTTCGAGGTGCCATTGGCGCTTCCGCTTTATGGTTTTGTATTATTGCAACAAGTGACCGATTTTCATTTGACCAGAATTTCAATTTTTCTTTTCGAAGCCACTTGAGGTGCACTAGAGACCCTCGATATTTCTCATTCTCGTCACTGGAGAGAATCTGTGATAGTGCCCACATCTCATCGCTCGTCAAGAAGGCGAATTTCTTCCATGAGATCGGCCCGGACGATTGTGAATTTTCCAGGTCTCCTTGTCGCAATGAGAAGTGTCCTGGACATGGTATCTGGTGATAATCCTTTCCGCGAATAACGAAAGCCGTAAGAAAGGTACCGGGTCCAAAGATATCCTCCATGTTGGTCTGAGTCACAAAAGCACGTCCTTGGATTCTCCTGAACCCTCTGAATATATTTGGCCTTCTTTCAGACTTGGATGACCCAGAAACAGTACTGTTCGTGCTAGTTTCGAGTTCAATATCGATATCAGAGGGACCTTCAAATTTTTCAAGCGTTCTATGACCTTTTGGCCTGCGGAGCCCATCCTCGTCATCAGGCACAAGGAACTGGAAAACATCTATCGGCTGTTTGAATTCGGGGGCCTGGCCCTGATTTTCAAGCAAGGTTTCTCTTGGATACCGTTGGTCTAGTTGTGTTGGTGACTCTACACCACTCAATGTGATGTGGATTTGTTGTGCTGCCGGCTGTGTAACTTTGTCATTGCCTGTGTCTTCAAATTTGATTGCATTTTCCATTTCATTGGCTTTCTCCCTCACTGAAGATCCACTTGCCTTAGAAGGCTCCATGTTTTTTCGGTTCTTTATTTCTAAAGCTCCATCTCGGGTCCTCCCTGGAATAGTCTCCTCATTTGGGGTAACCTCGAGCGCAAGAGGAGCTATAGGTGACATGGGCGGTAAAGTCGGTGCTAGTTGTTCATCTGAGTCTCGCCCTTTCCCTTTTTGCTTCGCCTTTTGGGGTGAGGCCTCAATATTCGAAGCGACTATGTAGTCATAATCCTCCTGTATCGGTAGGCTTAAAGGATATTGCTCCGAATTAGTGACCAATTCGTTTTGCTGGTTAGATAGTAATATGGGTGTCTTGGCCAATGGTGTCAATCTTAACTCCGGTCTCACTACAGGACTTTCAACACTCTTTTTTATATCAATTTGGCCAACTGATGTTTCCGCAGTTGAGGTGTCAAAGTCCAGGGGCTTTTGGGTGTTGATCACTATTTGGGGCTTGCTTTTCTCCATCACTGAGGATAGTTTGGTGTGATGTTCTTGCCTTGAAATCATTTCAGTCTCGGCTTTAGATACTGGATGCTTCGGTGAACTGTTTCGCTGAGTATTTGGTTTTGGGCTATCCGACACGATGCGTGGTTTACCTGGGTCTTCACAAGCTGTTAAGACCGTCTCTTTGTGCTGATCCAAGCCTGTCGAGTTATGAGAAACTTTCCTTGCTTCATTCTCCGGGGTTTTTTTGTCCGGTGTGTCAGTTTTTTCCTCCCCCTCCATATGTATAGCTGTAGTAGGATTCGTAGGCTCAAAGTAATGTTGACTAAAATTCTCCTCCTCATCCTCTACCCAAGCCCCTGGCATCGGTTGAACAGAGAACAGGATTTCCTTCTGCGATGTTGGTTTGGTTGATTCTTTGCCCGCATCAAGGCGGTCTTCAGTGGCTGAGTCCAAAATCCTGGTAGAGTTCTCGGGAGGTCGAGTCGCATCAACACCCAAAGGAACCTCAATTGTTTGAGGTTTAATATAGAGCCCAGAGTTTTGAAGGGTTTGCCCCTCTTGCTCCTGCTTTTCTTCTGGAGAAATTGGCTGAGTCTGGAATAATGAAGCCGATACACTGTCGTTCAGTAATTGAGCTGGTTCAGTAGAAATGTGAGTTTTTATTCCATTTCCGTCGTTCTGATTAGAACCATCCGAAAGCTGCACTTTAGTGGGATCTACGAGAAGAGCTTGCTCCCCACCAGGAATCGGGTCGTCCAAGAGTGCTGTTTCCACTCGTGGGTGCGGATCTACCTCAAAATCTGTGGGTCGGACCACAGGCAACAATATCGACTCTTCACCAGGCCATGTATTCAGCACCTCTGGTGGTGGAGACCTCGGTTTTGAATGAGATGTCACATTCAAGTTTTTCGAAACTTCCTCAAAGTCCGATATCTCATCTTCTATCGCTTCAGGAAGTTGGTCGGTCTGCAAGTAGTCAGCATGCGCGATGCATCTAGTGACTGCGGAGGCTTACAACTGAAGGCTTTTGATACTTAGTTGGGGCTTTTGCAACGGGGATTTTTAGTAAAGTGACTTCTTGTTTCTGGCGTTCAATTACTGGAGAGTTGGTTACAGAACCTCGCTGAGGGAGCATGGATTGAAGCTCATCATCGTCCATTCGAGTAGGTGATTGTGAGAATGGCATTTCGGGATACTTCTTACTCTCATTTGCGAGGCGCGGGTCGAGGTCAGTAGCTCTCTTGCTTCTCGGTTTCTTTTTCAGGTTACGCTTAAGATTTTCTTCCATATGTCTTTGCGCTGCTTTCATCTTGTAGTCCACCGGCGACCCAGCACTTTCGGAAGAAGACCGCTCTTGCATATTCCTTTTCGATCGGTTTTCCGGGGAATTGCTTTCAGTATAGAAGTATTCGTTGCCGCTCCGATTGATATACGTTCCGCGTTTTTCGGTGCGCCCTCTCTGCGTATCTTCGGTTGAACTAGCTGGACTTCTTAAGGGTCGAAAATCTTGGGAATCTGGAATTTTAAGTCGACGCCTGGGTGCCCGTTCCTCCCCAACTCTCCCTTGGTGTAGCTCCTTTCTGATTTTATGGCCGCGCTTATCTAGGTCATATGTTTGATATGATGGGGGCTCTGCAGTAAACGCAAAATCATCGTCTTGGTCGCTAAGCTTCTCCTTGGCATGTCGTCGCTCGACAACCGTGAGGTTTATGTTCTCACGGGTGTGCAACAGGTCAAAATTTCTCACTGGGGTTTTCCTACTTCAGTTTAGCACCAAATTTTTCTGGGCCAAATCGGAGTACTCACGGGGCTTTCAAATGTATGCCGAGTTGAACAATATGAAACAACAAACTCAATGATTGTTGGAAGTAATTGAGCTGATCCCGGTACCTCGCCAGTTGTTTTACGGTACTAAATGAATACATAAACTTTTGAACACGGTTGAGATTCCGTCGTCTCTCCAAATGTATGATATGTCGAACCTCCTTGCCCTCCTCTTGATTTCTTTTCACTGTCTCGTGGAAATCTTGAAGTTTCAGCTTGATTCTCTCCTCCAGCTCTTTCGGGTTTTCCTTGACAGACAAAATTGTTGCCTCAATCTTCCAAAACACCTTCAGGCACCCGTCGGTGTTCTTTCGGACATCAGCCAGCGCCTTATCGCTGAATAGTTTGGGCTTCCCAGATTTGCTTGCACGATTCTCTTTCTCCCAATGCAGCAGCTCGTCAATTTGTTCTAGTACTGCGATTGTCCCTTCGAGGCCATAACAGACGTCCTGAAGGCTTTCGTTTGCTCGCTCGTACTCGCCCAAGAAATCGTTGACGAACTGAGAGAGTTGGAGACCAAATGCAGCGATACCAACGACCGATCCTACGGCACCTAGAATGGTGACGGGGTCCATAGTTGTCACATTGGTCGCTTCAGGTCATTGGTTCCGTCTTGGATTCCCGCCATTGTTGGAAGTTGAATGCTGGCAATTGATGGGATGGAGGAGAATCTGAAGCTGAACATGAGGCTCCAATGTGGCAATGTGAGATGAGGCTGTGAACTGGGCCCCCCTTCCACAATGGCTGTCCCACACAGAACAGGGAAAGCGGCACCAAGATACCGCCCGCATCTTTTCTTAGAGATCCCCAAGAGCAGCCAAGAATTAAGGACTAAAATGAATCAATTTTCTCTAAATTTTAATATATATTCTCACAAGCGTTTTAAGATCGAGCCCAATAGGCGATGAAAATAGTTCTGGTGAACTTGACAAGAAAAAAATCATCGCCGCTTTTCTTGTCTCCTACATGCAGGTAGACTATTTAGGGCATGTCTCCGTATGCAGTGTCATGTTGCAGTAAGCCTCCTTGGTTGCACAATAAAAGCGGCAGTAAAGAGATACCCTTCCTCTCGTTGTTCTTTTGATTTAATCGTTCTAACGAACCTAAATTCAAATTATCATCACGACAAGAGGTTAGCTTGTTTCCCGAAATTGTATCGTCCCAACTTCGTTTATGTTTTTTTAAATTTTTTTAAGTCAATAGTTTAATATCAAATGAAAACACTCTTTTCGTAGCCTCGTTTCTAATACTCGACTATTATGGAACTATTCTACAACCTCAGAACAGGTAGGTAAGTACAAACCTAAGTCCTGACGTACTTATCTCCGCTTTTATTGTCTACTAGGGCGTAAAGTGAGGCGTTATGTTGGAAGTGTGTACGAGTCAATCATGCTGCCTTTCGTGTAACATGTAATTCTGGGTAGTTCTCAAGTTTGTGGAAACGAAGTTGATATAAAGAGCATCAGAAGGGGAAATTGGTGCGATGGAATACAACGTGTCTTAACGAAATGACGGATCTCAGCTCTTGACTGGGCTCTTACATAACAAAATCTATCATAAATAACAATCAATCCCCGAAGAAGAGTCGCTTTCATCCTAAGCTGCCGAGGTAGCCTCTTCGAAAGCTTTCGAAGCTCTTTCTCTCCTTGCACTTGCCTCTTCATAAACGGCATACAATACTCTCAGATTGTTTTCTTGAACAGCGGGAACTTCCTCACCTCTCACAAGGTCGAGATCATTTTCAATTTCGGATGAGCAATTGTTGACAGCTTGTTGGAGTTTTACCTTGACGTCTCCAAGCAGTGCTGCAAGTGCGGTGGTAAACAGCTGTCTGATAACTGTAAAGAGCTTGGGGTTATCCGAAATTTGTTTTTTCAGCCGCTGAATGCGTCTCTCGGTCACACCATTACCCGAATCGATTTCATTATACATAGGCTGCATTCGATGCATCACGAATGATGAGGAATGAGTTCTCAAAAGATCGTGAAATGTGGTTCTAAAGAGATGAGAATCAACTTCTTTGAAAGTGACAGTGATTGCCATAAAACTTACTGAAGCTCTTCTAAAAACCATGTTGTAATGTTCTCGATTTCGTACTCGAGGTTTACATGCCGCCGAGGAAAAGTAAGTAAGAAATCTTCAACTCCTTGAAGTTCTGTTTTCTGTCAATCATCTCTCTCGAGTTCTAGAAATAATCCCAACAGACGTACGAATTAGCCTTAATGGCATTGCAGTGAGCCCATTGTGAGTTGACTGCTTGAAAGCATTGAAAATCCTTTGACTTTCAACTTGGAAAGGCTCTTCTGATGGCTGGATATCTTCCACCATTGCTTTTATGATTTCTGCGTTCCAATCTGTATATTTCTGTTTCCCTGTGGCATGAGCTCCGTCATTATTCCAGAAGGCCAAAATTGTTGCTATATCTTTATTAGAACCACACTATGTCAAGCCTACTTCTAGAACAAAATACCGGGATGCCACTGCCGTCTTTTGTTAGCAGAGACATGTATTAACTTGGATTTCTCTGACTTACTCTTTCAAAACGTTGAACCGCAGAAAGTGCTTTCATTTCCCATCTGTTTGTGCCTTGAGCTATATTGAAATTAGCATGAGTATGCATTGAAGCAAAAATGGGGGCACACTGAGTGGTTGGAGGAGCATTTGATTTTTGGCATGGGTCAACTGGTTATGGCTAACTCTGACCGACGTATTGAATATCTAAGTCTAGTCAGCGCTTTTCTGGTAGCAATTATGTTGTCACTCCTACGCTTCGAAGTTCTGTTTGTATCTCCTTCAAAAGCCCTGGTTCTTCCGGCCGAACAGCGGCTTCCCCGGCAACTCTAGCGTTGAGCCACAAGCGAATTAGTTGAATTAAAGTCAAGACTTGAACGTCGAGATAGTGTTTTGTTTCTTCTCTGTGGGAACTGAAGGGTATTCCACTGATAAAATCGCGCACAACAGGGATTCCTGAACTTTTTAGCTTTTGTTCTGCCGTGAAAGCACGTTCACCAGTATTCGACGGTCTTGATCTCCGTTGATTCCGCTCATCTAAATCAGTGCCAGCACGATGGAGAGTGTTGGATACGCAGTATACTCTTATCTTTCGTTGTACGTGGTGTGACTCGTAGCGTCTTTGAACTGACCTTATCACATAGTCATTTCGAAGTGTGATAAATTCATGGCTCAGTCTGGATGATGTTAGAAGTAATTAAAACATAAGTGTTCTTAAACATCATACTCGGCTTTAAGTTTGTTGCCTGTTGTAGCAATATCGTCGTCGTCTGCTTCTTGTATCTTCTCACGAAGAGTGTTGACTTTCCTAGTGAACTGATTTGTATGAGGGACCACACTCAAAATTTCTTCTGTTTGTACCAGATCCTACGAGTGTCAGCATTTTATGCGACAAGGCAGTTAGAAGTAATACATCACAGTCAACTTCTGATTTGGTGCAAATGATTGCTACTCCTTGTTTTCTTTGGAGGCTGTCGAAGTTCCTCCCTAGTTGTCTAAGCAAGATGTCTTCAACTCCTTGATTTGTTATAGCTCGAATCAGTTCCGTGACCAGAAATATTTCATCACAATGTTTCAATCTCATCTCCGCAATTCTCATTCTTGCGGTATTCACATCGCGAAAACCTATCTATTTTAGTGTTTGTAGTCCACCAAATAAATATGAAAAACACACCAGGAAGATCGACAAGCACAATTCCGTTCTGTAAAACTGTAGCATCGCAATAAACCCTGCGTGCTGAGTCAGTCCTGCGCGTCAGAGTAAAAAAGAAAATTTATCGTTAGGAATGTGAGAAGCTAAGAAATATAAGTTGGATAAGTGTAGAGGAAATGATTAGCAAATTTAGAAAATAACCCACCGTATTACTTTGATGAAAGGCCATATCCAGTTAACCAAGAACCCATCCCTCCAACGAACACAATCGTCCTCGTTATCCGCGGTATGCACAACTGTATTAGCATCAAATCCTCGTGGCCAACGTCTTCGACCTCTCCATTCCAAAACCGTTCTTACAAGATCATCAGTGGTTGTGTCCCGGGACTGGAAAAATGGTTGTCGACATTCCGGAAGATCTTCAAATGCCTCACTTAGAATACCCCAAGCCATATTCGCTTTTTTCTTTAATCTTGCTATTTCAGTGGGACCTGGCCTTTCGTCGTTAGTTTGTTCTAGGAGATGGTATCGCCTGTAGTCCAGAACACTTTGTCGCAGTAGATCTTCCATCTCGGGCTTCCCCATACATTCCACCTCGAAGGTATAATTGGCAATATCGGTTTCTCTTTTGCTTCGATACTCTGTTACCGCCGCCGTACAAGCATGCCCCATGCTACCCTAAGAAACCAAAGTTAATTTCGGTAAACCAAATGCGAAGCCGCTTCACCTACGGTTTTTGCGAGGTTCTTTGTTTTGAGAAGACAATTGATCAAACTACTTTTTCCTATTGGAGCATAAGCAAAGGATTCTCGTAGTGAAAGACCCACTCACCAACCCCCGAATCACCAATCAAGCCAATTGTAAACTCAACTGGAGACTGATAGCGTCGAAGTTCTTCAGCTAGTTCTAGGATACGCTGGAGTTGCGGTCGGTCTTGGTCTGCTAAGGAGGTCCGCTTGAGAGCATCTGCCAAAATCCCGCTGATGTCTTTTCCCTCCTCGATTGCATCTTGGAGGTTTTGATCCATTCTTGTACCGGATTGAGCTGTGGTGTTGGAAGGGAAGCTGCCTAAACTCGAGCTGGCTAATGGGGAAAGATCTCTAAGAAACCCAGTTCTGAGAATTGGACAAAGTATTGTAAGAAGTCGAGCAGTAAAAATGAGAATTTAAGAAGAGGATAGCAAGAAATCAATCCGAGGTCTCGACCGAATTATCTATCACAAAGTCCAAGCCCTTGAAGGAAGGCTGTGCCCTACAGGATGCATCTGCAACTGTCTCAATCCCAACACCCTTTCACTCGATTGACCAATAGTGTAGTACTTCCAACATCGTTAGCCGAATATAGGTGAAATCCGACAGGGGTGGGAACTATTGTATTTGACAAGGAAGATTTCGGATGTCTTTACCAGACCGGTGCCTTCATGGTTACATATGCATGGTTACATGTGCAGAAGTTTCCAAACAACTCCCCCAATTAATATGCATAATTAAGCGCTTGTTAGATTTCCGTAACAGGGTCGTGGACGCAACTAGTTTCGCGCCGCATCGGCAACCATTCTTCTGGCTAAGGTGGAGATATCACGGCAACGACCATTTTCCATATAACTTCATTAAACCAGGCCTCAAAATAGTGACCGTGGAAGTATCCAAATGGTGTCCAAAGCGTGATAAGAAGAGAGCATTCTTTCGAATCTACCCAGAGCTGTGATCTCAAATGGTCACGTGCTTGTCACGTTTTAAGTTAATTAATCGCATGAGGCAACCCTCCTAAATGGTTTTTATTCATGTGGGGTGCTGATTGGATCGAGTTGATCTCGATGTAATGTCATGACGTTCACCCTACTAAATCGATTACCTCACATCTGGATGTAGATTCGAGCTAACACTTCAGCTCAGCACATATTCAGGAAATATATTTTGGTATACTTCCAGCACACAACTTCAAAATAAACACTTTTTTCTCAAATTCAACTCTTTTGTCAGACACAAAATGGCTCCAGCAATTCTACCGTTAGACCCAGAAGAGGAAGCCCGCCTCAGAAGGGAAGACCGAGCTAAAATAAAAAAAAATCGCCTCTTGTGCGAGAACGCGGTAAGTGAATTCCACAGATCAAATTCGCATTTGCAAGTGCTAACTCTCGCAGCACTCCAGATTTATAAAGCCGATACACCGAGATGTTCTTATGAAGACTTCCGAGAATTGGAAATGAATAACCGGTGGGTGGCGGATAGCTATCTCAGAATAGCTCTTAATAGATGGCTTGCCCGATATAACAAGTTTTGTAATTTTCCAGTTAGAAAACGAGGTAGAACTATCTCCCCTTTTCATCATGGCAGAACTAACTAAACAAACAGCATTCGAGAACTACAAGAGGGACCATCGGGACCATCCACACACGAACTTCCAGGGCATGTCGGGCTTGTTGAATATCGATCATCCGCGTACAGACGAATATCTTGACACTGCTTTGCGGGAGGTTGATGCTGAGGTGTATAAAAAGAAGATGCAGAGGAGGGAGGAGTTAAGGCAGAAGAAAGGAGTGTTGCAGAAGACCTGGTATCGCTTGGCACATTGAACAATGCTAACTCAGATACGAGGTGGTATTACTCAGACCTTTCACGTGGAATCCGTAGTAGTTTTAGGAAGATAAAGTCTGTAAGGTAAAACCTCATTTGCTATATTACGTTCGCGTTGTTTCAATAAATAACTTGGGTGCTTTAAAATATATGAGATGTGAGGGCTTAAGAGTAAATATCGTTACGAACTGGTAACAAAATTTCAGGCAGAATTCTGATCAAAAAAGAGCCATCTCCTAATATCAATTGAGTTTAAACGGCTTCGTAACGGTTTTCTTTCCTTTCTTAAATTGTACTAACACTGCCAGAAGAATATATGTTGCAAGCCCATATAGTGAATAGGAGTATTCTGATTAGTCACATGATTGCTCGCTAGCGTGTGCACTAGCGCCATTCCTGGGCATTAACCGTCCTAGGCAGCAGTTAGTCCATTGGGGACTTTTCACCATCTGTTTTTACAACAAGTTATGAGTTCATCCACCATCAGACAACAACAGAATGTCCAAGCAAAGCAACTCTCCCCCAGCAACCCGACCTAATAACAACACAATGGAATTGCACCGAGTTAATTTAATGGCCGAGAAACAGCACTTCCTCCCCAACCAAGACTTGAGTGGATCCGAAGCTGAATCTTCCCCGCCTCCTAGCACAACACGTCAACCTCAACAATCTATCGCGGAAACCACGTCTCCTTTATCCTCTCTCCACTACAAAACCAACCAGATACTACCGAACCCTCCCAATACAATATGACCGACCACAGTGACTCCGGCCGAGACCTCGAACTAGGTAACAGTTCAGGCGAGAAGGATTGTGGAAGTAAGAATGATCGTGAGGAATGTGCAATTATTTGTTCCATTTTCCTCATCATCATTTTGATTGCCCTTCTCACCTTTTTCATTGCTATGCTTCTTGGGATGCTCGAGGACAGAAATCGGGAGCTTTAGGATATGGTAAGTTTCTGTCCTGTTTCCCGCGCTTGTTTATGGGCTAATGTATAACCTATAGTGGCAGAGCTACACGTATTATGTTAGGAGCAGAGGAAAAGGGCAGGAATAGAACATCTTTAAAGAGAAGGTGATATCAGTAGTGGGAAAAAAACTGTAAATGGGGGAGTGTCCTAGTACTCTTCACAAGAAAAGAGAGTATTAGAAAGGGGGTTTGTAGCAGAGGAATGAGGACGGTTTTCTCTCAATATGAGACACGCACTTACTAGGTTGTTGTATGTTGGACAGTCACGGCACTTAGTAAATTGAAGACTTTCTGCCATCTATTTTGCAACAATGAAGATAACAGGACGTTCTCGTCGTTTATCAAGAAGGATTCCTGAGTCCTGCTTTGGTAATTGGATACCATGTAACATTGAGAATAATTTCCCTTGCACCCCTAAGCGAGTCTGCATGTCACGATATTTCCCCGCAAAAACAAAACACTGAAATGCCATCACGACTCTTATTAACTGGACGAATTCCCATGAATAAAACCCCATATTTCATACCCGTTCTTTCCTGAATCCTCTCCTCAGTGGAAAATCCGAGGTCATGTGATCCGGAGGGTTCCGAAAATCCTTCCCACCCGTAAACAAGCGACGAAAATAAGCCGTGCCCTTTCCATCGTCATCCTCACGACACCCTCAAAAAGAATCACCCCATCCCAACTGTTCATCAGCCCACACTAGCACAGCGTTTCCAGCTCGCCGGTACGAATTTATGCCACGTTTCGCTTACATTTTCAAATAAGCGCTCTTCTTATTGGTCACTCGAGTGAGTTGCATCGCACGATACCCAGTGGTTTCGTACGATGGAAGGATTTTGTGGCATCATGTTATTCCTCTGGATGCGAAATCAGGTTGAAAAGTCTGAACGGCTGGGCATTTGACATAGAGGTGAGGATTAGGAGACGAGTATATATTCTCTTTACCCGCATGTGTTCTTTTGTTTTTATATACCATAGACAACTACATCTCTACTCCAGACTACACATCTCAACTCAACTGTTTTACATAAACATCTCTTCTCAATCAGACAAATAACATCTCCTCATTCTCTTCACCAAAAAAACTCAAAATCAAAATGAACGCCAGAACCATCATCCCACGCATGGCCCGCTTCACAGCTCCAATGGTCAAGCCAACTCAAAGACGTCCCCTCTCCATCGTCCAACGCGCTCGTCAAACCATCAGATCGTTTGAGCCTCATCCATTCGAGAGATACCCAGTCACACAAGTTGGCGCAAAGGCGGATTGGGCCAGAGCATTCGGAAGATTAAGAGCACCTGCCATGTTGTACGTTCCTCTCAACCCGCATTCCTATAAACAACAAAAGCTAATTATATAATCTAGTTTCTTCCCAGGTTTCGCACTCGTCCTTGGCTGGCCCTTGCTCGCAGAGGCAGTTGTTGATGGACATCTATGAATGGTTCTTGGTGGAATAATTTGGATTTTCTCTCTCCTTCGAAAAATTGTATATATTGGATCTCCTTTTTAGGATGTACACATTGTTTTCTTTTGTTGGATAAGGCGGCATTGTTATGGAGTTTCTTGGGGATACATAACGTGGATGGAGTATTGAAAAGATTAGATTGTAGACTCTATAGATAGAGCTCTTCCTTATCAAGAAAACAAAACAAATATATAAAACATTTAAAAATTACTCAATGAAAAACCCGCGTGATACTTACAGCTGCATTGCGATTCATGATGAAGTTGCGACCCCAAGAATATTTTACTTTCTTGGACAAATCAATTACTCAACTCAAGTAAAATCAATCCAACAGCAAGTTGCAACGAAAAATCCAATTAGGTTTAGTTACTCCCTCACGTGAGATTTCCGTAGTTTCGAAAAGTTCTCTGGAAAAAAATGATAATAAAATAACTGATTTAGGCATGGAAAACGTACCTAGGAGGATACCAAAATTATCACTTGCGATAAGTGAATTGCGTTACATGTGACATTTGGTATCACTTTTTGTTGCACATCGCGAACCAAAAATCGATTACCACATCGGAAAATCCTGAATGGAGCAGAACATCAGGGCTAAGAAGTGGAGATGTCATGTCATGTAAATGAGACTCTTTTTTCTACCTCTTAGCAAAAGGGTTCTTCTCAAGCACCCCCAGGCTCCGGGAAGAAGCATATAAATCTCGTTCCAAGGTCCTAAATTATTTTTCTCCTGAAGTTCGAAGTCTTTCACTCTATAACCCATGAAACCCCCAGCGTTATCCACTCACGGAAAGTTTTTACTGTTTTACCAATACTTCTCGTCATCTATTTAACTTCTTTTCCTACCGAAAATTTCTGGTGTAAAACATGTTAAATATTAGAGTTATATTTATAATTTATACACTTGACGAGTGCACTACAAGTACGTAAAACTTGTAGTTGCAACGATGTTACGATACTTTACATAAAGGTAATAGCGCGGCAAAAGATAATAAGTGACATTATGATATCCTTTCGAAGATAGAAATCGCTTCGAAAGGAAAATAGCATTTCTCGATGTCTTCAAATCACTCTCGGCTTGTCCGCTTGATCAGACTGAAATTTCAAACTACTCAGTTTGCCACGCCTCTGAGTACAAAATTAGGCTCCGGTTCTATAGCAAAAGATTCCTTCAGGAACCAGTCGGTTGTTTCTCTCATTGGATCGGTTGATATCTTAAAGCCCAGAAGAGGAATTTGTGTATTTTATATTTACGCCGCCCAAAATCCCTATTCCTGAGGTGATACAGAAACCGAATTAATGACAAGAAACAACTCACAATCGCACTTTCCCTCTGACATATTCCCGAAACTCACTCCTTCGAGGTTCGAACAAACAACACATCAATAATCCTGAAACAAAGCTCAATAATAACCACCCTAACAGCCATCCAATATCCAAAGACCTCTCAACAATCCAATCCATAAATCCCAGAACCCACCACTACAGTCTAAAATTCTCCCATCCCCGTTGCGAAAAGGAAAATCTTGAGATTCGAGAACATATAAAAGGACGCCCTCCACCATTCTTGCACACAACAGAGAAACTCAACACAGATGACCGTCGAATGTCGGGTTTGAGCGGAGATACGTTTTGGAATTAAGTGCGACGAGAGGGTTTAGGTTATGCCTTTTAAATTTTAGTGCAGCAGGGAAACATTCTTTGTCCCTTTTTCAAGCAACCTACAGAGCCTAAGAGCTCAAGTAGCACCAAACAAAAGATATTCGACAACATGAAAACAATCGAAAGCAAACATACCTTCCCGTAAAAACACCTCAAGAATTCCGTTCACGCGTTCCATCTAACAAGTCAGAAATATTCAAGATACCCTGCTACCGTACGAGGAGAGGAGTACGTGGAGCTTTCAGTTGAAACTTCACATCTCACCCATCGCGAAAAAGAGGTGACCTTCGTTTTTATACTAAGGGCTCCTCGAGACTGAAGCTTGAAAGTACGAATTCTGAAAGCTTTCCGTTAGGATATTGATTCCGAAGAAGTTATAACTTGTCAAGAAAAGGATACACACATGAGACGAAAGCCCATGCCACAAGGAATATAATCATAAGACGCCGAGATCTAGAACAAAACCATGTGTTGTGATTTTTTTATTTGCATTTCATTTGGTCTCCTATCCTATCTTAGTTTCTCGATCTCTCGATCTCTCGACCACATTCTCATTCTCACCCTCACCACTATTTAGACTAGTATACCCAGAACAAACTATCCACACATTCCACAGCCACTCCAACCCCATGAGTCTTACATCATTCATATCCTCTCAATCCACTCCCGTCATGGCATCCAACCCCAAGAACAAAACAAAACAAAAGAGACGCATCCTGTGTACTATGGGTATCCCAAATCCAAAACTTGAAAACAATCCAACAAGCCAAAAACAAAACCGGAAATCGACCATCTTATCCATACATAGACAGTCCTTCCTCACTAGGAGGAAGTTACAAGATTACCCCCTTAATATCCACCCTTCGTAAATTCATAAAAGTCATCACACCTCCCCCCACCCCCTCCCTCCCCTCCCATCTCATCTCCTCTCCCCCCTCACCACCCACACACCCTACTCCAACCACACAAAATCCCTCTCCTCAATCCTAGTACAACACAAATACCCCACCCCCTCCGCACTCCCCAACAACCCTGTCCTCATAAGCGGCCTCACACACTCCCTCGCCAAACCCCTAACCTCCTCCATCCTCCTCTCAAACTTCTTCATATTATCCCTTGAATAAAGCTCCGGGTGTAACTTAAGAAACTTCTTGCACTCGTCGTGGCCGAGGTACGTACTGGGACTCGATCCAATAGTGCGGAATGTGCGGCCGATCGTTGCCGTAGATGGAGGATTGCGAGAGTGGGGATGTGAAGCTGAGGCGGTGGGGGAGGTGTACGGGGCGGTGGCAGAGGAGGTTGAGGTGTTATGTCTCGAGTGTCCGTGGCCGTGGCTGTGACTCGAGCGTGGAGGGCGAAGAATAGATGGTGGGGGAGGGGGAGGAGGGGGAGAAGTCGCGTCTGCGAGCCAGGAGCGAAAGAGTGAAATTACGAGCCAATCCAAATAAGAATTATAAGGCGTCACCCGTTCCCCCCTATTAGTGGTAAGAGACAACCTGAAGAGTCGCCCTTCGATTTTGCCAACCATATCCGCCAAATCCTCTACCTTATCCTCGATGATTTCTAACACTGTATCGGGGAGTTGACTTCTAATATGTCGCTCGCCCTGTGGCCAAGCGCCGACAACGTGGATAAGCGCTTCCTGGAAGATGGTCTTCGATTGCGCTAGGTATCCGAGACGGAGATATGAAGAAGGGTATTTGGCGATTTGTTTCCAGAGTCGGGATTGGAATTGCAGAAGGTGATGGTCGATTCGCGGTCCTACGACGCCTAAGGCATCATATAGATCTGCGAGAGTGAGGAGGGATTTACATTGTAAATACGCAGCCGCGATATCGATCGCATCGAGCGCCGGGGGATGATTATAGAATATCCGAAAGAGGTTATCGTAATCCGTGAGGAGATCTTGGTCTTCCTGTGATATGGGAAGGGGTGGCGCATGTGAGGAAGGGAGTGAGAGGTTTGCGACGGAGCGAAAGAAGGAGGGGTTCGAGGTGGGAGGTTTGTTGCGAACTGGTGGTGGTTTGCCGTCGTTTGCGCCGAAGAGGGATATAGATGTATTCTCCTTTTGCACCAGCATTGGGATGTCATCATTCGCAACGCCAGTGTCTAACTCGTATCTCCATCTCTTCTTGACCTCTCTGTTGTTCCTCGCCGCTCCACTATCGGAATCCTCTCCTATGCGCGCCAATTCCCCGCCTACTTCCTCTGCGCGCGACCATTCCTGGCTGGTGCTTGCTTCGAAGAATCCAGAGCATTGGGTGAGAATGAGGCGATGTAATAGGTAGCGATTCGTTCTGGAGCCGGCTTTCACCAATATTTCCACATCGCCTGTATGTGAGAACTCGGGAAATTCATTGGAAACATAACCTCCTCCTTGTTGCCGTCTCCCTCTGCGATGCCTGGATGAACTTGCGACGGACGAGGGACCCCTCCTTGCCACGGCATTAGATGGCTCGAGTTCCATCTGCGAAACCATTATTCGTGGATGCGATTATCAATTCGATTATCAATTCGATTATCAATTCGATTCATGTACAGTAATTCCCTTCTATCCCCAAAGTTAGCTATGTTGTAATCGGCGTGACATACGATTTTCAAGATCCGAAATCATTCAACATATTTGCGGAAAAATATGATTGAAGCACGAGATATTGTTGGTATGGTACAAGGTAAGTAAACAAGATAGAGAGAAAAAAGTGGTTCACCAGTCAACATCTCATCGTCGCGCATAGACCGCGGTCGCGGGGAAGGCTTTGTATCGTCCGATGGTAAATATATGGCCGACCTTCTTTTTCGTGACACCCTGCCCAACTCTGTCCCTTTCTTTCTTTCTTCCTTTCTCCCTTTCTTTGAATTGTCGCCGCACAGCCCTCGGTCCCTTCGCCTTCTGCAGTCGCCCTACAGACGCAGCAATGTCTCCAAGACCCCGGGGCGTAGAAGTTCGAGAAAAGCGCGGGGCGTGATAAGCAGTTGCTGCGGTCGCGTCGCAATTCACAAACAGATCAAAAAAGAATCGCAACACAAACACACAAGAAAAGAGAGAGAAGAAACTCGAAGAACCGAAATCTCGTACCACGTACCACATCTCCTTACCTAGGCTCCTAGGTCCCATCGGTCCAAGGCACGAAATTCGCGATCACGCTCACTCCCACGCACGCACAGGCTTGCTGCTCGCGAGTGGCGATCCAAAAACCACTGATGCTCACTGATGCTCACTGTTGCTCACTGTTGCTTGGAACTGCGCTGAGCTGCACCCAGAAGAACCTTCCGAAATCGCTCATCCAATCCTCACACAGGTCCACCTCGATCTCCTCCGCAAGCTGGAAAAATCAGGGATTCAGGACCAGCTACCCCCCGTCGAAACGGACGAATAAAAGACGCAAACAGCTGATTTCAGACATTCTAGCAAAGAGACTGGCAAATGACCATCGTGAGACTGAACAGGGCTCCACGGCCGATAGCAACGGGTGTTGTTGGCCAGTCGCTTGCAGAAGGACTTCTGCCGAGGAGAGCTTGAGAGCCCGCCAATAACCGTATTTTGTACTCTCAAACATAACCCCTTCCGAGCCCTTCATAAGTCCTGCATTAATGCTGTATAAAACGAGTATCACAGGCCAATCATCACTTTTCCCGAAGCAATCCCCAGCCATTCAGGAGCAACCATAGACTTGGGGAAACCTTGCCATTTCGCTGAACGACTCGTTCGAAGAACTAGAATTGGTTTTTTTCCAGTCGACTGTTTCGCTCGCTCGCGTCAAAAGAGAAAAGAAATTCGAACATCGCCCCCTCTGGACCTCCTGCTCTGCTTAGCTATAGTCAAGTATTCTACTGCGCCCGAAAAGAAAAGGATGATTTGCTTGATATCGTGATATTTTGAATTTGTAGCTTCTGTTGAAGCCAGTAAACGCTGGAGGCAATCCTTTGCCAACCCACTTGATGATGTTGTCCTAATGTACATATGTGAGGTACCCTCCTCAGTCATAACTGATTCCCCTATTCCCCAGCAAATCCAAGGCAAATCCCCAACCCAAGCAAATAAACGCAAACTCCGAAATAAAAACCTCTTTTAAGACTCCAAAAGATTAACTCATATCCATCTCGACCTCAATACCTTGGTCAAGATGCTGTCCTCCGTTAATAGCGACGTCGACTTCTTCCATTTGCGCTTTGTTGACAATGGATGCTTCGACGAGCTTTGGTGTCGCACATGCATCCATGACCAGTTCTCCATCGAAGATGGGTACGGGATTCTGAAGGTTAGCCCACACGGTTTCCAAATTAGTACTTACCAGTCGACCTTGCTTCAGAGCTTCGTCGAACAAAAAGTATCCTTCATTTGCTTCGACGAGATAGCTGGCTAGACCTTTGCTTTGAAGGGCGATTTGGGCGTTGGTGACGGGGAAGTGATTCTCAATGAAGCGACTCCATCCTTTCGCGGCGGCTTGAATGTGTTCATCGTTGCTGATTCGAGACCATCCGATGCCGAGATGCCGTGTAAAGTCGTCAATCGTGGGCTCAGTGAATCCTGTTCTTTCGGGTGAAGGGGCTGAAGGTGTCGTAAAAGCTCCATTTTGCATGATCTCTTCTGTGATAGATGGCGTAGCGGTGCAATCGAGCCTTTGACTTTTGGCGGCGCGTATGATGGGTCTCTCTGGGCTGGATGAGAGTAACTTTGCTTGTGCTTCCGCTTGTGCCTTTTCTTGTTCAGCCTTCTCCTCAGCCCACGTACCCGTCTGACTAGATGCTTCAATGGCAATGCCACCTCGGTTGGGTTTGATCAATGTCATGCCTTCACCATAAACCCACTCATCTTCATTCTCAGGTTCGGCTTGTGGGGTTGTAGCTTGGACGGGGAAGTATTCATCTTCAGCCAAGTTATCGGCAGCCTCGTCGCGTGAACGTTTTCTTCCTGCGCTTGATGGGAAGCTCTTGTATGGAGTACGGCTGGACCAGGCAGAGGATGGTGTTTGTGGATTGCTGCCATTGGCGAAAGGTGAGGTGTACGATAGAGGGTTGTGATCCATAAATGAATTTTGAGGATGTTGCGCTGAGAGAACTAGAAGAGGTGAGGACGACATATATGATTGGTCGTACATGGTGAATGTGTGTGGTAGAGATGAGCCTTATGGGAGATAGGTACGAGTAACAAGTAATTAGGTTGAAGCTGATAACGATTAAAGAGTAGAGAGTAGATGGAGTAGATGAAGTTGGATAGATGATCAGGTGTAGGTTGGAGGAAGGTGTAGATGGAGACGGCGCGTAGAGAATGGCGGTGGGAGGGGAGGCTCAAAAAGTTGGAGAAGAAGGTGTGGGAGAGAAAAGAAAGGGAAGAAGCTGATGGACGCTCTCTAAGTAGAAGATGGGAAGGCCTGCTCGGGAAAGACATTGGTTGGATTACCGGGCAACCGCGAGTCTGCGCGATGCGATCCATCCTGAGGCAGCACCCACCTCTTCCCAAAACAGACTAGCGTTGATGCAATCAACCCTGTTTTTCATCCGAGCGGAAGGAGCGAAAATCGTCCCTGCCTCTTGAGACAAGCGGGGAAGCAACCTTGTCGATGCACACGTGATTAAGTGTCTCAGATTCCTGAGCCCGTATTGGATGACGCTTGAGCCAATAAGAAGTGCGGGCTTTATTACGTCATGCTTTCCTTCTTCTTAAGGTCATGTGAATTATAACTGGATGCATGAGGTTTCGTTGATAAACAGGGTGTGTTTTGCACGCCGAGGATTTCTGAATATACTAGTCCATAAAACCTTGTAATTAGTGAAAAGTAAAAAAGTGAGTTGCTGCGAGTCACGTTTGTGGCTGAAATCTGAAGCCACCTTTCTCCTTAAATGTCAGGCACCAAAGGCACAATCTAGGCATCATTTGTGGGGCAGTGACAACACTCGAGGGACTCTCGGGCATCAATGCAAGAACTTCAAATTGCCATATTCTTTAGCCATCTCGAGGCCGTTACACCATAATATCACAATCATGGCTTCAGTTACGTCCCTCGACAAAGATATGCGCAAACTGCGCCTGGATCGATACACCCCCCAAGCGGCAAATGAAGTACGTTCTTTTATTGAGGAATCCTTGGGAGAACGGTTGGCGCCGGGAGATCTCCTCGACAGTCTGAAAGATGGAGTCGCTCTTTGCAAGTATGTTTCCGTAATGTCGCCTTTTTCTAAAATATGCTGACTGTTTATTCCCCTCAGACTCGTCAATTTAGCAGCACCAAACACTCTACGATTCAAAGCGAGGGCTGTAATGCCTTTTGTACAGATGGAGAACATATCCCTATTCCTTCAAGCATGCCAGAATCCTCCCTTCAACCTCCAATCGCACGATATTTTTCTCACAGTTGATCTCTACGAATCGAAGGACCCCGCGCAAGTTCTACAATGCTTAGGCTCATTCAGCAGAGCAGCGCATCGCCTTGCGCCTAATCACTTCCCAAATCCAATCGGCGGAAAGTCCCGTGGTGGTGTTATGAGCCCTCAAGCAACAGGCGCAGTTGGTGGTGGAAGTTACGGCAGACCGAGGGGAAACTCCAACACTAGCAACTCATCTTCCGCGTACAACCCAACATCGAGAGCGG
This sequence comes from Hymenoscyphus fructigenus, assembly GCA_001414455.1. Lineage (NCBI taxonomy): Eukaryota > Fungi > Ascomycota > Leotiomycetes > Helotiales > Helotiaceae > Hymenoscyphus > Hymenoscyphus fructigenus. The sequence goes on along the minus strand of LKUV01000056.1, from coordinate 278,388 downwards.
CCCCTTCCTTAACCTCGAGCAAAACCGGCGATTCGAATGGTGGCCGATGGAGTCCTACGAAAAATGGTGGCACGCCCATGTCACCCGGCGGGGTTAGCAGTTGGAGTAAAAAGGCCGATGAAGGGGCGACATCCCCCGCTTGGAATATCGCACAATATGGTTATATGGGTGGTGCAAGTCAGGGGAATCTAGGGGTATCATTTGGAGGAAGACGACAGATTACAAGTGCTGGTCCACATGTTCCGAATATGGCAGAGAAAATAAAGCTGCGAAAGGAAAGGGAGGCAGAAGTGCAGCGATTAAAGCAAGAAGCAGAGGAGGAGGAGAGAAGAAGAATGGAGGAACAGGCCGCTGAGGAGGAGAGAGCACGACTAGCAGAAGAGGCGAGATGGGCTGACGAGGCGAAGAAATTGCGGGAACAGGAAAGACAAAAGGCCGCGGAGGAAAAGCGGAGATGGGAGGAAGAAGAACAGAGATGGCGAATAGAAGAGGAGAGGCGTCAAAAGGAAGAGGAAGAAGCCGATGCAAGAATGCAGGCAGAACGGAAACGAGCTAGAGGAAACAGCGATGCCAGATTACGAGGTCAATTTTTAAGTCAATACCAGGCAGAAAATACCCAAAGCAATGGATCTGAGAGCGATCGGATTAAGGACCTGGAGAGACAATTGGAACAAGCACGGGAAAGAGAACGCCAATACGAGAACGAACGACAGGCCAAGATAGCCCAAAGAAATCAGAGGGGCCATGAGGAAAGTCATGAAGAAATTGAAGAGCATGATTTTTTAAATCGAATGAAGGAAGAAATGGCCAGACCACGGGCTCAATCACGAAGTCGCCCTCCACAGTCGCATAAAAATGGTGATGAGGAATGGCGAAAAAACGAACGCGAATACCTTCGTAAACAATGGTCTTCGCCTCAGGGAAGTGAACATCAAAGCCCACCTCTATCCAAATCACCTCGTCCTCTGCCGGAACCAACACCAACACTTCCACCCCGTGTAGCAAAGCACAATTCAGGATCGAGACCCCTTCCAGAACCCACACCACGAGTAGCGAAGCATAATTCTGGCTCAAGACCACTCCCTGAACCAGCACCACGTGTAGTCAAGAACAACACAGGTTCAAGGCCACTCCCAGACCCATCAAAATACGCCTCCTTATCAAAACCATCAACACCCAAACCCCAACCACCCACCCCCAACCCAAGAACCTCCTCCCAAAACCGCACAGATCGCTACCTATCCTCCAACCCCGCACCCCAACAAGCCCGACCACAAACCACCTACGCCAACGAACTCGGCAATTTCGACAGCACGGCTGAGCGAGACGCCGAAGATCGTCGTCGTGTGGCGTCGCAACAGAAGACTAAAGCTGGGGGGTGGGCGTCGAAATCTTTGCTAGAGAGAGAGATGGAGATGGAGCGTCAACGACAGCAGGAATGGGAGGAGTCGCAGAAGGAGATCAAGGCTAAGGTTCCTACTGGTGCGGGGGTTGATGGGATTGGAGGGGGGATTGGGGGCAAGTGGGATGTTAATCAGTGGACTGGGTATACGGGGGGCGATGGGCAGAATCGGGGGACGCAGGGGATTGGGAGTGGGAGACGGCAGATTGTTGGTCCTAGACCGCCGCCTCCTGGACGTTGATTTTGAGGTTTGGAAGAAGGTGGTGGATTGGGACGGTCTTTTGTTGTCGGATTCTGCATTTCTTGGAGCGGGTGCTTTTTGTACATTTGGCATGGGTGTTTCTCCCGTTTTTCCCGGGTTGGAGCTGGAGCTGGAGCTGGGAAAGGGTTTTTGGTGGCTTGCTTGTTTTTTTTTCTTCCTGGGATAATCGGAAGAATGCAAATTAACTTAAGTATGATGGATGGGATGCCGAATAACATGTTTTCTATGAATTGAATGATTGGGGACTTTTTGCGGTTTAGGGAGCGAGGGTGTTTTAGTGAGGGTTGGATATGATAATTCATGAGACTACCTAGATAATTACCCTTTCATCTTCAAACTTTTGTTCCCTTCCAGCTCGCTTGGGACTTTTATTCTAGTCCTGAATTACATATTAGGATGAACTGTAACATCCTCTAAAAACTATGAGAACTTTCTTATAACTTTCTCTCAAGGCTAAAACACGCCTCTCCGGGGCCCCAATTAAGAGAATATATCTACTGATGTTTCCAGCTTTCTTACTCGGTTAGCATAGGTGTCAAAGGAATTCGAAAGGTCCCAAGTGCTGTACTCAAGTATCGTGCTGAGGCCTTATAGTTGTATGAATCTTGGAAGAACCAAAAGCTCTGGGAGAACCTGGAACAGCTTAGGTAGTAGCTTCATATGATTACTAGCACGGGGTTCAAAATCTCACAATCCTTTTTAATATCGATTATACTTGTACTGTCGATTGTTTACTTTGCGGTTTGAAAATTGCGAACTTCACAAGAAGTTAGCTGGCTTCACGAGACTCGTTATGTGGGAAGAACAATAAACTTCAAGAGGTCGAGGATTGCAGTATACTTTGAGGCGATAGGTATGATAGTACTTCCAACAGCTGGTCTGATATGTAGTAGAGTGATTGGGCTTGATGAAATGATATGTTTTCTAGGAGTCTTTTGCAGTTATAGAACGCAGGAGCGTGTTTCAAAGTACCTAAGTAAAGTCATTCTTCTAGGTAATTTTAATTATAAAGTTTTTTGTCTTCTTGTGGAGGCCTAGGTAGTTTGAGGGACATTTAGTTGGGGAAAGAACCACTCTCGCCCGAGGTTCTCATTCGCTCCTACCCTTGCAACCAATCGTGACCACGAGAGGACTCATGGTCGCTCCTTCCCCCACACAAAGCGATTGGAGAATTAAGTCCCGTAAACTATTCAAGTCCCTTGTTGAGGTTGAGTTTGATGGTGTGACCAACCCCTTTTCCCCAACCTCCTCGATTTCTTAAAACCGGCATCTAGAAGCAGAGGATGTGATATTGGTGGCTATACCATGCAGCAGCTGAGTGGTCAAACTTAAGTCACCAATTGACTGTAGGGTCCTCGATAACTGATTAGAGAGATATTTCGCCTTGGAGAAGATCTTAACCAAGATACGAGGCTACAACGCCTGAGGGTGGTATTTTGTTGGCGACACATATTTGGCGTTTTTACAGTTATGCCACCGATTTTATTATTACTGCCGATTTATTTGTGTCTAACAGTTCGGAAGGGTCGAGCTTGTTGTAAGGATAATGTCAATAACACTGGCAGGTGCGAGGCAAGAGGGTGGGTATAAATTTCAGAAGGTCGAGTATTACAGTATGATCCGCCTCTAAAGGATCGAATTTTGAAGTTCTCTCTTTGAGGAAAACGATAGCGTTTTTAAGTTAGCCTGATTGTGTGTGTGGGTGGGTGGGGTTTACTGGGGTTTTTAGTTGTGTGGTTGATGAAAAAAGCTGCTGAATAGCATGCTTTCTATAAAATAAATAATTTAAGAGTCTTTTACGGTTGTAAATACAAAAGGGTGTTTTGAAGTAGGGGTTGGATATTATAATTTATGAGAGTATAAGTTGAACTGAGTTTCTGTTTTCTCGTTCTGTTATAGAATTCTTCTTGCTGGTTTGCAACTTGCCAGAGTTGGAAAGTCGTTGGAGAATTAATTAGCCAATCAAATCCAGTAGAACTTTTCAAGTTCATCTTTGCGACTTCCCAGGCAGGACTTCACGAATTCGTCGATTTTATTCCCCAACCTCCTCAGATTCCCTTTCCTATGCAGGATTTCTTGAAAAGGGAAACCAGAAGTAGAGGAGGTCGTATTGGTGGCGATGCTGTAGCAAGCTGAGTGGTGAGTGGTCAAACTAGAGCCACCAATATTGTCTGTGGACAATTGATTGGCGCGATCCTATCTAAATACGTCTTGGGGAAGATCTTCACCAAATCGTTATTGAGATATGAGGCTGCAGGAGCGAGTCGCCCCCAATTCAAACTCTGGTGCTTGGTCAGGATCTTACTTACATACGCAGTATTTAACCGGTGAGGCTCAGTTTTTTTTGGGGGGGGGGCAGGGGGGGAGTGGAGGTAGTCTGTATTTCCCCTTTTTTCCTTGAACATGAATAAGTTTCTTTTTCGCAGCTGTTTTGAAAGGCTTTCTTCTATTTGTTATGCAATTACTACAGTACGTGACGCGATTTAAGCAATCATGGAAGAGAGACGACTCATCAATCATACCGGCAGTTTGTTTTACAAACTGTAGTAGGTATTCCTTATACTCCATTTCTACACACTCAAAACTCACATTCGATTCTAGACAACGCGTATATCGAAGCGCAAAAAGTTGGGAAAAACCCCGCAATTTGTGCGGCAGACTCAACCTTCAGTACCCTCTACGCGTCCTGCAATGCGTGTGTAATCGCCAATGGTACCTCAACAGCTCTATCGCAACTCTATGTGTCGCCCCAATTTCAGCCTTTCCTAGACTTCTGTGCCGCTCAAACACCGCAATCCCTCTCGATCGCAAGCAGTATTCCGATAACATCCCAAATTACTAGTTTCTCTTCGCTGCGGAATTTTACTGAGACGACCACTGCAACAGTTTTTCTTACTCCTAGTTCTTTAGGAACAACACCAGCTATTCAACAGATCACTGGGACGAGTCTTCCTTCACCATCCAATACCCCGAAAGCCAGCAAGAATCATGCCTGGATAGCAGGTGCAGTCATCGGCCCAACAATAGCCCTTCTTTTTCTTGTTGCCTCGATCTTCTTCATCCAACGGAGAAGACAAAAAGCACAAGAGTTGCAGGGGATTGTGAGGTCGGAGGAGAAGGTTGATATGGAAGGAAAAAAGGCACAGTTACATGGTGATAGTAGGGTTTTCCATGAGCTTCCTACTAGGAGCTATGACGATCCTATGCCGGAATTGCCAGCAAGGGAACCTGTTGCTTCAGAACTATCTGGTGGAGAAAGGGGGTGAGTTTTGAGATCAGGGAGGGAATTATATACAGTAAGGACATTGTTTAATGGATGGAGGGGTCTCTGGAGTCTGGATTGCGATGTGGCAGTCTAGAAAAGTATATACATGAGTACATACTTATTCTTGGTCCTGGTCGCCCGGGGTAGACCTTTTCAGGCACGAATTGGATACTTGATTTACTAATTTCTTATATACAGCTATATCCAAAGTCCAAATACATACTTGAGTTGCACAAACTTCGGAGGTTGCATTTTTCTCTGCAGTAAGTAGGTTTCCTTCCAGAGAGAGTTTCCATAGGCCTCAAACTAGTGTGGTCAGTAGTATTATCGCGATAAAATACTGCAGTATTCTTCAATATGATACTATCACGATATTAAAGTAGTACGTATTTATTTTAGTGTTTATACTATAGTAATATCGTGATATAATGTGGTATACCATTTACTGACTCGTATACTTAAATCCCCACTTAATCTTTACCTTTTAGGTATAGTACACTATTAGCATGTGAAGCTATTCACATTTTACATCTTCTCCTCAACATTTCTCAGCATATATCAATTTGGTGAGACTCGGTTACATTGCAATTACCTAGGAGCCTTTATCTTGATATTTATAAAAGAGATTCACTTGAATTCATCAAGAATTCAAAATCCTCGGCAGCCTTGGCAATATCGCGATATTATCATGGTATCGGTCAAAATACTAACGATATAAATAGTATTATGGTTGGGTATCGTGATATTTAAACGGTACAAATAGTGTGTATTAAAGTGGGTTCCAACAATATTATCGTGGTGGTATGATATTCTGAATACTACTCACCACACTGCTCAAAACTTCATCCCCCTTCCCTAAGTCTTTTACTAGATAGCTCCGAACCAACTAGTTCTCTCGCTGGCAATTCATGATAACCATCAACGGGGAACTCATGTACCGGTGTTCTCATACAATGACCATGTAGCTGGGGTTTCTTTTCTTCCGTATCAGCTCCCTCTTCTTTCCCAGTCACCTATACTCTTTTTCTACTTCTCCTTCGTCTTCGTATAAAGAAGAATGCCGTAACGAGAAATAAAAATACAACGATTGGACCAATAACAGCTCCTGCTATCTAAGCCTGACTCTTGCTAGTACTCGAATTATTGGACACTGTTCCCGTGTTTGGTTGATTGGCAACCGAAGTCGAGCTTGGCCCAATGAAAACCGTAGCAGTCGTCGTCCAATTCTTGGTACTCGATTGCATACCGAGAAAAGCACAATACTTAACGTAAGGTTGGAATTGCGGGAATTGATCCGTATTATTATTGAAGGAGAAGGTGCCACCAACACATGCTTTACAGCTTGCGTAATCCGATGTGTAAGTTGACCCTTCAAAACAGAGAGCGGTGTTTTTGCCAATATTTGAATGTCTGCGTAGTACTGGTCTAGAGCAGAAAGGTAAGTAAGTGTATTGTTTGTGGGTATTGCTGTGCTTGGGGAGAAGACGTACCACATTTTGTGGTACACACTGCTGATATTATTTCTGTTAATCTCTTCCAGGGTTGCAACTATCGAGTTAAGTCTTGGAGAATATGTAGTAATGGTCGCATATTTGATAGCCAGATAGAGAAAATGTTTTGTGAAGCCTCTAGGAGACTGAGGAGAACTTCGGACATTGGCGTCATTTCGAGAAGATGCCAGACTACCGGGAACTCTACTAGTAACAGTAACATCAGACGTCAGACATCTTAGATAGGTCCGGTTTTATGCTTTTGGGTAGATTCTTTACGACTTCCTAGCCTCCTGATACCTAAGCACAGTAACTTGCGAGCAAGTTATCAATTAGTTGGCAAGCAAGCTATCGACCTGTGAGTAATCCATAGCTTATTCGTGCTCTTTTTGACCCCCAACATCGTTTTTGATTAGGCCATGAGTCAATTGCGAGTAACGCGCCAGTAACTCTCACTTCCCCAGATTGCCTACAAACTGGCATATCACGAGGTTCACGATTTGTTACGCTGGCTCAAGACTTTTATTATCAATTACTTTCATACTGTCAGAACCATAAAGTTCCCCAAGATTCTTGTAGCTTACTGGATAAACGATAACTTACTCGCAAATGTTTTTGTAGCTTACTCGAAAATTGGCAGCTTACTTGCAACTATGGTTTTGACCCCCAGATATAATGATTTGCTTACTCGAGAATCGGAGGATTACTCGAAAGTCCCCAACATCTCCTCTAAAACTAAGCGAGGAAAGCCAGAAGAAAATAATTCCATAATAAGTCGAAACCTCGAAATAGTCAAAGCCCTGTAAAGGCGCTTCAAAATTCAATTAATCCCCCACATACTCTAAACCAACTCCCGAGTCTCGTCCAAAACCGAAAACAAACCACACATACTCGGCACCAGAAATATCAAAGAAACCAAGCATCCGCTTGATAAGTTCTTACCAACAATCTATTTTCAACCCCCAAACAAATAGAACCCCATCAAACTCCCCCCCCCCCCACACAGCTCAACTCAAGCGAGTCTCCAAAAAATGCCCATCGCACCATCCAACAGCGACGATCAAACAAAGACAAGCCCCAACCAGAAAACCATGCCTTCTCCCCACCACACCCAAAAAAACCCCCTCTCCATATAGAAACTTGAAAACTGATATAAAGTACTCGCCAAAACCAAGCTTCTTCAAACTCGAGACCCTCGCGAAGGAGAATAGAATATTCCAAAACGAGGACCAGAATACCCCAAAAAGCAAAAGAAAAGCGAGCATAAACCCGATGAATCACGCCAAGAAATATCATCCCTTCTCCCACCCGACCTTTTCTCTTATCTCAGTACTTCGGGTTGTTAAACGCCTGACTAGCAAAGCTATAAACTTACAGATACCAACGGAGCAATAAAAAGAAACGGACTTCGTGTAAGTAAACGAGGGCTAAGATCTATATCCAACCCTTCTCTTAACACCCACCACATCCACCACGGCAAAGACTTCGGGACCAAGAAAGAAACCTACAAACCTGCCGACCCGACCGGGACAGGTAGGCCGGTTGATTACCCGTGTACTCACCTAGTTGCGATGCATATCGCGAACTCCACAAAAGAGGGAGGGGTAAGCGAGGAAGGGGTGCCGGTTCTTGCTCCTCTGAAAAGTTTAAATGCGTGCGGCTGCAAATGCGATAAGTGCCTGAAATCCACATGAGGAAAGTCGATGGCTTTACGCTCCAGTGGTTCATTTCTCCAAGTAAGAATAAGGAATGTGAGGCATTCTTTAGGCGTGTGAATCTACTAGGATACTTGGTACGGAAGTAGACACCGAGCAAATAACTCCCATAGTTTAGAAGTCCGGACTGACCAGAAGTAAAATATAGAGTATATACATTAGATAATAAACTAGTTGATGTTATTGGTAAGCCAACGTACACTCGCTACTTTCTGAGTGCTGGGTGTGCATCAGAGCTTAAACATACCCAGTTAGGCTGGTGCTTTCAACTTACTAGATCACTGAACCCTACAAGTAGAGCCTTACAAAGATCTTCTTCCTTACAGTAGGCTCAAAACTCCTTATCATGTTCATCCTCCAACTCTCCTAGAAACGATAATTACTCCAATCTTTCTTCGTTACCCTAGATAACTAGATACTATTACTAATTATTAGTTAGACCTCACACTCAGGCAGGCATCCACTCAAACCCAAGAACCCCCAGGTCCCCTTCCAAGCTTCCAACTTACCAACCCCCAATTTCACAACCCCATCTCGCACCTCCTCTCCCTCCAAAATTCACGACCCTCCACCTCAACCTCCAAAAATTCACTTCCCAACCATACATAACCTCCTCCAACCCCAACTAACTCACCCACTAGACGAGCCTTCCCCTTTCGACAAAAAACCTCAACACCACCTCCAATTTAACTTTTTCCTTCCTGCACACTAGCACACTAGCACATACCCCCCAACCCAACGACCTCCCGTTTGAATGGATCAGTCTAGATTCCTTTTTCGTCTCCGAGTCCTGCCGCGTCTGTACGCCACCACGAAACGCGACACCCACACCGTAGTGCCAAAAGGGAGGAAGAGAGGAACTTGGTGCCGAAGTCTTGGATACCAGTATTTGGCGTTCAAAGGGCATGGGAAAAGGTCGGTCTAGAACCCCCACCACAATGGAAAAAGCTAAAATACCTCGCGGCAAGGAAGGAATGTCACTTTCATCAAAACAAAATTATAGGAGAGAAAAACATCAGAACTTGAATTCCTCAGCCATCACCCTACCATAGCTAGATAGCCATCCACCATCCCTTCCATCCGGGTCCTCAAAAGACACCCCAATCCAAGTCCCAATACTCCCGCCCTCATGTCAAACTTCCTCTCAATAGCACAGAAGAAAGAAAGAAAGGTCCCAAAAAAATACATTCCCATCAATCAAGCTCTCTCAGTAGTCGAAAGAGAAGAGAAAGGAAGGGAGAACGATCATGCAACTTCAAAAAAGTGATTTATTTCCACTCCCTACATATACATAAAACCGAAAGCCCTATTCAAAGAGCTCCCAAAGCTCAAGCTCATGCCCCCATCAGGCTATCCACTCAAACTCGCGCTCCCTAACGATCCAAAAAATGCAGATCAAGGTTACTCCCCCACCCAACGCAACCGCTTATGCAAAGTCCCTCGAGAAGTCCCAGTGATACCATCCCTCCCTTTCGCAAATTCAAAATAAAACGCCAGTGTTGCAAAAGTGGAAGAAAATATGAAAATGAATCATTCCATATGGGGTATTCGTTAAAAGGAGAAAAAACAGGATTATTCCACCACACCACCCCGAATCGAAAAAGAGGGCTTCGAATTATTAGGAAAAAAAGAGGGAATAAAGTCGTGTGAAAAAACGAGCGCAAGAGAACCAGTCCAGCAGCTACCGTAAACAACTCCCCCCCCCCCAAGTTTCCCCAGCAGCGCCAGCTGTAACAAAAATCAACCTTGCATCCATTCGATGGAATCGTGCGAGAGAAAAGGAGTCCGGAAAACGAAATTTCCTCTTTCAACTGATAAAAAACGGACGGGAATTCACCCAGAATCGAAAAATAAAAACCCAACCCAGTTCGAAGAAACCCCAATGTTGCGTAGGTGTGTGACAAAAGAAAAAAGAAATAGCGAGTGAATGTTTGTAGTAGTGTTCGCACGCGCGCCGTTGGCCATGCTAATGTGATTGGTTCCCGATCAATGCAAATAGTGTAGCGCGAGCCACTTTCCCTTCCCTGTATAATGTTGCGATGCTGAAAAAAATGCCCTGGCCCATCTTGCTTTGGTGCGCCCTGAACAAAAAAAAGAGAAGCCGAAGGAAAATAGCAACGACCCACGCTCGCTTGCAAAAAGTCAACGATAGAAAGGAAAATGGTATGTGTACAAATTCAAAGAGGCGCTGAAATACACGATAACTTTTTGGTACAATTCAATCGAACTTGGTCGATAGAGGAATAACATGGTAAAATCACTGAGAACCGCTGTCAACTGGGGTGGGTTTTGGTGACATGGGAGTGCGGTTGAAGACGGTCTGGCGAATGGTTTTGAATACGCCCTCTTTTTCGGTGGTGTCAGAGTGGTCGACGTAGATACTGGTGATGGGCTCGATCTTGATACGGCAGAACAAGGTAGAGAATAAGAATTGGTCTCCATTGCCATCCAACAGTGGGAGGGTTCGGTATCCCTGTTTGAGGCTGCTGAGCTTTGCTGTGTAGGTGGCCAGTGGTACAGCTTTGTCATTGTAATTTTGGCCGTCAGTGGAGCATCTGACGGTAAAGCGGACGAATACGAGGTCTTCATACTTGGTTGTAAGGTCGAAATTGAATTTCTTGTCAAAGACTGGATTGAATCCATTTTCTTTGACAATGTGTGTGCGACGTCGATGAGGAGTACCCAGTCCAGAAGCACCATCTTTGGCAGACGCATCCAATCCACCTGCTCCAACAACACCTTTGTTATCTTTAGTCTTATCATCTGCATGATAAACCTCGACCTCGACATACGGATCGACGCTCCGGTTAGGCGCAAGTCCCTTGGGGCGCATCAATTGTTGGGCGGAAATGACATCGATGGAGAAATTGACGTTCTTTCGTTCCCGCTTAATGTGACCAGCACCTGCTTCTTCTGGCACGGTAGGGATCATTTTAATCTCGCGCAGGTCACTAGGTTTGAGGACATAGCCGGATTGATCAGTGCCGCCGGCGAACATGGCATCGCTCATCTGCATGCCGAGATCGTACGTTTGCCAATTGAGGGCAACCATGTGAACTCCACGTCGCCAATACTTGAGAGGGTCGAAGTTGGTGGAAGCAACGCGCCAGCCATTAGGGTAAACCCGCATCATGTATCGCATATTATGCCGAGTGATGGCTCGCTTGTCCTCGGCGGTCCGGCTGTTCTTGTCGAATGTGCTCTCCATAAAAGAAAAGATGTGATTGTATTCCTTGCTCTCTGGGGAATCGAATCCACGGAATTTAAGACCGGCGCTGTAGACTCCGAGCTCGCCAAGCTCTTTGACGATGTTGCTCGTTTTGTTCTTTTGATTGCTTTCCTTTGCTCGGGCAATGTCTTCGGTCAAACTTTCGCTGTCACTGGTGCTGCTGCTCAGGCTATCCTGGCCCTCGCTTCCAGAGTATTTTACTTGGCCGCTTCGGTATAATCGCATCGCCTTGGGAGGGTATGGACTTGGAGGCAAGAGGCCGGAAGCAGAAGAGATTGGCGAATTATCGAGCTGAAGAGGTCGAATATATGGGGAGCTTAGGCTGCTACCGCGGCTTCGAGTGATGGTTTGTTCCAGAACTGCAGGTTCTTCGATTATGCGTGGCTTTTTGACCTTGATGAGGATCTTGTTCAGTAATTGCGACGGTGAGGGAAGTTCTTCTGATGATGGGTCCAATGCCTCAGTGATCAACTTTGAACCACATGTTTCCTTGATGATTTTGGCCATCAATGACTGTTGTTGTGGGTTACAATGCACCTCCAACGAGATCCACAGTGGGAATGCGGACTTGACGAAAGCGTATTTGCTGATGGTGGACATCACATCGCGAAAGGATACTTGGGTAGTTAGTGTTCGCCCGTGCATGACGACAGGTTGTCCGTCACCTCCATTCCAACAATCAACTTCCACACACCTACAGCCTCGGCTCAGTGCTGAGATATATGCCTCAACACTAGACTGCCCGGCGACTTGACGACCTAACAAGTAGGTGTTGTGGGAGCTGGAAATGAAATATTCATTCAAGGGCCGAGTTAAGTCATAAGCTGCTGGTGGATTCTTGAGTGGCACATTGAAGGTAGATATAAGGTAGCTGCTCAATGCGGCCTCATTCATACGTGGGGCTTCTCGCTCGACAACGTCTTGCTTGGGTTGGTCTTTGGACCTCGAACGACGAGAGAATTTGTTGAAAATATTTTCCCAATGGGCGCGATCACCATCCACATCTTCCTGCTGGGTTATCCTAAGAAAGTTGAAGAACTCGTGCATTGTTAGACCTTTGTCAGAATCGAGTGCCAAGTTGTGGTAGAGGATCTTGATGTCTTCGCGTCTCTTCATCAGTTTGACGAAGCCTTGGAACTCGACGTAGTTCAATTTCCCGGATCTCGAAACGTCGGCTTGATCGAATCTGCTACGGAGGTAAGTTGACGATCCATGAATATGGAGAGATCGGCAAAGCCGCTCCACCCCAACGATGTCAATCAGCTCCTCATCTTCCGAATGAGGTCTGTTTTGAAACACCTTATTCATCTCCGTCCGCCAATAAGATCTGACTGCCTTGTCATGAAAAGAGGACAATGATGCCATCAGATCTTGACGGTGTTTCGATATCGCGTCCAGCGTCGTGGTCCACAAATCAAAAGTTTGCTCGTCACCTGCAATGAGATGCATGACTTTTTGAGAACGACCCTTGGATTTGTCCGGAACAGCGTATATGATGGAGAAGAATTTGGCTTCGTCCGCAGGTGAAACTCCGAATTCTTCTCGGTAATTTCGGGCATCGGATCCTACTCGAATGTCTTTGATATCATCAATATAAAATGACTTTGCAGGTCGACTCTTGTCCCAGGAAACTTTAGCAGCCTCGTTTTCTAGGACAAATGTCAATAGCTTCTTCTTCTTTTTCGTGACTTTTGTCATGGAGGTTCCTCGGAGAAGAATGCTGGGAATCACTGGACCTGGACTGGGGGCCGAGGCGATAGTCGTAGAACCAATGGAAGCTGTAGTACTTGTAGGGAAGTCAGGGTCGGAATTGGGTGGGTAGAAACCTTCCTCGCGGTAGTCAACCGCATCAGAATCAGAGTCGGAGAAGAATGGTCCTCGGCCTTCTGGGGCCGTATTGGTGCTATCACTTCTTCTTCGCATAATAACAGGTCCTGAACTGTGCTCTCGGCTCATTGCTGTGTTGGAAGATTGGCGGCGACGGTTTGTAAACTTGCTTGCTCTGTTTGATAATCTTCTGATGAGCCCCGGGGACTTGCTCTGAGCAAGGGCTTCGCTCATTGCACTTTGACTCGACTTGCGTGACACAATTGACTCTGGTAGTTCAAAATTCGGGGGAGGATATTCGGGCTCGCGGCCACGAAGGCCATCGGGGGAACCCTGGATGGAGGAATTATTGGTGGTAAGCTGTGTACTTTCGGGTGACATAATAGGAGAGGCTTGAAGGGAGCTCGAGGTGGTGACCGAAGAGGCGCTGATCGCAGAGGCTGGGATCGAAGGGGTGGAGGTAATTGAAGGGAGAAAGTTCGTCTGGACGTTGCTTGGTTTTGTGCGCCGGAAAGAGGACGACCTCGAGGACGTGGGATTTATTGCTTTCGGGGTGGTTGCATCCATAGTAGGTGTTGCCCGAAATGAAGGGCTTGAAGAATTTGAGGTCATCGTGTGTTGCGTGTGTTATGCGTATGTGAGCGCTGAAATGCAGGAGAGGTCCAATGGCGCAGCCTGACGTCGAGGGCAATAGATAAGGCGCAGGGTGTTTATGAAAAGAGCCAGCGGCCTGTAATTGAACGCATGTCGGTCTTGCTCGAATCTTTACTGCAACGAGATATAGTGGCAGAGCGAGTGGTATAGAAGGGGCAGAACTCAGTCCGCGGATAGTACGGATATAGGTACACTTCGTGGGGTAGTAGTTGCTTTGGGATGTTGGATGCCCTGTCAGGTGGTGTTGAGGTATATCCCTTTCGGACAATGGTGCATTCAGCTATTCCTTGTCTTCGCGGTCCCTTTCTTGCAGATGCAGATATATGCTATGCGTGTCTTGCTGCAGTCGTCCGAATGGGGGCGGCTTGACGGCGAGATGCAGTGCGGGCGCGGGAGGCAGCGGCGGAAATATGTAGGGGGTTCGGTCGGTCGAGGGAATGTCGGGCTGCGAGTTAAAGTACCGCGATGTCTCCTTGAGGTATCGTATCGTATTGTATCGTATCACTGGAGAGATTTGGTGTTTGGTGTTTGGTGGGGAGTATTATCCAGCCCAGGGGTGTGGGAATGCGCGAAGATTTGATATGACGCAGACGCAGACGCACGAGGTACGGGATGCTGTCGCTGGCAGTCGACGCGTGCGCAGAAAGAATTTCGAAAGTCAAGTCGAGGAGACAGAGTTGGAAGGAGTGAGGGTGCCTATAGTCGCGGACAAGGCAGAAGCAGAGAGAGCAGTCAATGAGTGGTGTTGACAAGGACGAGAAACGAAGCTGGTTCGGGTCGGGTTGGGAGAAGTAGGTGGTTGGCGTCGTTCGTTAGTTGGACTCGCAATTTGGAAATTGGGCTGAGAAATATCGAGAAATTAGAAGCTGGGTGCAGGTGCAGGTGCAGCACAGCGCTCTCCACTGTGAGAAGCTGAACTGGATCTCCCAAAAAAGTGCTGATCAAGGGGGCACTGAAGAGCAGGGCGGGGCGGGCTCGGTTAGCCTACGGCGTAGACCGTACTTTTTGCTGCCTCGCTCGGCCGTCTGGCAGGCGCGTTGGCTCGGCACAAAGCAATTTTAGTTCTGATCTGGCGTTAATTGGCTTTTAGTGGGTGAGTGGGTGAGTGGGTGAGTGGGTGAGTGGGTGAGTGGGCGTGGGCCAGGGGGTGGTGTGGTGCTTTGGGGCCCTGACTGCTGGGCAGGAAGAAGCCTTGAAGGAGCGGAAGCCGAGGGGCAACCAGGTAGCGCGGAATGCAGTGAATGATGAGCGTCAGGCCAGGATACAGCAGAAACAGAAGGTGGAATTTGCCAGAACTTTGTCTTTTTCTGTCTCGACAACTCTCGCTTCTCGTCTATCAAGGATTGGAGGTGGTAGGACAACAAAGAATGAGCTATACCAATCGAAGGAGTTTCCGGCAACTACGTTACTTTATTGTACGTAGTGACAATGCCCGGTGCTTCGTAAGATACGCACAAAACAAACAGCAGGAGTATTTCAAGGAGTACCTGTATAGGTAGGATAGCGTAGCGTGGAGAGACGAGGGATTGACTTTTGGGCTGAGGCTAGGGCTTGGCTAGGGCTTGGCTAGGGCAGGCTGGCTTCTTCTTTGCGTTGCGGAGCGATGGTTGCAAGGGCAGATGGTCAACTGGCGATTGGCAGGTTGGGTTGATTGTATAGAAGTAACTTTGTGAGCTTGCCGAGCGATTGTTGTCAAGGGCAGGCTGGCGGTATTTTCAAGTCAAGCTGATTGTGTGTGAGAGAAGTTGTACGAGAGTATATTTTGGAAAAAGAACAGAGGGGGCTATGAGAACTTAATATCCCAAGCCCACAAAGCCTTCTTTTCACCAGACGCAACATGACGGGAACTTGGGCTCTTACTCTAGCCCAAGACTATTTACAACACACCTCTCCTATGGTCCGTCAGTTACTCCAGCAGTGCGAGTGCTCAAGTTTATTTTGGCAACACCAGGGGCCATGCACCGTATTGCAGTTACTGCAGTCACTCCTGCAGACGTGGGACAAGCCTCAATCCTCATCCCCTCAACCCCGCCAGCAGAGCACAGCACCAACAGCCAGCGAAAGAGAAGAGATGCTGGGAATAGGCTGGGACAGACGTGAACCATTCAACCAACACTCTGTCTGACTGTACACCGCTCAACGAGGCTCTTGCTTGCATGTTCACGAGACCCTTCTGAGCACGACGAGCAGGGTCCGTCAGGAACAACGATTTGCTGGATCTCCGTTGCTCACCGCCGCCTTGATCAGCAGGTTCCAAAACCATCGCACACCACTCATTTCGTCTTTCAATCTCTTGCCTGTCTTTTCCTGGCGACTTTTCGTCGCGGCACCGGAGGACATTGAAGCCATTGAAGCCTGACTTTGAGGAAGCGAACTGTTCCATTGGTTTTCGGTCTTGGCGCTTGGTTCAAGTGGAGTTGTCGACACCGGAAAAGGGGGGCATGGATGATCATGAATGCCTCTTCTTTTCGTGAAGATTTCTCGCAATAAGAGAGCGCGTCATAATGCCCAGGATTTGCTCGTTTCAACCAGGATAATTTGGGGGTCATGCAAAAAGGCAAGGCCCGGTTTTTTATTGTTTTACTCCACCTCGTCTCTTTCTTATCTCCTTGCATATAATTGATTACGAGGGCGGAGTCACACACTCTCTGCTCGCTTGTCGTTGTGTCCTTTGCTGGATAGGGACGGCACGAGAAGGCAGCAGTTTATCTGGAGAGCCGTCTTACGGATTTTTCTTCCGAACCGATCTTGATTGCTTCCGACTCTACATGTAAGCACTCAGACGAATATAAGGTAGGCAGAAATTGGCAGCCCTGTCACAGTGAACTTTCAACCTATAAACGTTGATGTATTCGTGTAAACGGTTCATGTAGATGACTCCGGCCCGTAATAGGTGGCCCAACGGGGACCACGGTTGTAAGGCAGAGGCAGAGGCAGAGGCAGAGGCAGACAGACACCGAGGTGATCGTGCTCAGAAGCAAAGTGACTAACGAAATGCTGTCAAATCCACCAGCCAAGCCAAGCTCTTCGTGACAGAAGTTCCTCGCAAAACGGCGCAGCTTGGTCCCCTCGTTTTCAGGAACGTAGGGCAGAAAGCTCCGTGTAGTGATTGGTCGCCCGTCTCTTGTGCCGCTGATGCCATGTGCTCCCCCTGCCAAGTTCCAACTTTTTGTTCTGGGGGCTTCAACACTGCCCCTGCCTGTGAATTGGTGCATCGCGCGATCGTGTCGTCACTTACTTACCTCACCTAGCCCCTATCGCACGTCGTCGTTACATCATGAAGTTTCATGAAAGTTGAACACTCACTGGCCGTCCAATTGCCGTGATGCCTTTATCACCACTTCGCAAATCCAATCACCAAATAATCTGCTGCTGGCAGTTGGAACTTTGTGGGCGTCGCAGCGCAACACGGTCCACCGCGCGTTCGTCCGTCTGGAGTTGTGGAAGCTGATCCGGATGGCAGCAACTGGGAGCGACCCAGCAGGCGGCTTTGAGTTGCGGAGGTTTCAGTCGAAATTCCGACTTCTCAATGCCCTCCCGCTCGCACCGCCTGCCTGGGTTGGGCAATGTGTCGTCGGGAGCCAACACGACTGCCGGAGATGGCATTTGTTGATTGAGACATGGCATTCCCGGTGAACGTGGCCTGATTCAGGACGAAATAGCGAGCGCGTCGTCGCTGCCAGATAATCATTTAATTAAACTCACGGCACCTCCCACGATGGAGCTGGGAGTCTTTCCCACACTGATGTGGCATCATGGGCGCCAATCCCCATATCGACGGTGTTGTGTTGGGTTGTGTCCTGTCGGGTTTTATCAGCAGAGGTCCTCTGGTGTGGGGGAATTTGTGGGATGTCACGGTTCCATTGAAGGACTTGACCCTGTGGCAATTGCAACAGAAGTTCACGATGTTGGTGGGCTAATGTTCAAAACATCCCAAAGTTCGTATAATACTGCTGCAATCGGCGCTTCTGCTGAAGTTTTGATTCGTACTCGCCAAACGTCGGCTCGTCTGGCACGGAACTGACCTTCCTAGGCTTCCCTAGGCGCCGAGGTCATGATGATACGATGGTGACGATGCTGCCCGCATTTTGATGCCGCGTCCAATCTTTCATTCGAGCTTCCTTCCTCCCAAGCTTTTATTACGGAATACCGCAGGAGGGTCCCGTATTCCACCAGCCAAGGCCTGCTTTCAAACGCTGGTTCGCAAAAAATGAGTCGCCAAAATACGCGTAAATCATCAAACCGTTGAACCTGGATTGGAATGGTTGGGCGCAGCGTTGGATGGGGTTACTGAATATGCTAGGGCTATTCGTGGCGTGGATTGGTTTTGAATGCCCTCATGTCAGAGCAACGGGCGACAGGGAGGGGTGGTGCAATGATGCAAAGAAGCTCTCTGGATCTGCAGAGAAAACAAAAAGAAGGAGGGATGCTCGATGTCTTTGCCGATCTGGCAAGGGGAACGAGCAAGGCGACAAGGATCCCTGGTACATATTGGTGTGTGGTGATAGTGGTGTGGTGACAGTGGTGTGGTGTCTCCGTATCCCACTTCCAAGGGGCCAAGGGCTTGCGAGAGGATTGCAATAGGGTGGAGATGGTGATAGCGGCGCCCAGCCGGGTGGTGCGGCCATGGGCCAAGATTGGGGAGCGCGTGCGAGCTAGAGAGGACGAGAGTCAGGGCGGCGTGCCAGAAGAGGTCATCGTGGGTTGGCTTGGCCAGGTCACCGAGGGGTTGCGATGCGAGGCGTCATGGTGTTGTCAACTTCGACACTCTTATTAGCCACGAACGGACCTTGGAACAAACACCAAACTCCCTCACCCCACATACTCAGTACTAAAAAAGTACTAGTACATCATACATGATGTGAGGTGCCAGTGATACATTACGTGTGCATGCTTCCTCAGCATCTCTGCAGGACTGAATTCGAGCCTATTCTCGCGTAAGGTTAGGGGGGTGGAGGATGAGGGAGGATAGAGTGTTTTCATTCCATACTTCCTTCCCTATCTCTCGTTAAGAAGTCTCGGATAAGGATGGATTAATTCCCTATTTTCTCATGACCAGCGGGGCCCGCCGTTAGCAGTCCGCACCTTTAACAATATCTGCATGGTCATCCCATGCCGTCGATATCTTAGAAAAGATATGCCATCGCATGGCCATCGCTGTCAATTGCCATCGCCTTCCGTGGCCTCCAAGCGAGCTGCCCCAAGGTGATGGATGAGCCGGGCCCCGCTTCGTGCAACTTGCAGGATTCTTCGAGAACAAGTTGAAACGTCTATGATGATCTGCAGTAAACGCAAGCCATCCCACATCTATCACAAGAAAAAACTGGAGAAGAGGACGAAAATAGAAATAGAAACCAAATGCGGGGAGGAGGAGGAGCTAGAGGGGGCGAAGGCTTTCTCACCATAACCATAAGTCTTTGGATATGGATGAGAATAGCACCACGTTTCCGACTTTGTTTCCAACTTCCTTTATCAGAGACCAGATTAGATTCCAGCATCAAGTCTAACTTAACTTACTGGCTCCGCTTGTTGTGGATAGATGGAAGAGACATCGTGAGGGGACTGTGGAGGAACCTTCAAGCGAGCTTTTGGTAAATTAATCCGCTAATAACACCTGCCCAAATTCCCGAGTCCAGACCAGCACGGCAGAATCAGAAGCAAACACTGGGGGCCAGAACGGGGGGTTTGACGATGCGATGAGGACCATCCTTCACGTCGATACGATACGATCCCTGGATCTTTGTGTACCCCACCTCTTCCTCCTCGGCTTCCGAATAGGGTTATTCCCTTCCATTGGGGGTGTTTATACGATTCCACGATTTTTATGAAACTGTTGGTTTATTGTAACGAAGAGGGGGCTCCGTGGCCACGTTTGCTTCCCTTTTCAACAATAGGTTTCACGAAATTTCTCTTTCAGCGCCCCTCCATCCATCCTTTGCTTCGAGCCAAGAATAAACGATTGGGGAGTACGAATCACCCAAGTGGGAAGGAAAGGAGGGAGAGAAAGAAGAGCAGCGAGTGGTGGTCCAACAGATCTCGAGACAGGCAAAAGAAACGGCAAGCTGGGCAAGTGCGCACCGTCTTACGTGCAATCTTCTCAGCCATCAAGATGCATCTACAAGGTTGCTTGCTGCTGCGCGGCACAGAAGCGTGGCATGCCAGCAGCAAGATCTCCCGTGTGGGAGGAAGGAGCGGTGGTATCAGACGAAGGGAAAATTCAACTTTCCCATCTTCCCTAGCGAGCCACGCACCAATAGACCTCGGTGCGAAGAGTTTGTATCACTAGACGCTGTAAGACGGTCGTACACTCCCTCCATTCCTCGTTCAATGCCGAAAGAGGCTCTGCATCGCCCTCGCTGTACTTCGTTGCACTGCATTTTAGGTAGAAGTCCCGACTTTGTACAGTACAACTGTACGACAGCAAACACCTGCCCAGGCCAGAATTCCGCTGCACTCCGAGGACCACCTTATCTTCACCTGCAGCCTGCAGAGCGAAGCCTTTTCTGCTGCAAGAGCTGCTGTCACCAGACCATCACGCCCCAAGGTGTAGTATATCGAGATGAGGGGAATGCTATATGTTTGTTATATTTAACAAATGCCTGCTGGCCCCTGTCTCGATTCCTATTGGCGAATCCAAACCCCCCTCTTGCATTGCGCTTCAGCTCCTTGGTCTCGACTGCATTCGACTTCGCCTCGACGATGCATTTGCATTTGCATGCTGCTGGCTCTCTCTGCATGATTATGGCGTTTACCTTTAAACCCATACACCATCTCCCCCTCATCCTCAACAACGGGCCGAAGCTTCGCGGCAGCCTCATTGTCGTGCGGGAGGAGGCGAGTTGGGCGCCAGGCAAGCTTCTCCTCATTTCATCGTTCAATCCAGCTGTCTACAGAAAATGTTTCTGCCACCGAAGAAAGACCCATCATACGATGACCCGACTGCCTCCTCCTTCATTTGCGTCACCCTCACCGAGTACTTTTCTCGGTAATCAATGAGGGAAAAGGGGGGTTCTCCCGCCTCTCTCTTCCTACGTATGCACTTTCCCGACGGTGGCAGCCTCCACATCCATGGTAATCGCAAATCCGACACATCGCATCTTCAACACAGTCGCGATGTACTCTGCACTCTGCACTCCTCAATGCTCAATCAACAAGAGACAGATGTGGACCCCACCCTGTTTACCTATCTCCATACCCCGCAATCTCAACTCCCCGTCTGGCTTCACCAACCACGACAGGAGTGGCTAGGTGTGCCAGACCCTCATATCGACGGCGTTGCCCTCGTGTCAAACCTTACACCAGGAATCTCATATCTCGGCTCTAAAGTCCGTAACAGTGAGGATGTGCTATACGGAAATCTCGATCTGGTCTCTCGTTCAATTTCCTCCTCTCGATCCTCCACGAACCCCAAGGGGTTTGCGAACCATAATCTTTCATTCAGAAGAACTTCAGCTCCTCTTTTCGTTTGGCTTGAATCGTGGCTTGCTCTGATTTGATCTTGGAGTGTCTTACCCTTCTTCTGTTTTGCAATCTCTTTCCTTCTTTGTCATACTATCTACTCGTCATTTTGGGGGGGGAGGGGTCTCGTCTTTGCCACCGTCAGATGAGACCATTTTTCGCAATTTATTTTCCCTCATTATTCAATATCTTCAGCTATGTTTCAATCACAATTTTTCTTCAACAAAAAGTGAGGCTGGCAAGATGGGCTGGCTCAAGCTTTCATTCCATAAAAAGCAAAATAAGGCAAGTGTCACAAAAGAGGGTTATCTGCATGATCTGAGCTTTCTTCGGGAAGCTACATATTGGGAAGGAATGGCGTGCTAGTCGGTACTCTCTCATTTTCTCTGTTCTCTCTTTCGGTGTGACAAATTTGAAGGAGAATTTTTCAGGCCTCTGGAGGCTAGATGTTTTGTGTTTGGATTTACTTAACTTGACTTGCTTACCTTTCTCAGCATGTGATCTATTTCCTGTGCTGTACCTGAACGTTGTGGATTTCGTTGTAGTCCAGAGCACGGAATGTTGTGTGAGGGTTACATGAGATAAGGAGAATGAGGCGGGAAATATGACCTGTCTGTTTTTCTCTCTCTTTTGGCAGTGCTTAGGTTATTGGTTTCCTCGTCTGTCTTTGTTTTTGCTGATCATTCTGTGGGGGATTGATTGATGGGAGGACAAGTGTTACCCTTGAGCAAGGACGGGCATTTTTTGAATCTATAGGGTGGAATTGGAATTGTCAGAAGAGACTGGATGGTGGGTGGGCTTAGTGATGGACCGTGGTGTGTCTTGTGTAACATGCACGAGACGAGATCACTTTTACGCCATGGGCGGAGCATGGGTTCGGTTCGCGGGGTAATTGTCTGGATTTGAGAGGGGCTTGTAACAATGAGTGCTTTTTTTAGGAGGGGTGATGAGGGGTGATGAGGGGTGAGGGTGGGTCACCTCGGGTGGGACAAGGAAGGGGTAAGGTAAGGCTGCAATGGTAAGCTATGGTAACGATGAGTGAAGAGATGGATGGTGTCTTTTCTGGTTACCTTTGGGGGAATTGATTTTGCATGTGGTCTGATATCGGGGAATTTAGGTGGGAGCAAGCTTAATGTACAGATGTAGGTCTTGGACAGGGGGCAGATGATGGGGAGGATGAGGGAGTTGTTTGCTCCCTGGTTCTTTTGGAGTGAGGGGTGAGAGGGTAAATTACCTGGTATTGTTGTGATAGATTTCGGAGTCGGAGTCGACTTGCGAAATGGTGGTGTGAATGATGGGCTCTCAACACTCCCTTTGTCCATATCATATCGTATCATTATTTCCCCCACCGTTCGGTATCACTAGCTTACTAACGTCTATCGATTGTGCGCTGGCATGATGTGATCATTTAGCACTCTAGTAAGAAGGCAGAAAAGTTGATCAAAATGGTGGAGACAATAAGCAAAATCAGGTGCTTTTCTCGTCCCTTACTGTATGGTATGTTGATCTTTTCTCTTTTTTCTGCTGGATTGTGGATTGGCGTGGGGGTCAGCATATCGAAATCTCGATTAGTTATTGCCGCGAGTGCCGCGCAATATCAAGATGGATTAAAGAACCATGTAGCATTTAACTTGCGGTGAGGCGCAATGTTCTTTGCTATGTAGCATTGAGGTACTGCACTGTAAATGGTAACTTGCGAGGAGAAATTGGTCAGCCAGAGTCTCTCTCGCTTATCGTTCGTACTACCCTCGCCTTTTTATCTTACATGAAGGGGGGTGTTGTCAGGAATGAAGGGGAGTCCCGTTGGAGAATCAAAATTTTGGGATTTCTGTTTCTATTTCCATCTTCGAATTCTGTCCTCTAATTTGTTCGATTTTTATTTCATCGCGAGTTTGCCGCTATTTTACTTTTTGGATACTACTCTACACCTATAATTTTAACGTGATATACATACGTGAGGTAGTATCCTTCCGTACGTAGGATTTTGGTGTCCCACCGGTCCTTTTCGCTTATCTTGTTACGACCCTGGGGACTCTGGCTTCCCCGCTTTTTCCTTTTTGTTGGGAAAAAGGGGGTTTAAGAGGGGGCTGAGAGCAAGGGGGTAGAATGTAGGAAGGGGGCGGGAAAGCCTTGGCCGCGCGTTGCGCTGACTACGCTTAATTTTTGGGGGAGGGGATGAGTGGTAAGGCTGATGTTTATGGTTGTTTTTTCTTTTGGATGTGTGTGGACGAAAAAGGTAGGAGTTGTGCTGCAGGTGAGATTGGTATTACTCTTTTTGGTATGCTTTGTGGGGATGCGTGAGGGAGGGTGGGAAGTATGTAAGCCTTCTCGCTTATATTTTGATGTCATCTTGTTATTGTAACCTAGCTGCCAAGCTAGGTACTTTGAAGGTTTTAGGGAAATGAGATGGATTGCCGCATGTACCGCTGGAATGTGAAACAAACCTATGTTAATAAGTTGTGATATTTGTAGAGTAGGATTTAAATATCCGCTGAGAAATCCTGTGTACTGGAAGATAAGCTTGAGGGAATGTGCAAGGGGCATGAATGTAAGCGAAGTTTATTTGATGCAATTAAGTATGTTCTCACTGAGGGGTGAGGGAGAAAGTCTATTCTCAAGTCTCAAAATCTTGTTACGTGTCTACAGAGAAGCAATGCTATTGTTAGGTGACCTAACAATACCTCGACTTTTTATTAAGGTAACCTACAAATAGCCACAAATATAAATGGCGGCTATTGGTAGGTGATTTACCAATAGCTTGATCTTCTTCGTGCTACTCCAAGGTAATCTACAAATAGTGCAAGTTATTCCCTATGAAACATTTCTACGTCGATCAATCATGTACAAAAACCTCGAATATACACGAATGGATTTCAACTAATGGCAATATTCACTCAAACTAAAATTTGACCTCGGTCAAAAATATGAAGACGTCCAGTCTGTTGAGCTGTACTAGCGATAAATGCACACTTCGAAGTCTGAGAAGTTTCAGAAAGGAAGGCTTCGACAACGTTGCTACACGATGAAGTCCAATAGCAGTATTCAATATAGATACCATGTAATAATGCCTTTTTGTAGCTCAATATATAAAGCGTCTCTCTTCAAATGAACACTCCGCCACTCTCCCTCTCTAAACGTAGCAGATCTTTTCACCGAACCAGCGACTAATAAAAATGCAAGAAGCTAGATTACTTATGTGAGAAACTCCTCGATCATCGTCACTATCTCGAATATGAACTTTCAAGCCGCTTGTTCGTTCTCACATGCATGAAATTTGAAAATCAGCCTTTCTATTATTTAACTACGTACCACAATAAAGATCCTTTCCTAAGCTAGACTCCAGCTGCAACCGCGCGATTCTAGAGCGGAAAGGAATCCTAATATACAATTGAAATGCGTACAAAGAGCGGAGATCAGATTTCGAGAAGAAAGATGATTCCGCCGAACACTTTATAAAGAAAAGGGGAGAAAAGGCATCGGTAATCCACGAGTTATAACTCGTCCTCAAACGCCAATAGAAACATCAACGACCATCAAACTGCATGGTAATGAACCTGAAAGTAACTCTTCCTCCCAAACGCGAGTAAAAAATTAGAAAGCAAATATTTTTCCTAAACGCCAGTAAAAAAGCGAACGATTTTGAAAACGACGCTTTCCCCAAACGCCAATGAAATGTCCTTACAATACAAAGGAACATACAGGATCCATGGCCATTCCTTCACCAATCCTTTTGTTCCAAGTATCTTCTTCCTTCATCGACGGTGTTCAAATATTCTCCCTCTCCATCATACTCTCCATCATCATCTTCTTTTTCATTGTAATCTTGTTCTTCGGCGTCATACTCGTCGCTATACTCACGTTTGACGACTGGTACTCCGCTTTCATACTCGCTATCCTCGCGTTTGAAGACTTGTACTTCGCTTTCGTACTCGTCACTTTCTTCGGTTTGATAACCATCTCCCCCACATTTCATGATTGGACTGGAATCTCCAGAATGTTGGTTTTGTGTGGTAGGGTGTTGGTAGTTCGTAAAACCATTGTAGAACTGAGCGGCGTATCGGTCCTCATACTCATCCTCCCGTTTGATGATTAAGCTGACATCTCCATAATTTTGGTTTTGTGTGGTAGGATGTTGGTAGTTGGTATAACCATTGTCGAACTGAGCTGCATATCGATCCTCATTCTCAGACTCGCGTTCTTCATCTGCCTCATATCCATCTCCGCAAAGGGTGACAGAATCCTCACTTGGGCTTTCCAATCTGGCAAGAAATCTTGGATCACTAGACGCAAGTCTATGATCAGCGTCAAATTTTTGCAAAGCGTTGACAAGAGCCTCGTGTTGATCCCCAATTTGGAGGGGAGAATGGCCGTAGTACATAGAATTGTATAATGTCTCGGAAGGGCGTGGGTATGACAAACCTGCGAGATTCTCAGCAGTGAGTGGTAGACCGTATGGGGTATTAATGAAGTGGTTATACTCTGGAGTTTGAGCTTGAATGAGCTTTACTTGTTTCCTGCGTTCCATTTCTTCTTGGATCCTAGCTGTGTCGGCTAGCATTGGAGCTTTCGATTCTGCAATTAATCTTTCGGAGACGGTGATATACCGGGTGGTGGCAACAGGTGGTTTATGGACGTATTTGGAAGTGTTGTATTGAGTAAGCATCTCTCTCTTCTGTCTTTTTGCTGGAGCAGTGTCCGTATCATTAGCGTTGCACTCGCTTAGATTCATTTCGTGGGATCTCTTGCGGGTTTGCAGACTTTCATTTCTGTACTGTTCAGTCTTCGGGGCATTACGTCGCATTGTCTCCGTCATTTGGGCAGTCAATAAACTGGCGGGGGCATTCTGGGCATAGTACACATCATAAGGAATAGTGCCCAAGAAGAGAGGAATTCCAGTTTTCTTGTCGGTATAGAATTGTGAAACACCGTGCATGTGCTCTTCTTGGACATCAATTGGCCATTCTTCAGGGGGTACGATTGTGCCATAAGCCCAGTGTTTTGGAGGGTTAGCAGTTAGGTATTGAATTTTTACATCCGCAGGGCCAGTCGTATCATAATGGTGACGAGCTCTCTTGGATCTGTGAGCTTCGTGTTCAGAGGCATTGATTGAGGAATTATCAGGTATTGAGGAGAGCGAGGGCGAGGGCTCTCGGACACTTGATTGGATGAGTGGTACCGGTGTTGGTGTACGATATCGCGACTTTCGCTGTCTACCTCTTCTGTTCCAATTGAAGCTTGGCTTGGCTGCGTTAGGCCGTGGATGGAAATTATGAGCAGCTTTGTCTTCTTGAACTGGGGCGATGTTGGAACCTTCCATGATCTCGTCATCTTGGTAATTTT
Source organism: Hymenoscyphus fructigenus (assembly GCA_001414455.1). Lineage (NCBI taxonomy): Eukaryota > Fungi > Ascomycota > Leotiomycetes > Helotiales > Helotiaceae > Hymenoscyphus > Hymenoscyphus fructigenus. Next base: position 251,746 of record LKUV01000056.1, on the reverse strand, counting down.
GGTTGCTATTGTGGCCATTTTGGTATTGATCATCTTTGATGGATGGTAATACGTGATCATCAGAGTGGTAAGCGGACTCATTGGCTATTTTTTTTGCGACTCTTTCGTAATAGTTGATAGCTGATACGGTGTCATCATTCTCATGACTTTGAGTCTGATTTTGCGAGTAGAGAGGGTAGTGAGGGTTGGCGGCAATGACGTTTCGTAGTCCAATATCCCCACGAGGATCAACTGCAGCATTGATATCAGAGCAGTTGGAATCAGAATTAGAATCTGACGAGATATCGTGAACTCCTGGATCTCGAAAAATGGGGGTCTCTTCCACTTCGTCTTGCTCCCTATCTTCCTCTCGGTCTTCATCTTCATCTTCGCCTTCCTCCGAGATTTCTTCTTCTTGTTCAATTGCTTCGATCAACAGCGCCGCCATGTTATCATCAGAATTTTCTTCAATGTTTCCACCATGGATGTTGAAAAGTTGAGAGGGCAAAAGCAACCCCTCCTTCTTCACTATGATATCGTCGTTGTCCCCCGCGCCCTCAGCTTCACTTTCACTCTCAGCAATGAATCTTTCTGGGGTTGGCGAGGAGCGATTATAAGTGGCAACATCCAATGGACTAGGTTTCGAGAGAGGAGATTGAGATGCGGGTTTTTTCACTTGACTTTGATAGTCGTCAACGACCACACTGCTCCACTCGTTGTATGTATATGGGGAAGTTTTCGACTCGGTGAAGGATGTTTGGTATGTCATCCCAGCTTGGTTGTTGGGCGGGAATGTATCGTGGCTCTGAACTTTGAGATCGCCGACGTCGCCATTGATTTCAGAAGAGAAATTGTCTTCGGATGTAGAGGGAGTAGAAGAAGTGTGTCTAGTGCCAGAAGTATGTGAAGCTCTGATAGTACGGAATGAATCGATCTTGAAGTCTTTGGTCATCGTGACTAGCGGCATAATACGGCTTGTAGCACCAGATGAAGGAGTGGAGATTGCAATCTTTCTTTCTTGGTTGTTTACTTTTGGGGAAGAGAGAATGCAATTGTCTAAAGTTGATCCTCCGTTTTCCGTCTCAATGAATTGTCTCTTTAGTCCTTTCATTTCGCTCAATTTCGCGGAAGTACGGTTGATGAAGGTTTGTATAATTGAGGAGGACTGAAGATTCGGGTTTGTAGAAGGTGGAGGAGGTGTTGGCCAAGGAGGTGTTGGATTTTGTTTCCTGCGAAGCATGATTCCGACAAGTATCGAGCTCTTGGGGAGTGGATGAGCCAATTGCCGTGGTAAGTGTTTGCGATCAGTATGGCAAGAAGAAAGTTATGTTCGCAGAAAAGATCGCAATTGACTATGGGCAGCGTATGTTTATGGCAGCACGTAAAAGCGAAGTTGGAGTCGAAGTTCGAAGTTGAGGGGTCGAAAAAGTTGTGGTGTTGAAAAAGTTGTGGTAGGGGAGGTTGGTTGTTGATGGTGATGGCAAAGGTGAGGGGGTGAATTGAAGCGAAATATTCGCGTCGCGCTTCAACGTAAAGACTTGAAGGTGAGATCTGAGAGAGAGCCTACGAAAACTGGAAATTGAAGCAGTTGATTCTTTTGAAGCCAAAGAGCAGATTAAAAAAGTCTTCTTTCGATATTTCTTGAACATAATATTCTTGGGTGAGAGAGCTGTGTCGCTTCGCGTCGATGCGTCAGTGGATGCTAAACCCCTCACCTAGACTTTGAAATCAAAAACAGTACCACCAGTTTGAGACAATAGCAAGAACAGTATTCTTTTGTGCTCACTCTCACAGATGTAATAGCAACTAGTGGTGCAATCATTATCACGACAAAAAAAGAAGTCACTCACAAGTGATATTCGCAAGGGTCAATATACAAACATTCGTACTGGTTTATTGCTTGCTTGGTAGTCAGGGTATCAATTACTCGCTTTCGTCACTACTGCTATCCTCCTCCTTCTCCTCATCGCCATCTTCATCAAATCCTTCGAAATCCTCGAAATCGTCTTCCTCCTCGCCAACAAAGCTTGGCAGCATAACAAATGATTTCAGGCAGGTGATGCGGTTTCCAGTTTTTGACGACCCAAGAAGTTTTCCAACTTCTTTAACTTCGCTATTGTTCTGTGGAAGCAGGTCTGATGCAGCGAGCTTGAATATCTGTAATGTGCCATCACTTTTCCCTGCCACAATAATCATATCTTTGGCAGCCCCTTCCCCAATATCCATAAAGGAGAAATCCTTGATACGAACTGGAGTTTCATCCGGCTTTATACCATTCTTCTCTTTCTGGACTATAGCAACCTTGCTGTCAAGAACAGCAATCAGTTTCGCAGACTCCAGCGCTTCATCTTTCTCTTCTGATCCCCTGACCAAATCCTCAGGTCGTGTAGAATAGAACAGTATTCTTCCATCCTCAGTGGATACGGCAAGTATATGTATACCCCCCTCTTCACCTACCGGGATATAACATAACTGATGGATTTTCGTCCATTTCTGACCTGGTGCTCTGGGTTTGGGAACAACCTTGCATTTCGGTTTGCTGTCCATTCCGTATACCACCGCCCCTTTATCAAATCCAACACAGAATTCCTCCCCGGCGTCCGTCGATCCCCATGCCACTTTCCTTCCCTCGCCACTTGTGTATCTGCCTTCTCCAACTTCATTCAAAATATTCCTTTCAAAATTCAAAACACCAGCTTTTTTCCCGGTGACCAAATTCCACAATCGCATGCTCTTCTCCCCTTTCCCGACAGAAATCATAAGCTTCATACTTGGATGCACCGCGAAATCATTCACTCCACTAGGGGCACCGCCCAACGGCGCCGTATCACCACTCGGTCTTCCCATTGACTTTGGAACTGGAACTTTTATCGTACTCAGCAGACTCCAATCCCTTGTTCTCGTAACTGCGATCGAATTGTCTTCTGCAGAACTCAATAACTTGCTCCGGTTGGGGAAATATAGCGCCGTCACCGAACTCGAATGGTGTAACAGTGATCCCAGCTCCTTGTTCTGCGGATTCTCCACTACTGCCTTCGCAGATAAACCAGCGATTGCAGGAACGGTGATATGGGATGGCGCATGTGCGGAGATGTGGTAGAGGTTTATTCGTTCATCAGTACTGCCGCTTGCGAGTATGACTTTTTGCTGTTGTTTCGGAACAGGCGCAGATGGCGGTGAGAGGGCAAGACACCGAATAGCAGTGGAATGGGCGTTAAAAAGAAAGGTATCGGCGAATTCGACATTGTTATCGGGAGATATGGTAGCTGTCAGTCCGTGAAGAACTCGATCGTAGGACCCCGCGATTATCTGGATTGTGGTGGATTTTTTGGGCGTTGGGAGGGAGGTTGCTTTGATTTTCTTGCTTGGAAGAGGTGTGCTGCTAACAGCAGGCTCGGTAGTCGTATTGCGCTTTCGTTTCGCCATTGTGGTGTTTGGCAGAGCTTGAGATGTGATGATGAATTGAAGATAAAAATGCTCGGAACTTTTTTCTACCTTGACAACTATTGCAGGGATTGTTGGATCCATCACGTGTCGGGAGACTCCTCCCCTTTTCCTTTCTCGCCAATTAGATTTCCTTGTTACTTGAAATTTGTATTACAGAAGGAATAAACATTTCGTGCAAGGAAGTTTGAAGTAATTGTTACGGACACTTTCTTGTTCTTTCTGTGTTAAGGAAGCTCTCTACTACCCTATACCCCCTCGCTCCTTCCCCTTCCCTCCAATATCTACAAACCTGACCACCCCAGCAACTCGACACGAGACACTAGCAGCCAGCTCACCCGAGGAAGGAGCGAACAATTACACCAAACAAAAAAACTACCCCAGAAGTGCATTGTGTTTCATCTCAATCTTTCCTACTTGAGTAACAAGTATAGAGGCTCTACACAGAGGAATGACTGATTCTCACACAATATTAGCTACCACGAGCTAAAGCGTTTGTCATCGTGAAACCTTCTGGGCACATTTTTCTTTCGACTAGATACCATATACTAAATAATTATTTCCACGTCATTAAAATACTTGTTAATTGACTTTAGCCTTTGCCGCCAGGCTTGAACGAACTCAAGCTATATGAACTAGCATGTAAAACTCTAAATGATCCACGGTATTGTGATATAACTATTTTTTGTTCCAAAAGGAAGGAACGTCCCTCAAACTTCGAGCCTTCCTTCCTCATGATGCGACAGCAACAGCTTTTCAACTTCAAGTAGAGAAAGCAGGTCCTCAAGTATGGCATGGACAAAGCCAGTCTTCTCTGCTGCGACGCATGCCACAAGAAGCCATCTTTTTGGTGAACCTTATCTCACCATTACGAACTTCGAAAACAAGGTAGAAACCCATTTTCTCAATCCCTAGGTGATGGTAAAAACTGACAAATATTCAGTCTTGGAATTGCTTCGTCCAAAGGATCCCAAGATTTATCAGTTTTATTCAGACTTTGGCTACTACCACGTTACTGACGCTCAATCCTAACGGTATTGCGGAGCGGGGAGGTGGATTCATTTTTCGTTCTTATTTTTACACTTTCCCCGAAGACACGAAAATGGCCTGGAAGGACGCTAAAGTGGACTTGCAAAAATGGAACTCATGGGATGCGAAAAAATGCGAGGTCATCTCTCGCGATCATTTGGCGGCGGAAAATTGTTTCAACAAAAATAGAACTATTCTGGCGTCGCAGATAGCTAACCACAAAACATGGACCCAAATTGAGAGATTTCACATTAGAAAACCGCTTGGGAGTCTTGTTCGGAAGAACAAACACAGATTGAGATTTGACCATCTCAATAAATATCCACGGGGAGTTTTGGGGGTGGGAATCGAAAATGGAGGACTATTTTTCGGCTAAGGGTCTTTTCTATAGGTTAAGTGTAGGTTACGAGTTGAAATGAAGATACTGTAATTTGTAGTATAGGTGCAGAGAAATGTAGCTGTTTTCTTAGACGTGTTATTTTCCAGGCATTACCCAGGGCAGACTTTGAACTTGTCTGTGGTAACAGGCCTTCCTGCTCTATCGTCGTGGTGGGACGACTTTAAGTTCTAGAAGGAACGACCTGAACCTAAATGCTCGAATCTCTTGTCCACTCTTCAGGTCGCGACTGCTTATTGGGACGAGGAGGGCCAAACTCGAATAATGACCTGGTTTTTGAGTAACTTCCAGAGGTCACCAAATAACCTGGCTTCGTGGTTTTGTTTTTTAAGCGAAGTGGCTTTCGACCTATTCTAGAGTGAGGAGTCATCCCTTCTTTTTGATCAAAAACGCTATTAGCTTCAGGGTATTTTTTATGACGAAATGCTATAATGATGAACCTAGTTTCGCACTATCAAATCTATCAAGTGAGCTGTCCCATGTTAACTGTTTAGCTTCCAAATTCTGACCCTGTAATGGGGACAACCTGCCATATTTGAACTCACCCACAAACCCTCCACCGCACCATCACATATTCTCCTCAAATCTCACCTCTACCACTTATTGAGTTTACCATTACTTGCATTTTATACAACTACTTCTTACAACACTCACCAGTCAATTAAGAAAGATGAAAGTCCGTTCTGCTAGTCAGCGAAAGAAGACGGCTAAGGCGATGGCCAGTGAAGCCTCTCCTTGTCAGGAGAGGAATATGAACAACTCGCCTGCCGATAATGGTGCTAGTTCACTTATCTCTCCAATTACGACACCCAAAGACCCACCCAAAGACCCACCCAAAGACCTACCCGACGAACAACTTGTCATAAATCCCAGGGGAAGTCATCACGACTCTGAAATTGAAGCCGAAGAGGCATCACCAGTACCCAGCCCTCCGCCTCCATCTCCGGAATCATTCCGTTTCACGAGACACATTTGTGCATGTTGTAGTCAAGGTCCCGAATCATTTACCGGAGAACCAGGTGATGATTCTTTCAAGCAGTTGTTGAAAGATAGAGGTAAGTAATCTTTTGGTATTCGCGAGCGGAACGACATAGTAATCATGTATTTATTTAGTGCTTGACCTCATATTCGGTCACGATGCTGAAATGACTGGGAATATTTTCGCAAAAGGAGCACAGCGTTATTACCCAGAGAAAGTATGGAGCAAAACGGAGCTTAAGTTGGCGCTTGCTGATAGCGAAATCTACAATTTGGGATTGGAAGTGCTTGAAGAAAGGGAAAAGGGGTTAATTGAAGGATGGGCAGGTATTGCCTTTAGGGCAAAGAGAGAGCTCAGAGGAGAGATTAGACAGAAGGAGAGGGAGAGGAATGATGGTGCACAATCTCTTTTTGGTCTGTTTAATGCAATGGAAGAAGAGGAGCGCATGGAGAAGAAGTCTGCCTCGAAAACTCTAATGGAGCTGTCTGCTACTTCAACCGAGGATGATGAAGCTACTTTGGATGGTGAAGAGACTGAGATCGACGAAAGATATCAGTAATTTCTTCCCGGTATTGAGGAGGAAGAATGAAAGTCGAAATTGTATAGAATTCAGATGTAAAACCGTGCCAAATATTTCCGTTTATCCTTCCGATATTAACTCCAGGCTATTACACAAAATTCGATCCCAGTGACCGTAAAACTTCCGATGCCCGTCCCTCCAGATATTCTAGTACAAATGCCTCCAAAATAGAATTACAAATTACCCCTCTATCACCTCAACACCGCTGTCTGGGCTCTCCTAAACCAATTCTCTAAGCCATCTCACCACCATTTTTGTTCTTCCAAGATCCAGCATAATGATGAGAAACAAGAGCAGGACCTTGATCTCCGGGCTCACCATTTTGAAAAGCCGCGAAAGCAACTCCAGGCATCACCAAAACATCTCCAACAAGTTTTGGAGCATGCAGACCAGAAACATTCCTATCATCCACTGGTTGCCCCAACGTCATTTCCAAGCTTCTAATCACACTCCAAGTCAATCTTTTAGGTCCAGTGACTTGCACGACCTCCGGTATCATCTCCCATTTTATCCCGCGGATGTTCACATCATTCGCTTCCGCTATCTCGTGAAGATTCACGATTATATCGTCAATTACAACCATCATGTGTGGAAGGATAGGTCTCGACATAATCCACCAACTCGCGAATTGAGAACCAATATATCCATTCTCCGATGCATCCTCATCGAATTCCAATCCCACAACCAGGCCCGTTCGATCCATGTATTCATCCGGGATGAAGTTTTTGATAGGGATCGCTTCACATGAAACATCCAGATCGCTCCATACACCTCCCTCAGCATACAATATTAAATATCGCAGGAGATCGCCTTTCAAAATTGGAACTGTGAGTGCTACGTATGTATCGACAATATCCGGTCGGTATGCATAATTTTCCCTCACGTAAAGTTCTGCAGTGGTGTCTGAGAGGAATTCGTGTCGATATGTTGGATTTCGTTTTAGACAGTTTTGTATTTGCTCTCTAGAATCGTCGCTGATTCCTTTCGGTCCCATTTTATACCATAACTTTCTTGGAATGTGACTTGGGAGGGGAGGAGGAATTGCCGGGTATACAGGTTGTTGAATTGTGGTGGTGGTGGTAGGTATTGAAGGAGCCTGCGAAGATAATAGAAGTTGCGATTCTTCCATTATTCTCTTGTTTGGTTCCAGTAAAGAGTGGTTTTGCGAAGTGGCGGAAGAATCGTTCATCGAGGGGGAGACATTGGGATTTCCACAGTAGGAACGATATAAGGGCAAATCGTAAGCATTTTTGTGTTTATATAAGAGGAAAAGACAGAAATTAAAGAGTGCAACGGGCAATAACAGTTTTTGGAATCGTGACATTGCTCCACAACCCGCAAGAAAATAAATCAACAAAAATCGGATGCGTCAAAATTGAGAGATTAGAGCATTTTTACAAACCCTCGGGGAACGTTGTTGTCCATTTTTTTGAGGATACTTTCCCTGAGACAATTCATTCCAACTCGTATTTTTCTGGTTCCCTAGCGACTCGCGGGTTTTGCCCTGTTTTCTGTTTTAGGAAGTAAACTCTCTCGTTTAAGGAAAGGAGGGAGATCGGCAGATCCTTACATTCCAGGGTGACACTGTCCATGGGATTGTCTTGTTTCTGGTTCCAAGAAGGGCGGCATTATTTTTTCTGGGATCTCTCCATCTTTTGGGGTTTGGTAATTCCTCTTGTGCAAAGCCTTAATTTCAAGAAGTTCGGGGAAAGATCCTAGGTTTGTTGGATGGTTGGATTTTATTTCTCTATTGAAGAACAAGAGAAGAACACAAAGAAAAGCATTTCTCACTTGTAAAGAGGAGAGACCAAATCGTGGTTTCCCAAAGTAGTTAGCAAATTATCGCACCCCTATCTGCAGGGATGAAACAAATCGAAACAACCTCATCTCATCCATCAGAACAACCAGCCCATTAAGTTGGAAACGAGTATAGTAGGGAGAAACGAGAGAAGAGAGAACGAAATGCAACATGATCATCTTATCTTTCGGCGCCCGATAGAAATCCTCAATCGTCCACCCCCGAGAGTTCAACCTTTCCGCTTTCTCGACCTCTCATTGGAGCTTCGTGTCGATATCCTTAGCAGAATCTTGCGTATAGAAGACGGACTAGAACTGGGTTTTTTGGGTATTGAGACTCAAATTCTCAGAAAATGTCGCTCTATTTACGCCCAAGCTCGTCGCGTAATGTACAGAGAGAACCTGTTCATCCGCGTCATGTCGCATGTTCCTCTCAATGATCTGCCACTAAATTTAGTCCAGACCAAAACTCCAGTTCTAAAGATGGACGACATTGAACAGAATCAATTCTCCGGATTTGTGATGACTCAGTTAATAATTCCCTCCGATGTCGGTTATCCGCTTCCGACTCTAAAGCCCATCTCTTTTGCGCTTTTACATCGCCACGTCGGCGACCTTTGTGATTTTATAGCAGTAAGTCAGCACAAAAATAGTCTTCTCAGCCACGAATTGCTTTTCGGTGATTTACTTGAGACCCCGATACGTGGTATCGAACAGCTTCCAACCTTCATCCACCAGCGGGGGATGCAGAAAGTTACTGCTGGAGCCATACCTCTCAAAAATTATCGCCGTCTCGAGTCTTGGCATCGAAGATAGACCTGGATTCAACAATGATGATGATCTTTCCTTCATCAAGCCCATTGTCAACCGAATGAGAGATGGGGTCTACTGGCAATACCTTTTCGTCCAAGCCCACTTAATGGCAGAGCAAGCATCATCATTCAGGGGGAAGGATCTACTTACAATGGCCTTCAATGCGTAAACCAACACCGTGGGGCACATTGACTTTCGAATGTCAGGAAAACAGGGGAAATATCTCAGATATGACGGGGGACTAAAATGTGAGCATCTCCCAACTTACCTATAGCACTGGTCCAGTGCTCCCACTTCTTCTTTCAAACTCTTTGCTAACGAGTTCTATCTAGTCATCAACCTCATAACCCGAGCCGGGCTCGAAATATCTTTCAGCCGTGTCTCAACCTATTCCCAAATCATCCAAGTCGATCCAAACGACCCATTGAAATCCTACCAGACATTCCGTGAAGTAATAGATCATACCACAACATGTGTGCAGAATCCTTTTGTTTCCGCAACCTGAAAGCCTTCCAATGATCTGTTGGGAAAAATCGCATTTTCAAAAGCCCATTGCCTCAGAATTTTCGGGCGGTCGGAAAATGTGATTGAAGCAGCAGAAGTTATCATGGAAGCTAACATGTATTTGTCTGGTAGCGAAGCTATTGAACAGGAGTCAATACATACCATAAACTGGGCAGACGCTGGCTTTTCGGGTTATACTAATCAAACTTATACTAATCAAACGGTTACGGAGGGAACTTGGACGGCTTGGTAAGACGATCGGCCGTTGTTCGACGGCGCCTGCCTCACTTCAAATTATGAACGAGCGGGGGTTAGTCTGCGGACAACTACTTCGATTGTACGAAATGATTTTATATTGTTCAAGAAGGTCTAGGAGAATCGGAGAATTGGAGATCTAAATCCTCTAGAGCAATGTTTGTAATCATCGCAATATATAAGCACCACACAACTACGTTCTAATTAAACTATCTATAAACCAGCAGAACTATTAGTAATTCTGCTTGAAATCCGCCTATATTGTTAATATATTTTTCTGATCATTATATCGCATTAAAAAGCCTTCTATACGAGTACAAAAAGCCTCCCATTCTGAGGCCCCCGCACTGCACCTCTTCTGCCCCTGAAAAGAAAATTCGTAAAATTAGAAAATTAAATATTAAAGTGAGTATAACTAACCACCCATTCAATAAAAAACAACTTTCCAAATATCAATCATATTCGGTTCTCATGTCATGTAGTCAAACATACGGAATGCCTCCTTTTTCGTGTTCCTGCTATTCTCGCTCGCCCTCCATTTTCCAGCAGTTGAAAGATCAGATACGATTTAGACGTGGCATCAAACAGGAAAGCAATGCTGTAATATTATCCAAAGCATATAATGAAACTCTTTGTGAGACAGCTGTTAAGTGACAGCAATTCGGAGCTTACTCGCAAACTTACCCCCGAATTAACTGCCAGCTTCTGCGTCACCAGTACTAACCCAGATGACTAGCCAAAACAAGTCTTTCAGTTTATGGATTCTTGAACTTAATTGTCCTCCACGTATTCCCTCTCCTTTACCAGTTTTTGGCCCCCAATGATGCTTGGTTTACTCGTGTTTTACTCGTGACTTACTCGTAGCTTACCCGCTGGCCTACTCTACAATTGGTAGCTTACTCGCAACTGCACTTTTAACCCGCAAACCCGTCCAGACTTCACATGCGACACTGAGAATCCAAGTTAACCGAAGGAACAATAAAGACAAATCTTCCTACCTCAGAATTCTCGCCATTTGACACACATAGTCAGAGACCCAACCCCAACGCTATTTCAATGTGTGGAGAGACTTTTTTTTCATTCTTGTGACGCTTTCACATTTCCAAAATACCTCGCTACCAAAAGGTAAAAGCCAAACTCTTAGTATCCATCCCAACAACCTATCCAATGCCAACCTAATGCAACCCACCAAACCACCCACCCAATAAAAAAAACCCATGCGAGACGCTCAACCCCCCAATCCCAATTTTTTCAACCCAGGACTAATAAAGACAACAATTTATGTAGAGAAGATAGTAGCCATAAACTTACAGCCCCAAAGACAGTCCACCCACCCAAAACAAAACCATTTTCATCTATGAATCTTCGCAGGCCCAGATCCAGAAAGTGCAAGGCGTCTTCCGATGTTCCCAAAACACACACAGCTACAAAACAACACACTGAGAATCCAAATCCCGCCTTCTATGCTTTCTCTACTGACGTATTCGCTGATTCCCATGAGGTCAAGGTCCCCAAATATTTCCGTATTTTGCATCGATTCGTTTGTTCCATGGCCGAAACTGGTTGGACTGGGTAACATGTCTGGATTCGAGGCAAGTAATAAAGCAGTTCCTGTAGCTCCAACCGCAGAGGAGAGGACGAATCCGGGTTTAGAGCGATCGATGAGGTACCAGAGAACTGGGTTTACGAGGAAGAGCGTGAGGGATGCTTGGAGGGATGATGTCCAGGGGAGTTTTCGCTGCGTAAATTAGTATGTTTCGTTGAACAAAAAGTGATAGGTGAGACATACAATGGCAAAAGCAATTCCCATAAAAGCACCAACGCTCCTAATTGCTGGCTGCCAGTCTGTACCAACTAATCCGTTGGAGTGCAATTGCTCCTGTATAACTCTCCCGGGACTTGGAGTCCTGTCTCTTGCAACGGGGCTCTCCTCGGACATCTCGGTGCAAAATAGAGTATCGATATATGGTAGCAGACTACCCAGTGCCACACCCGCTACACCCCAAAGTACTAGATATGTCCAGTCGTTCCTTGGCTTGATGATCCCCTCAACCTGAAATGGGGCGAGTTTTCTGTCGTCATGTAAATGCCGTACCAGTCCTCCATATCCCATACCCATCACAAACAGCAGTGTACTCCGCCATGCCAAAGATATTATTATAGAGGTTGTGGATTGAGGCGGTTGGGGAGTTATTGATTTCTTTCGTAAGTTTCGTATTCGTGAGGAAGTAGTAGGACTAGATATGCTGCTGAAGGGCGTTTCTGCTCCCGTACCCCATGGCGTAGATGGCTCTGTATTGTCCCGGTCTGTTTCGTAATTAGTGGGGGAGTATATGCCCATCAAAGTTGAAGAGGTAAGGTTCATGATTGAATGTGTGCGAGAAGGTGACTCGTCGGGAAGTGCGGGAGTGAGGAGAGGGCTTGGTGGTTGATGAGGAGCGGCATTGTGGTCGAAGGGTCTTCGAGGTATAGGTCTGTATATTTTAGGGGATTGACCATCTGCGGACATTGTAGAGACTGTTGAGGTTATTTCGGAATATTCTGCTGTTGCTGTGCTTGTTTTTTGAGGGAAGGATTCGAGGAGTTTTTGATCGAGACGCAGGGCGAGACCGGAACTTGGTCGGATTCCAGGTGGTTTTCTCGTCAACTTCAACCAAAATAGTGGGAGATGCGCAGATGTCGATATGTATATCCTCCTAAGCAACTAATATATATTGTCTCTTGGTTGGCGGGGTTGTTCCCTGCTTTCCAAAGTCGCTCAGTGTTTTGTGCCGGCAGCTCTTTTTGGTGAGAGAGTCCGGAGAAAACCCCTGTCCTCAACCTTTCCCCAGATTCAGGGCAGGTACGTAGAGTCGATACCTACTCAATTAACCCTTTGGCAGGATAACGTATGGTATTGCTTGCAGGGTAAAGAAACTAGATAATCAGAACTTAGGTACAGACAAGACAACGAAGGTACAACACAATTGGTGTTTTGTAAGAGAAAGCGAAAGTATCACAGAGTCTGGGGTAATTGGTGTTTTCGGTCATCTGCTGCCCTTTTTCACATGTTTATAGCGTTCAGGCACGCCAAGCACGCATGAGTCGACATCGGAGAGTCGGCGCTAATCTCACTTACTCCCCGGACCAGTAATATGCTGTGAATTACAGAAAGGGTGGATCTCGTATTAGCGAACCCCTCACCTGGATTCGCAAAACATTTCCGACGACTGGTTGTTCAACACCACTCTACAGAACACAGAAATAAGAGACACAACATGCACCAAGGAAGCACAAGACATATTAAGACGCCCCTTACACCGAGCATTCCCCATTAAGCTGAATTATAATGTATGAGGAAGGTGGTGTATTCATCTACCGAGTTCTATTTTTGCGGTTGGGTTGGTCTGAAAGAGCCAAGCTCAAGACATCCAGACACATGGAATTCTGCTGACAATTCAGAAACCTTCTCGTCTCGAACCTCAGCGGTCTTCTCTCCTGCGGTGGTCTCCTTGCCTTTGCCCTTTTCCTTAGATGCCTCTATGCCAACATACTCCAACTCCAAATCCGAAATCTCATCAGATAACAGCCTACGATGATTGTCAGAATATCCCAGCTGCTTTTCAAGCTCCTTCTCCTCGCGATTTTGCTTCTCCATTTTTGCCTTGAGGTCGAGTGGTTTTGCTGGCCAAATTCGATTCTGCATAGAATTAGCTCAGTCTATTTTCTAAGACGACGAAATACTTACCCAAAGGTAATCTGGGACGATGAAGACGGCAACGATGATGACGAGCATACCGAATGTAAGCATAAGACCAAATGCAGTGGCGATTTCGAAGGCGGCATCTTTGACTTTGATTAGGATGTTACTTGGGATGTCGATGCAGACTTGGTAGTACAACTGTTAGTATTTGCAGTACGAATTGCTGGGTCGAGGACTTGCTTACTTGAGATCAAACTGGTAGGTGGCACAACCTTGGAAAACCGAGTCTTTTCCTCGAAAGTCTTGGATTTGTTTTGTTGGGTGTATTGCTTAGGTGTTGGCATGTGAACAGATTTTTCCTTGCTGGTCTGACATTTCGCGCCTGTCGGATTTCCCTCATTTCCCTTTACATTTTGCGAGTCGGTTGATGATGGTTCCTTTTCCCTCTTTGCAGTTATGTCTTGTATTCCCTCAATAACAGTTTCTATTTTATTGCTTGTTCCAATATCATCCTTCAAGACCTTGGCTTTTAGGGTTGGCATATCATCCTCCATGCTACTCGTCACTGTTGCAGTCTTGGGCTGCTTTCCATCCTCCTTCGTGATTTTTGCTTTGAGGGTTGGCATATCGTCCTCGTCCATGCTAGTCAGTTGATGTGGCATGCGCAAAGCTTCAGTTATCGCAATCTTGGGCTCTTTTCCGTCCTTCATGATTTTGGTTGGAATTTTGGGTGCTGGTGTGTCTTCTGCCATTGTGTTACAGCTTTATACAGTGTCGGTGTACTGTATGATATAACGGGTTGAATAAAAGTTCGCGGTGGAAAAAAACTCTTCAATGGGTTGTTTACCGCAGGCCAAAGAAGCGATATTATTGGATACTTAAAGGCGAAGCACCAGACGACAAACCCCCATTCACCATTCACTGATATCTGGACCTCAATTTTGCATTGAATCATTGACTCTTCTAATGAGTTTATTATTTGCAACATTTCAACCTTTTATCTTGCAAAGGCGTCAACTTATTGGGCGATGAAGACGCAAAAGTAGAACCACCTTGAAGTATGTCTTTATCCCTTAAATTCAAGCATCTATTGCTATGCTTAAAAAAACAAGCTGCTCCATGGTGCAAATGGCTGCAGCTGGAGCTTCTTGGGATAAGTCACGTGGTGATACGATGAAAGAAGATTGCTCAAACCGCTCCAACAGCTGATTCATTTATGTCTGCCCTTTTCTTAACTAGAACCTTTTGCAATAAATAGTTAGGAAATGCAGTAGCTATCATATAGCGCATTTCCAGCTGGGGCCAAAGCGACACGTGACTATTGCCTGGGCCCACTTTCCCGCCACCTCATGAAGTGTCACTTCATCAATTCTATATAATTGAGTTGTCGGGTTTCTCGAAAAAAAACCTTTTTAGAGCACCAACGACAAGTTCTCATGACTCTTAGGAAACCTGCAGAAAATGGCGTTTTATCTGCTTCGGGGTGACTCATTCTTGTGCTGAATTGAGAATTTGCCATTTTTGGGTCGTACCTGCTGATTTTATAAGTACCTTCCATCGAGTCCCCATAACTCGAATTAAATTTCATCACGGTTGTTATTACCCTCTAAATTCGTCAAATTTCAAATTACAAACCATTGCAATTGAAAATCTACCTATCATTTTTAGAAATATTACATGATGGCGGAAACCATGACAGTTGAGGAAATGTTACCTCGAGTTCAAAAGAGTCTCGAGGATGGGATTTACGCCTGTACCGCTCTCGAACCACTTTCAGGAGGAAGCGCAAATTTCGTCTATCGTGGAATTCTTGCGACTCCTCTTGAAGATGGTGCGAAGACAATTGTCATCAAGCATACGGAGGGCTATGTCGCTACGCATCCTGGCTTTAAGCTTACCACGGACCGATGTGTAAGTGGTCTCTGTTCTCTGTCTATGAACCTCGTTCAGCTTGCGGGTTTTGTCCAGAAATTCTAATCTAACACCCACACCTAGAATTTCGAACAAGAGATCCTCACGGCATTGCAAGACTTCCATCCAACAACCAGCAATTCAATATCCATCCAGACGCCCAAACTTTACGAATTCTTCCCGGAAATTAATACCCAGATATACTCCGACTTCCCCTCTTCTACGGAACTCAAGACTTACATCCTGACCCACACTCTTACACGCACAGATTGTTCTCGTCTAGGTACCGCTCTGGGACATTGGACTAAAACCTTGCATCAATGGGCTGCTGCTCCAGAACAAGAGGGACTGAGAAACAAAATGAGAGAGAGTAAAGTCATGAGGAATTTGAAATTCGATATCAATTATACGACTTTACTTGCTACCATTGAGAATTTCCCGGATTTGTTGGAGGGGTGTAGGGGGGTATTTGAGGAGGTTGTTGAGGAAATGAGGGGGTGTTTGGAGAAGTTGGAGGCTGAAGGGGAGGGAGGGGTTTTGGTGCATGGGGATTTTTGGAGTGGGAAGCATGTCTCTCTTTGCCTTTAGCTCTTGTGTTAGAGAAGGGAATAGAGATGGTTAACAAAAAAAATAGTATCCTCCTCCCCAACTCCGCCTTTCCACCCTCCGACCAAGCCCTCGCTCTATCGGTCATCGACTGGGAACTCTCACACCTCTCCCTCCACGCTTTCGATCTCGGTCAAATGATTGCGGAGCTTTATGAGTTGAAGTACTTTAAAAATATCGACGCTGGTCTTTGGATCATTGACTCCTTTCTTGGAAGCTATGGGAGGATCGATGAAGAGCTGGCCTTTCGAACTGCGATTCATGTTGGCTGTCATTTGATTTGTTGGGGAAGTAGGGTTCAAGGGTGGGGAACGGAGGAACAGGTTCGGGGTGTGGTGGAGGTTGGGAGGGAGTTTGTGAGGAAGGGGTGGGAGAGGGATGTGGGATTTTTTGGGGGGGGTTCTTTGGGGGGTTTGTTTGTTGGGGTTTAGGGGGCTGGTTTGGTGGTTTGGTGGTTTGGTGGTGTCGGTGTTTTTTAGAGAGAGAGGGCCCAGCCTCTTCAATTAATCTCACTTCTCACTTTCACTATGGCATACAAAGAAGCTCACATCAAACTACGCAAGTCGCATCTCGTAATCGAAAGGCCATTCTTCTACCAGTAGAATTGAAGATTTTGGGGTGTAGCGTAACCCGGGACTCGGAAACGGCGTTGAGTGTGGAAAGACAATTGGTCGATTGTTGAAAGGCAATACGCCACCATATGCACATCTACCTACATATCTGCGTCATTTTACTAATTGAGTAATTCGTTTGATATAGCTTAAAAGAGTTGATAGGTTCTCGCCATTCCATAGGTTGTAGATGCTTGTTTATCATCTGAGAAGAAAATTGTTCAAATTTGAGGTATCTTCCTTACTAAGAGCCCTATGGTGCTTCAAGTCCAGTCTTTAAGTAATATCCCATCCAAGTTTGAAATGTACCTTTTAAAATGTGCACCCAAAGTGGGTAAAAATGAGTACTCTAGGTGGCTCAGCTACTTTTGAAGCGGGTTCATGTAGTAGTGTCAAGGTGGCATCAACCGCATTACAGTACGTGCACTCGTTTAAAGTGCTGCTTTTGTAGACAAGTGGAGTAAAATCGTACACGTTTTGAAAGGTACATTTCAAACTTGAAAGAGATATGTCGACACAACCGACTTCTAATCCTTATTAGGCCGAGCTACGTAAACAAGAGATATGGTTAGCTTGATATCTGTAAGATAGGCAGAGGAGAACCGGAAATTTTCCAACAATTACCATAGTCTAATGCTACACCTTTCAAAGGAGACGTCGATCTTCTGTCTAACTACTTTGAACCTCTCAAAACAATCTCTATACATTTCTCTCAACTTACTGCTTTGACTCCACCGTAACCTGCTTCATCAAGATATTCTCCGAGGTGTAATTTTTATGCAACTTGAATTTAAAATAGCTAGCAAGTGAAAAATACCGACTGTCTCATTTGGGGGCCAAACAGATCGTCCCCAGTAAGCTGTGTGTTTCTGAATAAGCTGCAAGAAGAAAGATGTACGTAAGCTGTGTAGTCTCACGTAAACCAACATCATTCTTGGCCTCTAATAACCATTGGCGAGTAAGCTTGCAAAATTTGAGGGCTAAAAGAAATTTGCAAGTAGCCATCAACTGTCCAATAAGCCAGGCATCTTACCCCGGTGCCCCACTGTCAGCGTACAAATCATTCCCAATTATATTCAACCCAAGTCCGTGATCACTCTGTATCTCTGGAAAATTGACTTGAATAATACCGCCCCATCTTCATCTCATATGGGTACAAGTTTTCCAGGAGTTAACAACGGGATCCGGAAAACACGCAAACGTGTTGAGTGCTTGTGAATGACTTTATGCTCAAGTGTCTCCCCAAATAATCGATTTCACATATAGACAGGGAGGAGATGAAATGAGCAGAAAGTCTGGATTTTCATGAAGAGGAAGTCGCGACGTTGGAGAAGTGGTTGTCCAAGGCGGTGAGTGCGGTGGACAGTGAGAAAGGGAATCGAAACAACGCGGGCATTCACGCCATCTTGAAACAATCCTATTTTTACCACCAGAACTTCGACTTAATATTTAATTCCTGCTTCTTGTAGGCTCACCACCGAAAATTCGTTACTGTTGACAATAGATATTTGGATGAAGAAGGTAAAAAAACATGCAGATCATCAACAGCGTATGAGATCCGTTCTCACTCCATTCATGCAAACCTCGTCATTTTTCCATCCCACTATCTTGTTCCCGGCATGATCCATAATTCCTTTAGAATTTGCAAATTATTCGCTTAGCCTTCCCCACTACAGTAAATGTCCAATGGTTTCTTACATCCGTGATCATACCTTCACTTGCTTGCCTTCCAGCATCTCAGTCAACTGGTAGTGATACTCCATGTTCTTCAGATGTGCTATACTGGTTACCATGCGCTTTGTCTTTTTTTACACAGAATTGCCTTGGTGGCAAAGAAGATTCAAGGAATACAAAGCATGATTGTATCCTACGTTACAAAGTGTTTGTTTAAATGAATGAAGACTCTTTCAAGGCCTATGTCTCTTGAACAAAGCATTATCCTCAATAAAGACTCTTTTTCTGTTGAAATTAATCTAAGGACCTATTGTACTTATTGTTTTCCGCGCATTAGAATATCAATGACATCCATTTCTCTGCACTTGTGATCCTGATACGGAAATAGTTTCTTTAACATGGCCTTGTTGTTGAGATCGGAAATAACTCTCTTTACAAACACAGGTGGTATATAAGTTACCTTCTCGAGTTGACACTCCTAATCCAGAAAACTACGATTCGATAAACTCACTACTACCCTTCTTTGAAAGAAGCAATATTATATTATTCACAAATCAATACTACATTCGATACATTCATTCCTAAACTTATTGCTCTTCTTTGAAAGAAGCATACATCCCAAAAAAACAACATTACTACAACACAGTTCGAAAGAAAAAATACACCATAAAGTCAAAATGAACGGCAGTCCCTCCAAACCCACGAAGAGAGAACTCACTCTAACCACAAATCAGAATGAGATAACACCAATTGAGAAGCCATTATTTACATTCGATATTCCATCACCATTGAGCCCAAAAAATTATTTGCCACAAAACAAAGTTCCTTTTGGGAAAAAGGTAGCAGAATGGAAGCAAAAGTTCTTTGGCCTGCCATCTCTTCCTACTTATACCACCCAGCCCCAAATCGAACCAAAGTGGCCTGGAGCCCCAACGGTTGTCGCTGTTTTCTATACGGTGCCCCAAGGAGCTTCGCAGGAACGAAGACCCATCGACATTTACCTAGATAGAATCCAAAATCTTGCCAAGATGGGCCACCAAACAATCATCTACGTGTCACCCGAGATTTCGGAAGTAGTCAAGAGTTATCGAAATGATAAATGGTGGATTGTCATCGACGAGTACCCGACAATCTGGGACTTTCCAAATAATAAGTACCAGGAAAAGAATTTTGACAAAACACAACCCGAAATTTTCAAAACATTTGATGGCTGGCGTGAGAACTCTTCTTGGAGACCAAATGGCGCCTACAATTTCGCTCATGCTTCCGGAACGTACAATTCCAAGGTCTTCATTACTTATGATGCAGTCATGAGAAATCCATTCGGTAGCGATACATGGGCTTACATGGATGCCGGTTTGTACGATCAGCAAGGCCCTACAAGTGCCACCACAGGTGAAATGTGGGGTGACCTATTCAAAGAGAGGCTCGACGACAAAAAGTTTGACCGCGCAATTTCCGTCTCTAAAGATTCAGGTATTGTAATAGGCGAGTATAGCCAAAGCGAGGAATACGGAAAGTTGGATATCAATCATCAATGCTTTACCGATCCCAAGAAAGCATGGTTAGCTCTTCATTTTATTGCCAACATATGGGTTGGAAACTCCTTGGGAATGTTAAACTACGCTGTTAGATTTATGCAAACGGTTGATGATCTTGATGCAAACCAACGTTACACTGGACGAGAGGAGATGGTCGTTCCTTGGGTGGCTTGCCGTTATCCAAATACCGTTTTCTCAATTCCGAGACTTCCATTTCCTGCACCACCGGGAATGGATTGCGCCAATTATTATCCGATGAAGTGGTGTTTTACTACTTGGGGGGGACGCGAAACTGTTCCAGCAATCGTGGATCCTATCGAGACTTTGTTCTGCAACGGTTATAAACCTCAAAGACAAATTTTATCTGCTGGAGGGTTGTTAAAAGAAAAGCCAGTTTCTTTCCAAGATGTTCCTGATTTGAATCCACATGACCAGCCTTTGAGAGAATTTCTTGAACCTGATACCCCAAAGGTTGATCGCGATAGACTTACATTTGGTGTGGAATTGGAGTTTATGATTGTAGGTTTAGAGGAACAATACGAAGACCCAACCCCTCATGACCCACGCTCAGTGCGTGGTGTTCTCGGTAGTTCTCGACCCAGTCAAGGGGACAGCGTGAATATCAAAGTACTTGAACATATCGCTGACGTTCTCAACAAAGCAAACATTCCCGCAGAAGCAAGAAAGGGCACACCACCCTCTGCTGTCAACCCAATCGATAAACCATGGACTGCCAAGGATCAAAGATCATGGGTCGTTACAACGGATGAATCCATTGACCCCCCCAAAAATCATGGGACTAATTACTTTTTCCACAAGATTGAAATCACTTCTCCTGCTTTCTACTATGTCAAAACTACTTTGGAGGCTGTTTCTCAGGTATGTGGAGTTCTTAGCACTAACTTTAGAATTCATATGAATGAGACCATGGCATTGCATGTACATGTCGGCAATGGAACGAAAGGTTTTACCGCCGAGACAGTGAAAGGTGCCATCGCAACAGCATTTACATTCGAAGATCAGATCGAGAAGATTCATCCAGAGTACTACCGTGGAGAATACGCCTATGGTCCTAACCTCCGCGATCATTCTAGGCTAAGAAATTTTCAAGAATCGGACGACCCATTGCCAGGATCTGGGGCAGGATTTAGCCAAAATCAAGTCTTCGAGCGAGAGAGTCGATATCTAACAAAATCCCTTGGTAGAATCCTCGATGCCGGAACGATCAAAAATGTCGAACAATTGATACACCACAAAGACCCTATGCGCGAACATCCACGGATGTCATACAACATCAACAATCTTGTTGAGCCACAGCCCGGCACAATCGGTATCAAAGATTCTAAGAAGACCATTGAATTCCGACAGCACGAGGGCACTCTTCATCCCATACGGGTCACTAACTGGGTTCGTTTCTGTGTTGGTTTGATGGAGTTCGCGGATACTTGTAAGCCAGAGACTCTACGCAAATTTACGGAGAGAAATATTCACGATAGATTAAATATCATGAATATGAGAATGATCTGCGACGCATTGGGGATGTGGGATATTGCTCAGTACTACCACGAGATTGTGGGAGAGGGCGAGTCTTCGGTGTTCTGGCGCGAAGATCAAACGAAGAGGCAGCGCAATCATCCACAACAGTGGGTGGAAGGATGGAGGAATGTGCAAGAAGGGTTTGATGAGCTTGATGGAACACCGGTGGTGACGTGTAAGCCTTTGTAAGTATAGGTAGGTCTTCTTACCACTTAGTTATTTCCTAGTACTTGGTAAGTAGTGTCATGTTTTGCAAGCGTAGAATAGACAAATGGTCTCTTTAATATAATCTTCTGTTAGCCTTTCTCCTTCCTTTTTTAAACTCATTATCTATCTCCCCGTGGACAGAAAAAGCGGCAGTAAATACTAGGTTCGTGCCTGCCTATCTTGCTTATTGTTCCAATCTTCCAAAACAATTTAGCTTAATTGTTCTAAATATCTAGGGTAATATTTTCAATTGTTCTAAGTAGGTAGGGTAATTACATCGAATTACCTAAGATAGCTAGAAAAACTGCTACCAAGGCAGGTACGAATCTGATATTTACTGCCGCTTTTACTGTCCATCGGGAGTCTATTCTCATAGTGCTCGAAGTTTCTTTTCAACCTCAATCTTTCTTAACATCAAGGCCAGTTCTTCATCCACTTTCATCTTCTACTACTCAGTCTACTCCTCCAGAAGAGCGAGCTCTTGCCGTACCTTCCCCGCATAAATCCCAGGGCAGTAATCTTTGATCCAAGGAATTAGTAAATTGAATTTCTACAAAATATAATAAACTGCAAACTCAATTATAAATATTCCCGATTTTATAGTTCGACTTAGTACTCTAACACCACAAAACCCGCCCAAGGTTTGTTTTCTTTTCATGTATCTATATTGATGTTACAAACCATACACTCAATAAAACATGAATGACAAATTCTTGAAGAGATCAAGCGCATTATAGTATGTACATTTGCCCAGGTCATTGTTTCTGACCCAAAAGCATCTTATCATATAGGTCTGAAAGGAAGCTGAAAAGACTCATGGGACTATGAAACCTTTGAGCAACTCGAAGGTTGGATGAAGTGACGTGTACGTTAGGTCTCGTTTGAGTGAAGTTGAATCGACTCATTTTTCTCAAGTTGTCAAACTTCCATAAAGACTCAGTGTACTAAGATATAGCTTCATGTGTCTTGCTGTCTCTTGTTAAGAGCAGATGTAAAAATGGCCGTCATCTCCTTCAGCCTTTTAAGCGAAATACTGTCTGTAAATTTCATCTGTCAATTACGTCTCTATCCTTTCAAAAAATCATTCTCGGTGAAGGAATAGGCAATGATTACCCCCACTCTATGTTGCAGAAATACTTTGTCAGCCATTGGAGCGACGTGGATCATGGGTTGTAGGGTTTGTAGAGTCAAGAGGGAAATGAGGCTAAGCGGACAACATCCCAAATTAAGAGCTAAACGTGTAAGGACATCGAGTCCTTGCTATAATCACGGACAATCTTTTATTTGAGATTTCCGGTGGAGGGGCTTCTTATCAAATTTTGGCAAGGATGCAATATGCAAGTCATCATTCTGACAACCACATAATTTTGGCGTTACTCAAGATACGACATAGGTCGGGAAATACCACATATTCCAAATAATCCAATAAATACGTCGGGTAGTAGCCATTCCGAGTCCTACAATCTTGTTTGTATTTCAAGCTGATCTCAGTAATGCTGACCTCAGTAAAGCCGGGTTTGGTGTTGCCTTGTTTCGAATGTATTCAATAATCGCAATATTGATCCTCAAGCATATGCTTGCGGAGTTACCGGGAGTAATACTCGTGTATATCCTAGAGAAGTCGACAAGATAGGGCAATACTCAATATTTCCCTGTAGTCTTTCACTAGGTATCCTAGAAGGAAATGATGAGGTAATATAATTCATTACTAAGTACTGGTTTAGATCTCAGAACACAAGGTACGAAATTTCCAGTATAAATTTAGAAGTCCCTTTCCCGTACAAGAAATCAACAAAGAGAGAGCCAGGCTTCTTATAAAATATCCCAAACATTCCTCTTATCTAGGTAGTCGAACAAACCAAATCCTAAGTTAGATGAAGCAAACTCAAGCAACAATGCCATCCGATAGCATATCTAAAAAGACAACTCATGTTACCCTTCTAGGTATGTTTCAGATAAATCCTTTCCTATTTAGCCCCAATATTAACCTCATCTAGACATGATCATCACAAGGGGAACTCCAACAGCCAACTCTCAAATTCTCGAATCACATCATACCTTTCTGACTCTACCTCATCGAATCGAACATACAAATACAAGTCCGAGCAGGCAAGCGTTGAATGTCATACAGCACGCGCACAAGGATATATCCAAGCATATGACTCTACCATTGGCATAAACGAGCATAAAATGTGAAACCAGGAGGTAGGGAATATATATCGAATTCAGCCTTTGTAGCAAAGAATAATGGTTTGCCATTAGGCATTTGTCATAAGGTCAAAAAGACTGACAACTATGCAGAGGATTCCAGAATATGTTGTATGAATGCGAAAGAGGAAATAGGTGAAAGGCATGACGAAAAACTTAGAAAAGGCTATGACTATGGCAGTAAATAGAGCAAACAAACTATTAGATACAAGAACGAAGACAAGAGACGCAAAAGAAATACGTGTCTTTTCACTTAACTTTGAACTCCTAAGTTTTTTTTCATTGAATCTCTTTTCCACGTATTAGTGCAAAGCCTGGTTCCAGGGGAAAATGTATCTGATCCCGTTCTTATTCCGCGTGGAAGTTCTGGGAGTATTATCAGCTTTTATGACTCGAAATGTTCTCGATTTACGTGTCGAGATCGAGGCCAAGGTCGTTCCTTCCCTCTTCGATTCTCCCCTCGACGAGACATTTTGATGGGTTGCGCCTTCCCTCCCCGCCTCAACCTACCCTCTCACCCACCTAGGGTTGACTATTTGACTAATCGGTGGCCTTCCGCGGTCAAAAGTGAGCAAAAGTCTAAGCTGTAAGCAAGGACTGGTAACCTGAACTAAATTAGCTATACCCTCTCACAGAGCTTTCCTTCACCTTTTCCCAAGGCCCCAAGCAGTTTACTTATCCTTCTCCCCCTACTTGTGGACTGGTGTTCACCTTCCAGTGTCTGAACAAAAATTTCCATTCTCCAACAATCTCCCTTTTCAAAAGCGTCTCGCATCCCCAATTCTCCCTCAGCTAGCAAACCCATTACACTATGATCCTTTCTTACCCAACCCCCTGTTGCGATCACCACTTGCAGGCACCAAGCTATATACATATATCGGGTTCGCCTATCCTAACAGCATTCGTCAAACAACAATATACCAAACCATTTAGGAAAATTAAATCAAGTGAAGTAAGTTCCAAATATCCAATCCCCTTTTATACAATTGATAAATGTTATTTTGACAGATATTATTCCTGCGAGATTATTTGTACTTTGATCGCAGTGAGCTCGGTAGGCATAAGGAGTTGAGATGGAGAGCGACCTGTCAAATTTGGTCGAGGTTCAAGTCAAGGGCGTGCCTAGGTAGGCAAATGTGGAGGAGAGGTATAGATCGTTCCTTCCCTCATCCCTCTCAAGCTGGACCCACATCGTGACACACAAGAACTCGCCATAGTCGTAACTTCCCTCTTACGCTTGTGGATTGCCCTCAGGCGCTCCTTCCCTCCCAACCAAAGTTACTCTGGCCAACGCTGCAGTTCCCACAAGGGTCAACCTCCCCTTCCCCGGTCCCAAGGGCGACGGAAAGGACCTAATTAAGAGTTACCCTACCAAGTGACATTATAGCTACAAAAAAGAGCTTCAGCGAAACACAGAACCACATCTAAAAACTCAAAAGTGTCGCAAAGGTCAACCACAGCACGATAAAATCATCAGAACAAATACATTATCATTGAACATTATACTATTACTCAGGAATTTCATACCCAATTCTTAGACTCCTTCAAACCCAAACTCCTCGCTATGCATTCGTACACATCATTAAAGCCCGGCCGGCTATCGCGCTCCAGGTATGGTGAGGGTATAAGGTAATTGACCTTCTTCATTCGTCATGCTGAGCTTGATCACACTCCCTTGACTCATGGACCGTAAACTTTCGTCTGACGACCCTGTGCTCGCATTATACGGTCTGCGACTTTGCGCAAAGCTGTTGACACTAGGGGACCTCGAAATGGTTCGTTTCTTGCTCCTGGGTGTGACGGGAGCCGTATCAAACTCCGGAGGCTTGGAGGAAACCGTCCCATTCGTTCTCACTCGTCGAGACGGAGCAGTACGGATTGTTCCCTCGCTTCCACTCCTGCTGCTGGCGCTATGTAAGGATGCCAGTGACCGGCTTCGTGGAGTAACAGGCGTGGGACTAGATGTAGCATCGTCGTCAATATCGCTTTCCGATTCACTGTCGTATTCCAAGAGAACGGAAGGACTAAGCACAACCATATTACGAAGAATTTCTGCAAATTGCTTCATCAAGTCTCGAAACTGTTCCTCACTGAGAGCCCGTGTGCCAAATCTTGCATATTCGTATGCATCCAGAAACTCGGTCGCGGTGGAAGGAGCCCTTATTATGTCGATACGTGTAAGGTGGCCGATGTAATCTCGAAGACCCATAGAAGCAGGCCGTTGTAATAATAGTACAGCCCTAACATCAGGCATTGGCGGCTCTGAGGCAGACTCGGGATCTATTGGTGCCAATGAAACTGCCCTTGCCTCAATGAGATGTGGTAATTCCAACAATACTGTGGTGTATTGTAAATTTGGTAAATCGGGAGATGTTGGTGATGCCCAGCCATTGTGTGTGATTTCGCCCCAGACAGGCTGTGGCGGGGGAATAATGACGGTCTCTGGGAGGTTCTCGGGCTTCGTGGATCGCTTTCGAAGAAGTCCTGTCCTTATCGGAGCAGCCATAGGGGATTGAGCGACCAAGTCTGGAGCGCCTGGTCCGGACACGACAGTAGCTGGCTGGGAAGAAACCCGCGGTCGGGAATCCCACGCAATGGCAGCGCTTCTGCTCAAACTTGCAACAATCATTTTCCTCACATTCTTGTTGACCTCCCCCTTCTCCACCGGTATCCATGTTTTCGGGATTGCGGCTAGGACGGTTCGATTCGTGTAAAGCCTCGAGGCATATATGAGGAGGGCGAGAACGACCGTGAGGAGATAGCATCCTGCGATCACAAAGATATTATAAAGTTGTTTATTAACGTATGCTTGTCGAATGGCATCGGCAGGCGTGATTAGAAGGAGCGCAAACAATACGATATTTAGGACGGCGAAGAATGAGGTGTAGAAGATGCGAAATAGCAAATGGACAGTCCTCGTCATCGTGGCCGTGGCAACATGGTCTGCGTGAGCTCGGAGCTCAAGCGGACAATGAAGCTATCAAGGGGTCTTCGTCATAGATGGAGGTTGGTGAAGATACTGGTACAGTTCTTGGGGATGTAGAAGGGTATCGATGGTAGCGGTGATACTGTACAGAGTGGGTGGTGACGATTGAAATTGCGATTAAAAGTTGTTGATTTCAGCCCTGACTGGTGGTGGGGCTGGCGGTCATAAAGCTCGACCCCTGTATATTGCAAAGCTGAGCCCAAATAGGCAAATTAATGATATAGTCTTTTCTCAAAATATTCTTGAAAATGGCAAATTAAAAAAATAATACCCCTGAGTAAGGGAGACCCGTTGAGTAAAAATTAGTTAATTTACACCAGACCGAGGGTCACTCTTTGACCTCTTATTTGTCGGAACTACTTTTTAGCAGATAATTTGGACTGTATCACACTTCTATCATTTCTTCTTTTCTAAGTACATAAGTAATTTCCCCCTTCCTTCTCTCTATATCTATTTCTAGAAACAATTAATGATTTTGTCTCCAGTAGGCAACGCTTGCATAGCTGTATCCTTTTACTACCGGCTATTCTTAGATACCTTACACATAGCCACAGTTTTTGTTTGTATATAACAAATTACAAAACTTTCCAATCAAGTAAGTGACTTGAATGTATGCCAATGCTCTCCTTCAGCTCCTTCTCAATCTTGTAGTGCGGGTTTCAAAAACTATATCCAGAAACCTATTTCACTAAAAATAAGCGGAAAAGGGCAATCTGCAAATGCGGCTAGCACAATGGAATACTAATAGTTTTTGGATTCGTGAGTACACTACTACTATCCTTCTCCAACCAGTCTCCCCCCCAAAAAATAATTTAACAAATTCCATTTTTCCATAAAACATCCCCTGTCCAAACCCCGTTCTCTTTTTGAAACGAAAATTGACACCTCGCTAGCTATATACAGAACCATCACCACAGAAACAAAACCCAAGGGTAAACACTACTCCAGGACTCAGAGCAAACACCCAATCCCATAAAAGAATACGAGAGAGAAAAGACGGAAATACTCAAACAACACTAGGACCATAAACACCCCCAGGTCCAAACCCCTCAATCCACTCACAAACACACCCTCCCTCGTCCTCATCCCAAACAGGTCTCTGCTCACTAATACAAAACATGCCCCTACAATCCCCCGCTCCACCCGTCGGCGTGGGCTTCGAAGTACTAGTTCTTGTCTTTGTCCAAGAACTACTAGTTTTCGTCACCGTACTGGTAGAAAATGTCGAGCTTGTCGTTTTGGTGGATGTTGGTTTGGAAGTAATAGTAGTCCCATCCTCCCTACAAACACAACCGTGGCCATCTGAGCTCCAAACCTCAGGTTCATTCGTCCCAGGACAGCGGATCCAATCCATGATCGTAACGTTGTAGCATGCTGGTATTGATTCTGGATCTGGTAAGGATGCAGAGGTCGGCATCGGCATGAGTGAGAGAGTTGGCAGGTAAGGTTTTGTCGTTATGGTTAAAATCGAAGTCGCTAAAGAAGTAGGGAAAATGGAAGTCGAATTCCCAGCGATAGGTTCGCAGGCACAACTATGCGTTTCTGTATGATTGACCGGATGAAAACCCACGCTACAATTTTTCCCGGCACAGGGATCGTGTAAGACTGTTCTCTCCTCAACAGAAATCCTGGAATTCAAACTTGGTATGGCGGAGGGTCCCATGCCCGGCAGCCAGACACAAGAACATCTCTCGGTTTTCGGATCGTAAACCACGTATTTCTCACTGATACAAACCATCTTCGGACATTGAGTCGGTAACGGTGACGGAATTCTCGTTTTCGTCGGTAGAGCGATAGATGAAGATGTCGTACTGATCCCCTCCTCATCAGTAAGTCTCGTCGGAGCGATCAAATTCCCCCTCTGGTCGAAAAATGGAGGCAGCCATTCACAATAACAAAGCCCGTTACTCATATTATAAATCGGTTCCTTCTCCGCCTCACACATCGTCTCCCCACAAAGCGGTCTAGTCGGGATCGGTTCCATCCCCGTCCTCCACACACACTGACAAGATTGCGTCGTCGTGTTGAAAAGAGGATATTTCTCATCGAGACACATTATTTCCGAACAAGTAGGGACTTTGGATGGATCTTTTGGCGCAATGACATCTCGATCCTCAACCCCAATTGAAGGCGTTCCTTCCATCCCTGGGATGAGAACACAAGAACAAGTATTGGTTGTAGCGTTGTATGTTGGTTCTCGTGTGACGAGACATACGAGACCGGGACAATCCTCGTCACAGATACATTTGTTCAGTTCCGGATGGAAAACAACATGTTTATGTGTCTTGCATTTCATCTGCGGACAAGTAGCAGGAACGGGATTGACAATATCGCAAGAACAGAGTTCTGTCGTTGGATTATACACCGGTCCTTTCGTTCCACCCGCGCAATATGTATCCTCGCATTCCGGTTCCTCAGTCGTAGAATTCGGTTCACAAACACAATTCTTCGAATCCGGTATGTAAAGCGCATGATATCCGGACATACACTTGATAGTAGGACATGTTTCCGGGTCCGGATCCTGTTCACAAGAACAATTCTCCGTCTCAGGATGGTAAAGAGGATGAAAACCTGCCGAGCACTTAATCGTAGGACAAACCGAGGGTGATTGTCTTAATTCCAGGTTCTTCACCTCCTCCGTTGCAGCTAGTGAGGTGCATATACATCTGGCTTCTCGTTCATCCCAAATTGCTTTTTGATCCAGTGGACATAGTATTTTCCCACATGCAGGTGGTAGTCGAACTAGTAATTTATCAGTCCTTTGAAATCTAACAAGCAAGTGGAGTTTTAGGAAAGGAAGGAAATTAATAAACTACGTACCTGAGTGCTCGAATGTGGGGTTAACAAGGGTATTTGGATTCGGCAGAGCAAAAAGAGTGCCACTCAGCCCTAATATCAGAATATATAACGAGTTCAACATTTTCCAGGTCCACTTAATAAGATGAAGATTTAATAAGTGTATTTCGTCCCGAGGAAAAAAGGTTGAAACAACCCCCTTCTTATAACAAGAAACATGCCACGCAAATCCTAATTCTGTTGCCTTGTCGTCAAACCACCAACTTTTGCAATTACTCGTGGTGTGAAGCAGGTTGGGGTGATGGGTGTATAGATTTGCCGATAGATAGAATATATTGTAGGCTGAATCGCCTCTCTCCTATCGGTGCGGTACAAGAGATGAATGTATATTAGCCAAAGCATACAAACAATTCAAGAAAAATTAGAAAAAATTAACCCACCACGCGCGGCATGGCAAAGGGTAGATTTACCCCGGATTTTCCTTGGAATGTAATGGTGGTGTACCAAGAGAAGGAAATATGTGGGTGGTTCTGGTGTGTACGACCCGATCGTCGGATTTCGGTACCTACCGCATCATAACTTCTTGAACTCTAGATAAAAATCGCAAAAACGAAAGAAAAATACACCAATGAGTTACTGTATCGAAACTTGCTGGTTTTTTAAGTTGTGGTTGCGGTTCAATTAAAGATTTGCGACAGCCTCCCAAGTACCAAAATCCGATGATCGAGCCGTACACATAGAGGCTAATAAGAAGCTCAACCTTCCAGAAAATTCCCATCTAGACACTTGGCTCCTCGGAACCCCTCAACCGAATTAATTTGCGATATTAATTGGTCGTCATGAGGTTGGCCTTGGTAACCCCATATCGTGGGGTGATAGGGGGTTCGATCTGAAAGACGTGTGATAATCTATGGATGTCGAGGAGTGCCCAGATGGAATTTGCTTCTCCGGCAGTGGAAAATCACTATTCCGATTGTGCGACACAAGATAACGCTGGGCAACATCGTTAAGTGCTTCTCAACGACCGAAGTAAGAAATGATTCTCTCATCCCAAGGTTCTTGGCTCTCTGTGCTCTTGCCTTCTGCTTTTAACCGGACAGGAATCTGTTCACACACAAAAACTCTGTGATTCATCAATTACAAGACACGTTGTTCTAACTCGAGTTCCCGTTAGCTGACACCCCCTCAACCTCAAAAGACCACCATACCAAAATACATAAAAAGCCCCCCCAAACTCCAGAAAGATCTGAAACCAATGTAAAATGCGGGGTTCCTATCAATGACACTGGCGATAGGTCCTTCAATATTACCCGGAGTAACATGCAACCCATAGAAAAACGAGCGAATGAAAAGCACCATGTACCTTATTAGCCACCTCCTAACACGTAAATGTTCAAAAAAAAAAAGAAAGAAAGAAAGAACTGAGAAGCACCTGAAAGAAAAATGAAGAAGAAAAATCAAAATCAGAAAAAAACGCCAACTATCTTGGTATAACCACAAAGTTCGTACTGTACAACTAACTCCCAACACAAACAATCCCTCTCAATCTCTAAAACTCCACCATATAATCCTTCGTGCCACTATCGTACAAAATCCCATTCGTCTCATCAGAACCAGACCCCTCAAAAGAATCCTCACTTCTCACTCCCGCCAGGCACACCATGCGTCTCCGCATGTTGTATCTCCACCAACTCCCCATCATCCCCATCCCCCTGAGCACTCTTCTCACTCTCCGGGAAACTTTCCTTCAGAGTCTCCGGTTCCACAAGCGCAACATGCACGACCTCATCCTCGTCGTCATCCTCCAAACTCGTTCTCCTCTTCGCCTCAGTCGTCGAACTAAGTCGTCTCCTCCCCCTCCCATGTCCCTCACCCCCAAACCCCGCGGCGCCAAACCCATCATCCGAATCATCGCTATCGTCCGAGCTCTGTAGGTCGCCATCATTAGCATTAGCACCTCTGAAATGGTTCCTGTTGCCGGACCGATACTCCACAGTGCCATCGCTGCCCACTGCGAAATCATTCGGACCCTTGGTGAGGATGCTGTTGCCAAATGGCCACAAGGAGGGGAAGCTGGCGCGGATGGCCTTGTGATTCTTGGAAGAGGGCAAAGTACTAGTAACCGCATCAGGAAGGACACCCACATTCTTGCCCGCTGCCTCGAGTACTGATTCCTCACTGCCGACTAGTCCGGTCCCAGTGGGTAAGTGACCTCTGCCCTCTTCATCGGCCTCCAGATCCCCAATAGTGAAATCGCCATCATCATTGTCAGAATCGTCGTCCTCGTCCGCAGCAAATGGGTCCAGGTTCTTGTTTTGATCAGCTTTTTCGATATGCTCCCCATTCTCGGCATTCTCGGAATTTTGCTTCGAGTGGAGTGCTAGGCGAGCAGCGAGTTGGCGACGAGCTCTAGAAGGAGGGATGTTTAGTGGTGGAGGTGGTGGTGGGGGAGCAGAAGGGGGTTCCATTTCAGACCCAGACGTAGCTGTTGTGGTGGAGGGCGTGGAGATATACCGTGAAAACTAAAGAGAAGGAAACGTCAGTATATGTTAATATTCACAATTCGCACATCATAAAAGAACAAGAAAAAATCCAGCACAGCAAAGCAAGAAGGCTATCGAGACATCCTTAAAGAATCAAGTGCCAACGAAAAACAGGTTCAGGATAATGATTTTGGAACCTGAATTCGAAGTTGGGTATGGATTACCAAAAACCAGGTTGTTTACATAATGTACAGGAAACAAAGCATTATTGATAGCGGACTTTTCCCTCGGGAAACAGAGGGTTCTCGCGATCAAGCTGTTCCAAGTACTCATAATCAACTTCTTCGTCGTCGAACTTGTCAAGATTGGGGGCTGGAGGAACAGAATGACCCACTTCAGCAGTGCCACTATTCCTGGATCCTTCTTCGTCATTGTCTTCATCCATTTCATCGTCTTCTTCGTCGCTCGAGCTTCCGAATCCGCTAAGCAAGGTTCCTCCAAGAGCAAAACTCCCGTTACCATTCGCGAGATCTATACTGTCAAGGCCAGCGGAACCGTTGAGACCTGCTTCTGTTAATGCGGATGAAGCTCCTCCAAAGTTATTTGCTGCGTTGACTGCATTCATCACCGCTTGTCGTGGACCAACAGACATGTCGGGCCGAACACCACCGAGAATGGCGTTGTCTCTTTCTCGGGTTTCTGCCAACGTAACTTCAACATAGGTAGCCCAGTCCCCATTGATGACCTTCTCCAAGACCGAATCTGATAGGAGCTCTGGTGGATGTCTCTCGGTGAATTTTACAACCTCCTCAGCAATCAGTGTCAAGTGACCCATGTAACCAAGACGCATCTTGTTCTTCTCTTGAGCCTCGTCACTCTTTCGTTGCCCGTCAACAATGCGCATAGTGATATTTCCAGTTTCAAAAAGATCAATCGCAAGGGATCGGTTGAATCCTCGATCCATTGGACCATTGAACACTTGTTGTACAACATCATAAACCACATTGTGAAGAAAATTGTTCCATGGAAATCGAAAGAAAAAGTCCTATAATGGTTAGAAATGCATGTTAATTATAGTCAAAATGTATAACTTACTAAGATAGTTGGGACGACTTTGTGTTCTACAAATTGCATCTTCAAGAAATCACCCACAACGGGTCTTGAAGGTGCTTCGGCTAAAGAATGCTGGAGATGTTCCTCGGTGTTTCCCATAAGTATCGAGTTGGAGCTGTCTCCAGCCTCGCCCATAGTGGTATCCATACTCTCTACACTCGAGCTGCTTTGAGGAACAGGGGGTGCATCAGCTGATGGCTCGGCCTTGGCATCAGGCTCTGCATCAGACTTCTTCGCAAACAATGGGGCTGGAATTTCCTCGCTATGAAGCATTTCCTCCATTGGCTCCTGTGAAATGGCTGGTTCAGATGTTGCTTCCTCCACTTTAATTGGGGTTTCAATATCTGATGATCCAGTACCTGTAGAGTCTTCAGGAACGGCCGTGGTTGTGTCTCCTGCCAAAACTTCCTCTACATGCGAGTCAGCCATTGGGCTGTCCTCCGCGGATTTAACTTCGGACTCTGTTGCGATCTCAAAAGCCTCAACCTTTGCCGATAGCTCTGATCCAGGAGTCAATGGCGAATCTGAAGCGGGCCCTTCTACCTTTGGCTCTTTCTTCGCGACGGCATCGTTAGTTGCTGTCGTGTCTTCTTTGGTAGCGGCATCCTCCTTTAGCGATGCGTCAATTGTCTCCGGCTCGGTCTTCAATCGTGGAGAACTTAAAGGCTCGTCGACAAATTCGTCATCGTCTTTATCGAGGAAGGATAGTGGCGTTCCAGGGTTTACAGAAGCAAGCAAGTCATCAATCTCGGGTTTCTCATCAAAATCATCTTTCGCGTCGTCTCCGAGGTCGGCTGCATGCGTGACTTCCTCGAATCCATCATCATCTGATGCATTCTGCACTTCGAGTTTTCTGGAGCTTTCAGGAGATTCCAACCGTGTCTGCGTAGATGATTTCATGGTAAGGTCATCGTCTGATCCTGGAACGGCGGAAAGTGTGTTTAGCTTCCCCTCTGCCTTGAGTCTTTCACGTTCAGTATCGCGTGCCTTGACGAATTCCTCGCTACCAATTTCATTCAAGAGACCCATGTTACTGCAATGCAGGAGCTCAGCCATCAGCTCACAAGTCTTGAATCTGTCAAAGCCAAGGGGTTCGATTTTTCCGCCAAAAGCCGCTCTCAGTTCTTTTCTCTTGATCGTCACGGGACCATCTCCACCACCGATCGTGTGATTTGGACTGAGAATGAGTTCCATAAAATCGGGAACTCGTTGCGCAAACATTCTCAGTAGAGTGCCAAGATAAATCGGATCGCGGCTTGAAGGAAGAGAATTTGCTTCGGCACCAACATCGGGGTCATAATCGGAGTTATTCTTGCGAATGACCTCAATTACAATACCAACGCCGACTGTCAAAGGATTCCCTCCTTTCAGCATATCTGAGATTAACTTTTCGATACATGATTGTGAGACGAGCTGACGCGTTAGTTCGTTGGGGCCAATGCACGACTGCTCGTTCTGAGAAGCGTTTGCGGAGATAGTAATAATGGCTTTGAGGAAATCGCCAGCTGAGGTTTGGGTTGCCCAGGAGTGTTCTGACGATAGGAAAGAAAGTAAAATTGGCATTAAATCCTGGGAGTGAAGCCACTGTGATTTAAACGTTAGTATGATACGACAGCCACGGAGGAACAAGATCCTACATCAACAATCCCCTGACCGCCCTCGGCCTTTTCCAAGCTTATAATTTTGAGGAGCAAGTCCATCACCATAGGTGAATCGACATGCTGTAGCATATTTTTTACAGCTCCATCCAAGGATTTAAATAGATCCAACATCTCTTCGGTTTTCTTATCGAGAAGGGCCTCATTGACCTTGGTAAAATAGCTCGCCTGGAGAGGGTCGAGGGGAGGGGGAAGCTTCAGGAAGCCCCAGAATTTTCGCAAAAGCGATTGGTTTTCCATCAAAGCCTCGCAAATGGACCAGTTGTCTGAGGAGAGAATTTCGGCAGCAACGTAGGCGTACCGATTGCGCTTCTTCTCTTGCTCATCGTCCCCGCCATCTTCTGATAAACTCGACTTGGAGAAATTCAAGGGCTCCTTGCCTTTCGACTCTGATTCTTCATCCTTGTCATCTGCCTCAAGCTCTTCCGTCGAGGTTGTTTCTAATTTGAGGGCTACAACGTATTCGAGCAATCTTTCCAGGATCTTATCTTCCCGCAAATACTCGATGAGCTTTGTATTGTGTTGCTTCAGCTCTTGTATGAGATCACCCTCGTCGAGTAATTCCTCGAGCGTGACATCGGCCTTTTCCAGGAGGGTATCAATTGTAGAGGTATTGGCGTAGCCGCCAAATCTCCAAAACATTTTGAGTTATGTGACGGGTCTCGTCTGCCACCGGTAACTCGGCGACGGATCGAGAAAGCGTTCGTTTTAACGTACAGCGGTTCGGATGTTGGTCATGCGAGTCAACAACCGATTGTGTCGCTAAGAAATCGCAATTTATGGAACCCTGAACAAGGCTCCTTATAAGATGTTGCGGATTGTGAATAATCAAATCTAAAGTCGGTCGTGAATCGTCAAGATGATGCTCCGGTCGTATCAAATCTAAGAGGCGCTGAGTGTTAGCGGTGTGTGATTCCGAGTCGAGCCTGAACGATCTTTCGTTTTGGCTGGCTGCCTTGCACGACACCAGGCGCGATTCCGCCCCGCCAGGTTGCTTGCGCATCGCGCCGATGCGGTGTGGGGGAGGGGAACATACAAATGAGGGTGTAGATAACAATGCTATTTTACACTTGAAGATGGAGATGGCGTTGAGTCGAGGGCCAGGTATTAGGGCTGCGAAGCGAAGTCTCCGATGAAGTCTTGACGTTGTGAGTTGGCAGTGCGGCAGGTCAACCAAGATTATGTAGGGAAGAGAGGTGACAAGCTTGAGGGCGTCGGGTATCAAAAGAAGAACAAGAAGAGAAGTAGAAGTAGAAGTACAATGCGACCGTGGAGAGTCGCAGGTGGTGAAAGAAGTGGCAGATCGGTCGTGGTGATCAATTGTTTGGAGGATCTGTCAGATGGCCCTGCAGTGGTGTTTTGTTCAGATCAAAGGTTGGTGGTCGAAGTTTTGCTGGTCTCTCTGCTGCCACGGGAGGATCTGGGCTGGGCTTGGGGGTTTCCGCTGAATCCCTGCTTAACGTGATTTGACTGACCCCTTTTCCTTTAAATTTCGGGTTGTAAAAGGAGCAGGAACCGATTATTATTCGGAAACTTAATCTGACTAAATTTATTTAACTATATACCAACCCCTAATTCATTACTGTCTGTTCTGCCACGTCGTGCATGGTTTCTATGCGATGCCAACAGTAGTGTCCATGTGCTGGTGAAACGTTTTCCCCCACGTGATTCTTGCCAAGGCTTTCAAGGTTGAGAGCCAGCCTCTGCTCAGGCCAGCGACAACCTAGCTTACAAGGCCCCAGAAGGCCAACCAAAGGCTGAAGTGACGCATCACAGGCCACCACAGGCCATCACATCGCGGGGAAGAGGGCAGACCAGGAAAAGACCACCACGCAGCCCTACGACCCTACGACCCTACGACCCTACGACAACAACACCAGGGTCATAGTCATATTACACTATTCATGCGAAACATCCTGCACCTGCAGAGACATCTATTATCCTAGTCTGATAGCAGGTTTGACTGCTAAGGATCACAAGCCCTGTTGCATATCCAAGAAATCCAGGGAGCTCTCACATGAGCTATTGCAGGACTCCTTTTGGCAGTCTTTGGAGAAACCGGTTGCAGAATCTTATACAAATTACCAAGGTCCTGAAAAATTACGGAGAAGGCTGCGAGGTCTGCAGAGGCAACCACAATATACCACCGGAAAGGAAGGAGCAGTCCAGAAGGCAACAATACCTACCTAGCATTACCACGAAATCTGGACCTTCAATCAAGTCTCCTCTTCAACCTCGAAAATGAATCGACTATTCGGCGCAAAGAGTACGGCTCCAAAGCCAAATCTCAACTCTGCCATAAAAAATGTATAGCCATCTTCCTATACCCCAACTAGACACACCATTTACTAACCTCCCAGGTCGACGAACGGGTAGAATCCATCGACGTCAAACTCGCCGCCATAAACGCCGAACTCCAAGGCTACCAAACCAAGCTCTCCAAAATGCGCGACGGCCCCGGCAAAACAGCCATCAAGCAAAAAGCCCTCAAAGTCCTCCAACGCCGCAAGCTCTACGAAGGTCAACGCGACCAACTCCAATCCCAATCCTGGAACATGGAACAAGCAGGCATGATGCAAGACAACCTCAAGAACGTCATGACCACCGTCGACGCCATGAAACAAACGAACAAGAGTCTCAAACAGCAATATGGCAAGATCAATATCGACAAGATTGAGCGTATGCAGGATGAGATGGCGGATCTGATGGATATTGGGAATGATATTCAGGAGAGCATTAGTCGAAGTTATGATATTCCGGATGATGTTGATGAGGCGGAGTTGGATGCTGAATTGGAGGCGCTGGGTGATGAGGTAGAGTTTGAGAGTATGGGTGCGGAGGCTACGCCGAGTTTTATGGTTGATGAGGTTCCTCAGTTTATTGATGAGCCGCCACAGACAACGGGTCAGGTTAAGGAGGCTGCGGGATAGAGCCATTTTGATGGGACACGGCAGCTAAGGGTATAAGAAGCTGAGGGAGGGAAAGGCATTTTGATGGTAGCATTTTCTGTGGAGTTAAGCGGGAATGGCGTTGGGGCACATGGGATCTATTCATATCAATACCTAGGTAGGAAGACCTAACTACAATACTAGATCTTTGACAAAACTTGATGGGCTTCTTCGGTAGCATGAGTCCCAGTGAAAGTGATTCCTGGGAAAGAAACGGGTGAGGCACATGAGGTACCTAGAATTAGAATAACAAGCTAGCATTTCTTTGCTATCATACACGATATTTCTTTAAATCTACAAATATCTTGGTATCTTTAGGCCTACGTATCGTGTCGTAACTTAAGCGCTCTCATTGCCGCCAAGAACCTTGTTCGTATGCACGCCGTATTTCAATTCACATCTCAACTTAGGTCATGTATCTTCCAGCTTTCGCAATGGCAGCTCCAACTGCCAATTCTTATCTCCATCAATCTATCTCCTCATACATAATGACAAGCAGCCACCAAAGATTCGCCTCACAAACACCACAAGGTGGTTGACGGCTCTCAAGATTACCCTTTCGATGCCATCGTTGTCGGTGCCAGAATCGTTGGCTGTGCTGCCGCTACAACTTTCGCAAGACAAGGTCGTCATGTCTTGTTACTTGAACGGAGCCGGATCGGATGGTTGGAGAATTACTTCAACCTGGTGGGGTTGCAGCTTTGAAAGACTCGGGCATGGGAAGTTGTCTGGAGGTGATTGGTGCTATTCCTGTGAAGGGGTTTGAGGTCTTTTATCGAGGGGAGAATATTACTTTTTTTCTACCCGCCTGTTTGTGACAAGGGTAAAGTCGCTCACTCTAGTGACTCTCCGAAGAATAAAACTATCCACGGTGGTGGTAGGAGGAGGGTTGCTAGACCTGAGGGCCGAAGTTTTCATCATGGGAAGTTTGTTTCTAAGTTGAGGGAGACGGCTCGGACAGAAGAAAATGTTACGACGATGGAGGGCACAGTCAAAGGTCTGGTGAAATGTCAGAAATTGGGGCGAGCCCTGGGGGTCAGATATCAAAGCTCTGCTGTCGATGAGGAGAGGTCATTATGTCTATCTATCCCCTCATTCACCAGTGGTATCCCCTTCCGAAGAATCTCAATTGACAATATACACAGTTTTTCTCTCACCTCACTATCATAGCCGATGGACATGCTTCCAATTTTCGTGTAGAAATGGGTCCGCGGAAACCTATCTCCAAATCTGGATTCTGGGGCCTAGAGCTCTTGGAAGTGTGGTCTTGAAACCTGTCAGCTTTAACAACCCGATGGCGTTTGGATACGGTCCAATGATACTACTTTGTATAGCTAGATTTACCCTTACAAGCATCATTATCTCGCGCTTCGAAAAATTGTAGATCTACCAGTATACGATTTGTTTTGGACCTAGAATCAGTCCCAGGCGGGAAACATAAATTTAACCGAACCAACAACCAAATTCGTGGGACCTTTGCAGGAAGCGCGATCTTAATTATAGACAGAGCCCATGCAAATAATTGGCGTCCCATTGGCCCTTGGAGGTTTATGCATACTTGATAGAATTGGGCGGCCAATATTTGACAAGCGCTGTAGGTGTAAGCTTAAATCCTTCGAGCCTGAAACCGCCCTTCAAGTTGTGCCGCTCCACACATTTACCAACATATCATTATTTTGAATTCCTTCCAACGATGATGCTTTCAAATACTAAAAGCCATTCAGAAATCCACTCATTATGCCTCTTTCCAAAAATTATGCTCCTCATCCAATAATCAAACCTTCCCCAACAAGCGAGATATGCCCCAATAAACATGTCAATACTCAGCACTGTATAAAGCCCCAAGTCGCCGGTTGCATCTCAAGTTTTCGAGAAATAAATTGGGTGGAATCCGCAACCTAACCAACGCGGAACGATTGACATAATATGGGGTTGTTTTCTCGTACTCTTCGTGTGTGTATGGGCTGTCACGTACCACAATGTTCCCATCAAATCAGAAACCTTTTCTGCAATGGCTTGATCGACCCCCCAACCATTACACGAGAGAACATATGGGACCGTAGTAAGGTAGATATATTTGCGAAAGGATTTGCTCTTTTCCAAACAGGCTGGATCTTAGTTCAATTCATTCCACGAATGGTACAAAATCTCGCGGTATCTCCTCTTGAGTTATTCACAGTCGCTTTCATCCTCCCCACAATCGCAACCTCAATCTTCTAGGCCAACAAACCTCAGAATGTCGCCAAGCCAACAATCATCACCCCCGAATGGCTTATAGCAGATCTGCTCATCGCAGCCGGAGACGAAGCCAAGATCTCCTACGTCGACACTCCCATGGATTTCATCGAGAAGCCAGCCTGGGATGGTTGGAGGAGACGAGACTCACTACTCCACTACGGCGGTCTAGAAAACCTTCCTCTTCAATGGATACCAAACGACTACTCGCCTCCCCCGCCAACCGGAAAAGAAGCCACCTACATATGGGCCATCTCAGTAGTCTACGCAGAGATCCATCTCATAGGGTGGAACTGTGAATTCCCCACCCGAGCAGAATCCCTCATCTGGCGGACCTCCAGCGTCACCCTGCTCATCGTTATGATTCTCGGTGGAGCAGCCCCTGTCATCTCAACACGTCCTTGGTTCGACTTTAGCTTCAACCTTTTGTGGATTTGGGTGAGGGATGCGAAGAAGAGTATGTGGATCCGCAGATGGCTGTTTGAGATTTTTCTTGATTTTGCGTATTTTGTTTGTATTGTTGCGAGGGTTCTCATGTTCGCGGAGATTTTTGCGAGTTTTAGGGGGTTACCCGAGAGTTGTTATCAGGAGGTTAGTTGGACTGCTTTTTGGCCTCATGTTCGGTGATTATTTAATGGGTCGTGTTTTAGCGTGGTGTTTGGAGTTTCTACCTTTATTTTTAATGTATTGAAATATGCCTGTTTGTTCTTTTAATGCCATTTTCAGAATCTGAGCTTCTATCATCTGGAGTTTAGTTGCCATGTTTCTTTGTTTGATGTTGACTACAGCTCGTTGAGAAATTCGCGAAGTTCTCCTACAACCATTCACATCTGGGCTCCTTAGCCTCACATTTATGGTAGGTCATTGGTTCAGGTTCTTTTTTCAATTTTCTTTTCAGGGAATAACAAGGATATTCCTATAATTTTGATAGATTATTCGCCGCCTTCTGAAACCAAAACAAAATATACGAAAGAATTCATGTCCAGTCAACAGGCCCCTAATAGAATGTTTACAGTGGAGAACAATGGCTATCTAAGTTTTACAAGCTTGTGTATACTCGGAAGCCCATATAACTATGCCTATAGGCTATTATGCTTCGCCTTCATCCCCCTCCCAGTTATGTGTCAATGTCACGGATCGGCGATTTGGTGCTGTTTTTTTTCTTCATTTTTTCAGAAAATTCCTAAAGATGCAGCCATCATCCTACTCTTACTTTCGGGAAACAAAATTGTCTACGGCCCGGTTTCTAAAGCCTTACATTTTGAGAGTTGAGTAGAGCAAACCTCATACCAGCGCCCTTCAACATTTAGTTATTGGTGGGTCTATAATTGTAGTATCACAAATTCATCACCGCATAATTATGCGTTGAACAGCTACAGGATTTAAGTGGAGGTAGGCTGTAGGTTGCAGTGCTTGCTGTATCATGTAATCTACTCGGCGAGGTGCAAATTGGGTGCTTACGTCGTTTTTGGTGTGATTTCGGATGGTCAGACCTCGTCTATTATTGAATACTTACCTTGCCGAGTACTGTGTGTTTCCACCACGCCTTGAATACTGGGTAGGAATAGATTATGGTGCAATTTGTACTGGGTGTTTTTCCTTCTCCGCCTTCCATTAAAGCAAAGAAAATTCCCCACAGGGCGATAAAACGAAACCAGAATTTCTTTCGCCAGCAATTTGAAGTATGGCGACGCAGTCAGCATCACAAAAACTCGCATATTGGGACCTCAACCACGAAATAGGATGCCCAGCTCCCGTTTTTATTCAGCAAGGCTTGCACACTTCAGGGGTTCAGGATATTGGTATCTTCGAAGAAAAACCAGATATCCGAAGTCCTGTAAGTGAGAATGACTATGCGCCTGGGGGAAAGTACCGCTATTCGTA
Source organism: Hymenoscyphus fructigenus (assembly GCA_001414455.1). Classification (NCBI taxonomy): domain Eukaryota; kingdom Fungi; phylum Ascomycota; class Leotiomycetes; order Helotiales; family Helotiaceae; genus Hymenoscyphus; species Hymenoscyphus fructigenus. The sequence goes on along the minus strand of LKUV01000056.1, from coordinate 209,890 downwards.
TAAGCTCTCATCCATGAAGAAAGAGAAATGAAGCTGAATTTTGATATTACAGCAATCTTGAAACTTTTCCTCTACTTTGGAGCTTCGAAAATTCGGAGCATCGCTACAGGTTGGCTATTGAATGACGACCTAGTAGTCACCGCTGCTCATTGCGTTTATAACAAACATGAAAAAGTAACATGCGTTATAATATGCCTTGGCTATGGTGTAACTTCCGAACCCACCGTGCTTTCTACAAATAAGAAGCGATTCGTCAAGCGGATTGGATTGCCCCTAGAATGAACAGATGCCGAGACGGAACAATTTGACCAACTGGACGTTGCGTTCTTATAACTTAATAGCCAGTTTGACAATGTGGAGAGTTTCGTTCCAGCGACAACTGAAGGCAATACAAAGCAGTAATTCACGATCGTCGGGTATCCTTCCGATTTGATAAAGAATGAAGAACCGGGCCGCGAGATATATGAGATAAAAATATCTTGAAATATCAATCTCAATATCACGAAAAACGACATGTTGGTATATCAAGGCGACCAACAGGGAGGTGAGTACGATCCCCGAGGTGTTTTGATTTGTAAAAGTATGTAACTTAAGCTGAGCATCACATTTCGGTCTAGGATTATCGGGATCTCCTGTGATCCGAGACAGAGACTCTGCAATTATTGGCGTACATGTCCGCGGTGGTTCTCTCAACTCCGCGGTAGTCATTGATGGAGCTTACGGTGCTAAGATTCAAGCATACAAGCAGATGATGAGATTGCTTGAGGAGGTTGGTACAGACTCCACCTTGGAACTTTGCACCCAGTTGTGATATGAGCTGAAATTCCCTTAACCCTGTGGGTTCGGATGCCCCCTTGTATTTACATACGCACTTAGTTTCATCAGCGCTTAGGGGTGTGTGGTACACAAAGTCTTCTGGTTTTTAATCGTCAAATTAGCTTGCATTGATTTGTACATACGTGGAATTAATTGGATCAAATCGGATCCATAACTAGTGTCGAATTGGAAGGAAGGGGAGTTCTATGGGTTCTCTTGACTTATGAACTGCCTTATATGTAACACAGACATACCGCTTTACCGGAGCAGGCGAATCGCCAATCTCATGGAGAGATGATGTATTTATAATGTTTCCGAAAAAAATGGTTAAACTTTAGATTCTTTTCTCGGCATATTTTCTCCTTTACCTAAGATATATGATTATGCCGTTTACAGCTTAGGTTTGAAAGGGCAGACACTTTTTCAAGTGGATATCAAAACATGGAGCGAAATATCAAAGTGTGATGTTTGATGAACGTCATTTGTGTAATCGCCATAACCTAGAATCTTATCACGGAAATAATAAGGAGGTTAACTTAAATAAAGGGTTGATAATTGGTGGAAACCTCGCTCGACAACGGATTCGCTTAACCAATGAGACCACCCCTGAACTGCCCGTTTTCACAGGTCGTACAGTATCATGATCCCACCACGAAAATGCATATATGCATGTAATGAATGGGTTATTGGATGATACTAGCTGAATCTCACGACCGCAGGAAATTTTCTTCTTGCAGGTCGAGTGGCGCTGACGACTTGAGTCTCTAAATTACAATCGAGCTCTTGGAAATCTTGCCAACGAAGATTCTCAAACTTATATATTAACCTCACTTCCGCTGCCATAATTATGGTGATCCTTCAACAGAAAATTTAGCGACACAATTTTGATAAAAACAATTTAAACAAAAAGAGTATTTTGCTTCCCAACCTTATTCTTTTGCCTAAATCAAACTCCTCAAAGATGTCGGGAAAACTCATCAATAACCCACCTGTGATAGTTCAGCCAACCAGTTCTTCGTCCAAAAAGCCGCCAGAGAATCCTCAAAAACCCATAGAGGCGAACACAGAAGTCTACTTCTGGTATCTTGACAACCACACTGCTGCCAATGAAACATCTATTCCACTTTACACCCAGGATATGCCATCTGTGCATAGTTCGGGCTCAAAAATTGTCGAGTCTATTGTGAATTCTGTGGATGGGAGGACAAAAGTGGATAGGGAGGATTACGAGGAGAGAGGTGGACAGTTCCGCGGTAGGTCAACCATCCAACTTCCCCGGTGGACAGAAACTTATGCTAAAACACGATCAAGCTATTGTCAGACTCTTTCTTCTTTACGACGGGCAGATTCAGAATGGTATCACAGAAAATAATGCCACTTGGGCCATGGCTACCGGTTGGCTTGTTGCGGAAAACCTGGTCATCACTGCTGGACACTATGCTTTCAATCATTCTAGTGGTCTCGGTCATCTCATCAAGTCAAGGCCTATGTCGGATACAGTGGAAAAGAGAACACGAACTCGCCTGATGTCGGATTCAGTACTGGTGATGCTACTACTACTACCCGCGAGTGGATTAGCGCCGATGGAGGAGACGAAACACGCGATGTTTCTGTCATCAAGCTTTCAACCCCCTTTAAAACCGTTGACAACAAGTACAATTAGAAACAGACGCCAATATCTCAACATTCTGCCGATCTGGGAGTTGTAGGATACCCTAGGGACATAGTCAACGATAAGGGAGAGAGGGGGGCAACGATGTACAAGATGTTCAAGCAAACGGACTACAATCTTACGACTTCATATTTACATATGTTACAATATCAGATTGATACCTATGGAGGTGAGCTTTTCGAAACAGTCTTTTATTACCGTGATTTTCAGGCTTTAATTGGTTTGATAGGGAACTCTGGGTCGCCTGTTTTCTCAGATCGAAAGAACCTTACAGTGATTGGGATTCACGTTCTCGGTGGCCATGCTCTTAATTCCGCTTCAGTCATCACCGGACCTTATGGGAATAGGCTTCATGCGTATTGTAACGTTGCCAGAAATCTTGATCGAAACCAGAAGCCGGACGAAAAGATTAAGCTTCCAGACAAGAACAAACCATGGCTCTGGAGCTGTTTTGAGAACACCATAGAGTCGTTAGAAGAGGACAAAATCAAACAAGCCTTGAAGAAGACTTTGGATCAAGCAGGTTTGGTTGTTCAAGACATACCTAAGACAATTCTGGATTCCGATAATCCAATTTCGTTTGGCCCAGAAGCTGGACCCCAAATCAGCATCCTGGCAGCTGCCGCAATTGCAGCAGCTGGGAGGCTGGCTTCAGACAATGTAAACGAATCCAATGCCGAATTAGTAGCCAACACGCGCTCATATGATGGGCTACTTGGCCGAGCAGTTCTTGCGGAAACTGCTCTTCAATGCTTTCTCGAACAAAGACCTAAGAGACAAGAGGCATGGATGGCAAAGGGCGTCTTGGGTCCAGTTGTAGCCGCACTCAAACCAGTCGTTCTCAAAATAGCGCCAAAACTTCTCAGAGGGATAATAGAGCCCAGTATGAGACTTCTTCTGTCAAATATGAGGAAAGATTTGGACTTTAGCGACAAACGCGATAGCAGCCGACCACTTTCAGTCGAAACAGAAACCGGCTTTGGGCGGGTACTAACCAAGGAAGAAAATAGATTTCTTGGTTATTTGAAGGCAGAAGTGAAGAATGACAAGACTGCCTTTGAGTCATTTTTCGGAACGCTCACAACAATTGGTGATGTTATCGGGAGTGCTTTCAAAAAGGCAGGTCCCGTTCTGGCCGATGTGGTCAATCTAGGATTACCACTGCTTCTTGAAACAGGAGGATTGCCAAGTGAGCCGTCTCACCTTGAACCTCTAGCACACAGAGCAATTCTAGCAGAGGCTTGTTTGCAAGCATATGTTGCGGACCCTGAAACAGCTAAGAGTGACCGTATCTTTGAGAAAATGGTTCCAAGATTGAAGCTTTTGGGACCTAGACTCTTGAAAGCCGCTCCTTTTGTGGTTAGGTTTGTCGGTCCAATTGTCGCAGATATTTTGCGCGAGGTTAATGATCAGAAGAAGCAAGAATTTCTAGACTTTAGCTATAGGAAACTTTGAGAAAAAGGTAGTCATTCTTCGCTTGCTTGAGAATGAGGTAGTTAAACAAGTTTCAATTCAATGCCTTGAATCAAATCTTTTTTCTTGCTTACCCGTAGAAACTATTGTTTGTATTTTATTTTCGTACCACACGGGACTATTTTCCATAATCAAGTCCAAGCTCACCCGACATCAAATCTCTCTGTCAGAAACATGTTCGCTTAGAACATAAACGAATACCCCCGAGAAGAATATCTTGCTTACTTAACCCCTCATTATAAATGTAGTGTTATTTAGAGCGAGTGTCTATGCTGTATGATCTTATTGAAAGTTTATCTATACAATAGAGTAAAAGCTAGTACGTACCCGTATATAAATGTCCTCTTAATTCATTCGAGGAATGAGGCCGGTCATGTGGCTTCGCTAACCCTGCTTGCTGGTGAATGCGAATTCAACAAGAGCGTGTGTTTTGAGGATTACATAAGCAGGTGTCTCCCTCAATCTTTCTCAACAAACTTTCATAAACACCAAAGTGGAAGCTTCTCGACACACAAGATTTTGATTCCCCGTCACCCTAGTATCAACCTTTGAGGTACCCAGCCAAGTACTAATTCGTCATATACTCTTGGTTTGGTTTCGAAAAGTAGTCGTGAGTCGCAACGCGACGACATGAAAAGCCCGCACGAGTCGATAACGAGAACCACACTACCCTTTTGCCACCCTCACCAATCTGACCACAAATACAAGGTGCTGACTTCTATACCAACGCCCCAAATGACCATCAACCGAAAACCTTCCATCATGATGTCTGTCAAGACTCAGCGCTTAAGCGAGGAGAACATCGCCGTCGACTACGATTATTCGTCACCATCGTTATCAGATGAAAATGATTCCATCAAGACTCCATCTTTAAGAAGCTCCTCTCCAGATACAAACATAGAAGACATCAGAAGTGCAGACTTTGTCGACAATATCCCAGAACCTACAGCCAACCCCCCAGAGGTTCGAAAGTGGATTCGAAGTTGGTTCTCTCAACGAGATCTCCATCAACATTACCTTGACTACACGATCGACAAACTGCACTGGACCGGAAAAGATATCCACAACGAATCAAAGGCAATCTTGGAAGGTGATCTCGCCACCTTGGGATTCAAGCTTTATGCAAGAAGTCTCGCACTGGACATCCTAGAAGCTCGTGGGGGAAAGGAAAAGCCACAAAACGAGATCCCCGATTCAATCAAAGAAGAAGTCGGGGAAATGTGCAAGCGTCCCTTTGAGACTAATTCCGAGGAAAATTATAAAGCACAGGTACAGGAACGCGATGAAGAGCTTACCAGGTTGCGGTATTTCTCACGCTTCACAAGTCTCATTTTGATTTTCCTTTTGAATGAGTTTGCGATAGTTCGTTTAGCTTCATGGGTCGTTATTATGTGCACTAGTGGCTGTTTATTCCTTAAAGATATGAAGAAGTATCTCGCGAAGAGAGCCTTTGCAATCGAAGATGAACGCAGGATCCAAGAAAACGAGAAGAGAATCCATCAACGAAAGAGTGGAGATGAGTACCGTGTAAATTGCAAGGTCGATCATGGGGATGGACGCTACGAGAACGAGGATCACCAACCAGTCAAAACAGAAGACGAGAAGATTGGAGAGTTTCCATCTCTAGACCTCCGTCATAATGAGTTCTCTGGAATCTGGTTGAACTGGTTCTACTTTGAGACTATCTTCTTTTTGTTCAGCCTCCCTCCCATTCTGCGAACCTGGAATATCCTTTTGACAACATGTTTCTTTGTAGCGTCGAACGAGGGCATCACTTTGATTTCTTCTAGCGTGGAATCAATTTTGAACAAGGTGTACAACTTTAGAGAAGGCCCAGGAACTGAGCAGGAATGATGCATGTTGCGGATCGTTTCGGATACGGTATGCCTAGCATTGTTTGGCCAATGCACTGGATAAGTGCGGAGAAAATTTTATTCATGAGTGACTTGATCTAGATTTTTAGAGGAGACGATATAGTCAGCAAGGAACCTCCACCCATCATTAAATAATTTATATATCATACATTCAATATCCTCCTAAAACCGAATGTGACATCCATATCCTGATTTTCTATCGTTCAGAAGTAGTAAGTTATACATATATACAGCTATCCTATCGCTCTTTGGGAGATCCCCAATGAAATGTGCCCTGTCTTTTCCCCGCCTCGCTGATTTTAACATCTGATAAAGACGGACAATCTCCGCCCGAAATCTACTGAAAGCTTTTCGCGCCCACCCCTCCAGGATGGAGACCTGCAGCCGGCTTCCCGGTGTGTTCCTCACTAACCTGGACTGTGACCGTGGTGCTCATATGTATGCCCCCTCCTGCGTTCTCTCGAGGCCCAACCTTCAGAATCTGCCCTCTGTCAGAGTTCTCCCTCTCGGGTTTCGTGAGCGAAATATCACTCTCGGACAATTCTTCAGCCCCTCTGATTATCGTGGTGACCGCTGCATCTCTCTCGCTATCTCGATCATCGATTCTTACACCCCGTCCTTTATTTCCTATGCTTCTATCACCAAGCGTATACGCCCTATGAGATCCAGTAGATCTGTACCCAGGAGTAAACCTTTTCATACCTGGTACCTTATCCTTAACCAAAGGCCAAATGAACGGAATATTTGACACATAAATGGCCACTGAACTTTCACGTGTATACCACAACATATAACCCGGATCCCAAATATTTCCAAGATTGAAAACCTTCGTCAATATCGCAGCAACAATAACGAAAGCCCCCAGTCCAAAAATCACTAGTAGCACAAGTTTGTGACGCCAGGGGACATTGAGTCGAGTGATGAGAGGGAGTGGAATAAGAAGCATCAAGGAATCGGAGGAGATATTGAAGCAGCCTTGGACGATAGCGTAGTATTCGAGTGTCGCACACTGGGAGATCGGTGGTGGCATTGCCCAGTAACCATGAAATGGCCGGCATGCGGTGAAAAACGCTATCTGAGTTCCCACCCATCCTAGGAAAACGTATATTGAGAGGTAGACGACGAGACGTTGTGCTTGGAGACCGAGAGTTAGTCGTGTATACATAATAAGCATGCATGCTTTTATGCAGTAGATAACGTTTAGCATTGCCTATAAATCACTTAGTTTGAATGAACTCTTGGAGCGGCCAAGCAGGGAATCAAAACGAGGAGCAGAACATGTCAGGGGGAGTAATTACCTGTTCGGAGACCACAACGATTTTCGAGCCATGAATTCGGTCTTGGATGTTCGCTGGGGTGAAATTGCTGAAATCCTCTGGCGGATATAGATTGCTGCCTCCTCCCCCAGCAATGACATTGAGGCAAACAACAAGCATACTATAGAAACACTAGAAACCCAACACAATGGATCAGTTACGTCTCAACAGATAGACAATGCAAGGAATAAGCTTACGCCTGCTATAACCATCACGTAATCATCGATTTCCAAGTGTTTAATTCCAAGGCGATGTATTCTCGCATATCTGAAATCCACGTCAGTATCAGAAGATAGGACGATGGCGCCCCGGCTGTAAGGAGCATGCCTACATTCGAAGGAGAATCATAAACATGCCGACTCCATACAAAATCCACGATTGTATGGCCAGTGTATGGACAAAAGCTGGATCAAAATCACCCATCTTTAGAGCAAAGAAGCCTCAATAATCATACAAGCGTAAAGGTCACCAAGGAAATAACCAACAGTCGACGGACCCGCCAACAAAATTGAAAGATAAGATGTAAGAGCAAGAGAGAAGAAAGAACAGCCAAGACCGGAAGAACCACATCATCGGCTAACGTCCGATGATTAAATACACTCATCCCTCTTCTCCCACGTCAAGAGATTCCTTTTGCAGGCCTCATATCGATGCTCTGATCTCCAAGATCCCCGTCGCCCACAATAAGGGTGGTTTACATTATCCAACCGTTTGGAATCCACCAACGTCGGTTTCCAAAAAAGCAAAAAAATCTAACGTGGTGACCGAATTGCAACATGTTCCCGCTGAAGACGAATGACAACCCCGGTAACATGCACTTGCTTTTCCTCACCTCCACCCCTTTAGACAACGGCACCAGGCTGCTGGGAAACGCAAAGACGATTCATCGTTCGGGTAAAAGTTCAATTTTGGGAGGAGAAACGCGGGGGATTATTGACAATGGAAGCCTAGGCCGTGTGGGGGTGCCAGTGGATTCATCTCTCCTATCTCTCAACTCAATACGTACTCACGAAGAAGTATTGGTACGGTGTATTTACTCTTGAAAGTCAGGTTTGAACAGGCCAATGGCAGGTCCCAACGTTTCGAAGATGCAACGGTGTCTTCAATCAGACGTGTCGCATTTCGTGAATTCAGGAATAGAACTACTCCGTACCGACACGGCAGGAACAATAGGGAAGAGTGTGCTGAGTGGGCAGTCTCAGGCAGTGAGCCACGGAGTTGATGAATAAGATGCGTCCAAAAATCTCACGTGACCATATGCATACAAAGTTACTAGAGTTACTCAGCCTATTACTAAACCATCCCCAGAAGCCGATAACGCTCTCGTGGCTCTTTTCCTAACAACACCAATATCTACAAACGACAGACAATGTCCACAACAGGACGAACTCAGTTGTCGGGAATCTAGGAAGCAAAGCCACAGGGACTCCAATCGCGGATTATTGCTGCTTTGTTGTGGAATTATTGGCACGGCCATCAGCAAGAACAAGTGGGCTTGATGTAATAACGGAGGACACCGGGTTCGAAGGTAATATTCTCAATCCAACAAAATGGCTTCGTATTACAGGCAGGCGGATATGGATCAAGTCTGAACGCCCAGATACAACTCAACGTCACCTATCACGATCAGTATCAAGGTCTTCGACACTCTAGCATGCCAAAGGATAGGGAACTCACAATCGTCATTAGCATCAAACTTTTCAATCTTTCTCTGCAATCCCCCAGCTCTCTTGGCAACTTCAACCACTCTTCCTTCTTCACTTATCCACCCACCCAAGTCTTCTTCACTGAGGAACATACCGATTGGTGGTGAAGTGACATCTGGAAGAGGGTCTGAATGAGAACCTGTGTGTCGATAAACGGGCATCTCTTGGATATGTCGCTGTGAAATTCTATTCATGGAGCCAATCATCACAGTGCCTCGTTCGTTTAGGCCGCTTAGTGGCGGCGGATAATACTGCATCTCGCGAACACGGCACGAGTCTGGGAGATATATGTTATTTTTTGGGAGTTTGGCAAGTGAGCTATGTTCGTCCTTGAAAGTTCGGTCCTTGAATCTTGCTTTTACTTTTTTTTGGTTGGGCGTAAACAGGTCAATTTTTATTACCCGAAGACGATTTCGGCTGAATGTTACAAACAAGTGTGTCGGCGTCCATGTCAACGTGAGAGGCATTCGAGTCGTAGGAATGGAGGCGAAGGTTCCCAAACGAACTTCGGCACTATGGATTAGATGTGGGGGACTGCGGGTCGTCTTATGCTCCGATAATCTATGCGTAGTAACGAGCAGGGACAACTTGCATGGGGCTTCGGGGGAAGAAGCGGTCTTGTCTTTTCTAGCAGCACGCTTCTTCTTTCTATTTGCCTTTTGGAATTCTTTCCTATCTCTAGGAGAAAGACGGACTTCAGCTTCCAAAGACGCAAAATGCAAATATTTGCCGTCAGACGAGAAGCTTGGCTTGATAAATAAATGCCTAGCTACGAAAACATATCAGTATATACCGTTCATCTGAAGGGGACAGAAAAGCTACCTCGAGAAACCATGGGTTTGAAGACTCGAATAAAGTACGAGTTGGCGATAAAATCAACAAAGAGAACATCGCCTCCCGAGAGTGGCCAAACAACCAGTGGTTGAGTGGGATGAATGGCTGGTGGTGAGCCGTTCAAGTTTACCGGCAATGGGTGGCGGTGGAAGAAAATCTGCTTTGGTGGGGATTGAGTGGTGTCAAACACTGTGATTATTCCACGCTCTGTGGACGATTTCCGCAATAAGTTCTTTGCCGCAGCAACGTCCATGTCGGAATCGTCATTCTCAGAATCCCCGAAAGGAGCAAATTGCGCCGCGGTGTTTTTTCCGTAACGTGGTTCGTCTTCTGAGGTGGATGAAGAGCCTATATTTGTTAGCCAGGTGGTATATTTTGCTGGGTTGGTTTAGGAATACCGATTTCGTTATCACTACCGTCCGAGTTGGTATCGGAATTAGAGTCATCAGGGTAGCTTTCTGAGGAAGATGCTGTCGGCTCAGATTCAGAACTATCTTCCTTTTCAACTCGAAACCCCAACTTTTCGAGATCGGTGGACGCATCTGTCCAATCCTCATCACCGCTGTCTATCTCAATATCCTCGGACGAAGAAGAGCTGAGTGCCGAAACAACACTTTCCGACTCCGAATCACTTTTTGTTTGTTTATCATCGTCGGCTTTCTTACTCTTGATCTCACCCGCTTTCTTTTTTTGGGTTGGAAGATCAATATCCCATTGAAAATCACTTTCTTCAGACTGGACATCAGATCCCTCATTATGCTCGATATCCACCGAATCATTGTCCTGAGATGGGATTTTCGGTTCTCTTTTTCTTGAGACGAGGACCACATAGCTCCCTCGAGCAATGAAGTCTTCGAAGTACCACTGGATTGGTTCGGTCAAATTTTTCCTATCTAATATTTTGACGTAATCGCCTTTTGGGTTTCTGGCGAGAATCTGCGAGCCCAGTCGAAGATGTCCAAGGTCTGGACTAAACTTGACGGCCATGTGTTTTGATCCTTCGCCTACAATTTCTTTCGAGTAAAAGCACCAATTATCGTGTTCTATTGAGATACTTTGTTGATGGCTTAGTTTTGGTGGGCTTCCCGGGACAAGCTGCCATGTTTCAACACTAAATTCGATCGGCGCTAGGCGAGTGGGTCTTTTTCAAGCGTCAGCAATTTACTCCCAGGGTTTCAACACTCTTCGCAACTTACAGCTTGGTCTGGAAGTACGCCATTGCAAAAGTCTTTCCATCAGCGCTAAATCCATCGACACTCGTCCTTGCTCTCTTCTTGCTGAGTCTCTTTTGTGGTGCGGTGTCATTGGCAAGCATGAAACTTTCATATATCCCTTCTCTACCCGAAAGAAAGGATTCAGGGCCCAATGCTTTCCATAGGCAACGATCGGTTTGTCCAATAAAAGGATCATAACGACAATGAGCTTTACAAGTTGGGCGATGGAGATACCATTTCCATTCCACAACGAAATTACGATACTGTTCTCGATAAGCCCTCCCCACGTCTGTGTCAACAAACCATTCAGGGAAAACGCGCTTCAGCCATCTCAAACTTTGGCTATAGTTGCTCACCGTATATGGAACGAATTGCGACTCGACAAACAGACTCTGGAGTTGGATCGTGGTTATGAAGTTTGGTGACTTCAAGAATTTCTCCACTTCCTTCTGCCTCATTTCAGTTCCTTCGACGTCGTCAAGATGCTTGTCCCAATATTTTGCCGAATAGGTGAGGAAATGATGGTTTGCGATATTCTCGCCTGTTGCTGTCTCCCACTGTTCCTCTTCTTCGGAAACCTCATGAAGAAGTCTCGAGTATTTCCCTTGTTGGAGGTAGGCGAGACACGCATTAGCAATGACACTTTCGGATATTAGAAACCCATCTCCATTGTCCTTGGCTCTTGAATCGTTCAAGACACCGGGATTTTTGAGTAGGAAGTCCCTAACCGTAGAATGAAACAGGCGACAGAAACTAAGTCCTGGGTTCTCGGCATCCTTATCTAGGACGACTAAAGGATGGAACAATCTTTGGACTAAGTTAATGAAAATTGCGTCTTTCTCCTCCACTTCAGTTGAGATCATTAGCATTGCATCAATGACCTCGTCCTCAGTCAGACGTCGCCTAGCAAATAACACTATGGAAAGAAGATTTCTATTAATATTAGCAATTGGAATAGTCCGAGGTCAAATTATGAGACTTACGCAGCATACTCCCGCTCCATATCCAATTTGTACCCATCAAGCAGAATACGTCGATAGTACTCATTGATATTTTTTGGCAGTCCGGTCATGATATACTTTTTCAATTGCCCGATGCTGGGAATAGACCTTTGGATATCCTTTATCATGAGTGTCGCCCATAGAAAATGGCCATCGGCCCTTTCTTGTAGTTCTTTCAGTGCCCAGTTCTGAGTTGTTTCATCCAAAGGAAGATTACACAACCCTGGCAGAGCTTCACATAGATATCCCTTGACTGCGCTCTTGAGCTGAGACTGTATGTCTATTGATACGCAATCGTAAAGTAGGTTCCGGAAAACTACCCGATCTTGGGAAGAGAACCAGAGTCTAACATGTTTCGGAAAAGCTTTCGACAATCCCAATACAAATATTAAGACGTCTTTCTGTCTTGTGGTCTCAGCCTCTTCATCCAACCCATCAATAAAGATATACACCTCTGGAAACTTTTGGATCAAAGAGAGGATGAGCCCCAGTACAAGTCCGGAATCGTCACTCGCCTCGGTAGTGCTGAGTCTTATATCATCGGGAATTGACTTGTTTCTGCGCCAGTATTCATTCAAGAGCTGAGCTGCCAGATTGTATCTGAGTTGACGAACTGTTGTTTCTTGATCAAAGTGAAAGAACTGAAAAGCGACAGCTGGTGAAGAACGTAATGCCTGAACATGAGCAATCGCATGAGAGCAGAGTGTTGATTTGCCGGATCCTGGGCGAGCATAGATTCGCAGGACTCTCTCTTGAGGTTTAGGTTTCACCCAATCTGAGAAGAACTCTGCTTTCGGAAGCCAGTCGCAAGTGTCTTTGTAGCGAACGCTATCAAGATTCTCTTGGTGTCTTTTCTTGTTGGGTCCGTTTCCGTTATCTTCTCTTCCTTTGGGCTGTAACCATAAATTGATCTCCTGGTAAATCTTTTCTATTGGTAACACTGTTAGCAAGTAGTCGGGTACAAGGTTTTCGGGTGATTAAACCTTGTTGAGAAGTCTGCCTGAATTCCGCATTCTCTTTCCGCTCGATTCTGCTCTCTTCTCGGTCGATTCTTGCTTCTATTCTTTCCCTTTCGGAGTCCTCGCGTTCTCCCCTTGCCTTTCTACCCTCGACTATTGGGGTGAGTTTGTCAATATTCTCAACTTCTGACGTCAAGTCATCGATGATTGTCTGTAATTTCCTGGTGCTAAATGAAGTTGTCGCGCGCAGCATTGATTTTCCGACTTTTTTGCTATTAGTATATGGTCTTATTCAAGGTTTAGAATCATTAGGAAGTTGGGCTCTCACTTCTAACAAGCCGTCCATATTAGAAGCCTCAATTGTCCAAGACAAATTAGAGAAAGGGGTCGAAAAGAAATGTCTGAAGCAGTTAGACTTACTAATTCTATCGCATTCTTTATCAACTTGCGCCCAAAATTTGAAAACTTGAATATATGTTCTACACAAATATTTCTGCATAAGCTCCGAGTCCCCCCAAAGGTCTTCGCATCCTTTCAGTACTTCTAGTTGGAATTGAAGTTCGTGAAGTTGACCTCTAATCTTTTCAAACAATTCGAAATAGCGACCCAGGCCCTAAAAGATTGCTCAGTCTTGTTCAGATGTCTCTCATTGTAGCATATTATGTTCTTACGTTGATGATAACTTTCAAAGCACCCCAAATCAGCGATGAAGGTGTCGGATCAGCCTGACCTGGGAGGGTTTAGCTAAACGCGAGCATAGAAAAAAGATCAACGATTCAACTTACAACACGACTCTATCACAGTATAATAGTCTTTCAATACATTTACAACCGGCCCCAGCACTCTTTTCGTCACACGGAACGTTGTCTTTTGTGCATGCTTTGCTTCGGCAAGTCTGATGGCCTCACCGATTGCTTCTGGGCCTGCTTTCTCACTCACCATCACACTATTGCATGATAACAGAAACTTGTGTTTGTGTGACTTTTTCTTCGACAATACTTCATCTCTCCACTCATTGAATGCCAGCTGAAAAGGTGTAAGTTTTCTTAATAGTAATAAAAATGTCAGCGAGCGAGTCGTCAAGTTAGAATATTACTTCCCCTCACTTACTCGCCCATTTTGGAAACTGAACAAAAGGCTCGTTATTCTTTGTCAGTTCAAGACAAATATTGGAATCGTGGTGCTGAGAATCATATCTTATGGCAATGAGAGTATTCAGTTTACTGAGGGGATCTTGTCCTAACTGATTATCTCCAATTAATTTGCGCAGCCGCAAGAGTCGCACACAGAGTGCGATGCTTGCTGCAGCTGCGGGCACAGGGCAACTGACCTCCACCAGCCTCCTAATTTTCTGGATAACGCTCAGTAAACCAAATGAGCTGTACCGAAAGCTAGCTAGCTCTTTCTTCGAGTGTCCATCATGTCGTCTTTTTAGGACCAGGTGTAGTAGGTAAGCCAAATTTGAACCTTCGGTGAAAATCTCGATGACGAAAATTAATCACCCCACGAATCAGATCTGCAGTCTTCGGTCAAGATACCAGGGTACTAATGAGATTTTGAACCGGATTAGGTTGCATTAGGTGGCCAGGCGGCGGTCAGCTTAAACGAGATGATGTACCAATCAGCCCCTGTCTACTTCGCCGCATTGATAATATGTTTGGGGGCCATTTCCAAGAACTTCAAGAAGTGAAATGTTTGTTCGGGTACGACAATTCTCATTACATAAAGCAGTGGTACGTTCCACGAATACAATCTGATACTCAAAGACAAACATGGCAACTACCTCGTCTAAAATGAAGAGCGACCTTGGCCCACTCTCAGGGTACGAATCCAAAGAGGCAAACGATGAAAAGACGGAAGAACAGGAAACCGAGGTTGAAGAGATGAAAGACGAAGAAGATAAAACAAAGAAAGAAGAGAAAAGAATCGCTCGATACGATGAAATGTAAGTTCCACAATCCCTTAGATAAGACCCGTTCAAGTATTCTAACTTAGACCTAATAGATTCAACTAGTGAGCCCAACCAAGAGCCCCTCTTTACTGCAACAATCCCGTCTAAAAAATAACCCTAACCACTCTTAACTCGACAGTCGAACATATGAATGGAAATTGGCTAAAAGCGCAAAACCCAAGAAACCAAGCAACAAAAAGCCCATTTTGGTTGTGAAACGAGTATTTGATTACAAAAACAGACATACGGGAACCTATGTCGATATCAAGAGTCCCGGTTTGGCGACCGCATTGATTGAGTGTAATGAAAATGTTGATGGATTAGGTTTGAATAAGACACCTCCAAGTGTAGGCTACCCAATACCCCTAGATCCCATCTCTTGAACTTAATCACTCATATGGGTATTTAGTCAAACGTAACCCTCTTCTACCACTCCCGAAAACCATTAATGAAAAAGCTCGAACTAGAAAGAAGCAAAGAGCATCCCGATAAGACCTTACTTCTCGATTTACAAACCGGTGTTGAATTCGCTGAATTCGAGCATAAAGAAACCATCGCCAATATGTCGACACTTCTTGGAGCCGGGGAATGTACATGGGATCTTCTATGGGCCTTGTTTCCCCCCAGTTCTTTGGTATATCATTTCCACAAGTACACACAAGAACCCATGATTTTGCGTTTTCGAAGTATGAAGAAGAGAGAAAGACCAGAGGATCATGTTACTCATTGGAGCATTACTTGTGATGTTATTGTTGATAATGGGGTCCGGTTTGGATTGGGACAATATTCTGAGTCTATTGAAATTGATCCATATGCCGGTGCGAGAAAGATTGAGGATTTGATCATTGTGCCTCTAGAATTTACAAAGAATGAAGGGGAATTGAGGAAGAACTTGAGCGAACGAGGGAAGAAGTATACTGGGATTACTGAAGCGAAGTTTTATGAGGTCTCGGGGCTGGCTGTGAGAGAAGAGATTAATCCCAATAAGGACTGGCAGACGAAACGATTTTCGTTTACTGTAAGTGGCCTAGACTATTTAGGAGGCAAAACACTGATGTAAACTAGGCATATGGACGAGCCATGATAGACACCGCAACATTCATTTCGCACAATCCTGACTGTCAATACACACCGACGATCCATTCAGTTCTGGAACGCGACAAATTAAAGGAAGAGGAGTATCTTATTTGCCTTCCGTACATCCAAGGATTCAGCTTTGGAAATAAAAGATGGGGTATGTTACCTTCCATCCGAATAATCGAGGTATATAGGTATATATAGGTATAAACTCGCTAATTTATCACAGGCGGGTTCGCTATCTCAAAACTCGAGCCGATCTTTTGGGGCAGAGAGGCTTTCAACTCGCTAGTGTTAGAACCAAAACGAAAAAAGCTGATTCACAGTCTTGTGAAGCAACACTCACTTTTAGACGACAAATACGACGATCTAGTGTCTGGCAAAGGACGAGGTCTCATAATCCTTCTAAGTGGAAATCCGGGTTGCGGGAAAACTCTCACCGCAGAAGCAGTAGCAGAGGTCACCCAAAAACCCCTCTACATGGTCTCCGCCGGCGAACTAGGCACAAAACCCGAAGACGTAGATAAATCACTCACCCAAGCCCTAACACTAGCCCACAAATGGGAAGCGGTAATGCTCCTCGACGAAGCCGATGTTTTTCTTCAAGTCCGCGATACCGTCGATCTAGAACGCAACGCTCTAGTCTCCATTTTCCTCCGGCAGCTTGAATATTATCAAGGAATTCTTATTCTGACAACTAACAGAATCGGAGATTGTGATCCGGCCTTTGAGAGTAGGATACATATTTCTTTGAATTATCCCGATCTGGGATTTGATGCTAGGAAGGCTATTTGGAAGACTTTTATTGGGAAGGCGCAGAAGTATGAGGAGGATCCCGTATTTGTTGGTGAGCAGGAGATTGATAAGTTGGCTGCTTTGAATTTGAATGGTAGACAGGTAAGAACTTCCCTGGGGCACGAATATGATAATGTACTAACTTTAGCAAGATTAAAAATCTTGTTGGAAGTGCTAGGTCTCTTGCGTTAGATAGTGAGGAACATATGGATGTTTCACACATTACAACAGTTGTGGATATCATGTCTGATTGGAAGAAACTTAGAAGCTAGAACTATATTGTGCGCGAGATAAATGGATGCTAGAAGAGCCAGTCGACTTAGAGTAAGCAATTCAAATAACGAGGGCTACCGATTTTGACGCTTCAACCTTTGTGAATATTCAAGTTTTGTCAGTGTAATGAAGGAAGTAGAGATAGATGTTCCTAAAACAAGCGATCCATTTTATAAAGTAATGAACTACCGTTCTGGGTTGATTGGTTTTCTTGCAACGAGAGCTTCTTGTTATTTTCATGATCTAACAAGATGTAAGACTCCCATGTCCAGATCTCCTGCCTAAAGAGCTTTCCATCCATGGCGAAGCAATTTTAGAACAATATTAAACGGGCTGAAAATCAGAGTCTGCAACGAAGCCCATAACCCACATTCCGAAATCCAAGATCAAGATATATGATTGTTTGCTCGCTGGTTATTAAATATTACCGAGTCTCAATACTAACTTGATATCTCACCTTATACTTAAATCGGTTTATATCATTTAACAATTCTCGTAAAGGAAGAAGGTCAAGCTCGAAATCGCTCGTTTCCCTACTCCAAAAATAACCAAATAAGAGGGTATATTTTATATGCTTTGAGAAACCTGCCCAAAATGTGTTTCTTATTAGTATTATGTTGCATGGAAAGAGTATTTACAAATGCTATACTAGAGTCTAGTAACTAAACATTTCTTAAGCTCCTTCTCGAGATTTGTGTGGAGGTTCGAGGGGACGGACAATAAATGTGCCGTTTCATCGTTTGCCATTGTTCGCAACCAATAGGTACTTGTGTACGCGACGCGTCTTCTAAAAAAAGTCCTTTCCCACATCCTCACCTTTAAATAACAAACATACACCTGCGACCTCCTTCTATCGTACTCAAATCACTCCTCGATTCGCATCATAGCCTCACTACCTCCAACACCAAGCGTTCCGCCACAGATTACTTCCCTCCCAAACCACGAGATCATCTGCAAGTTTCACCAACGTCGAAAATGCGAAGTCTGTCGGCCCGACCTGGATCGCGGGTTTTACCAAGAGTGCAACACGCGCATGAAGTTGAACAGCAACAAGATAGATGAGAAAGAGAAACTGGAACTCTGCAACTGCGCAGGCTAAGATGGAAACCCACTAGAAAGGGACGTCTTTTACCGCACCCCCTTCGAAGATCTCCAGGATACCAAAGATACCGACTTCTTAGAATGCTACAGTGCATCTAACACATACTCGCGGCCCTCGATCTTCGAAACTCAACGAGAGGACTCGGAAACTATGACAACAATCCCACGGCCACAAACAGCTACATATCACTGCCCTATGCCAACTCACTTGGCCAGTCGGACAACAAGGGAAACCTGCCAAGGGGTTATAAACTCATCCTTCACGTCATCATTCTGGAAATACTCACGACGAAATACCAAGAACTTTAATGGTGTTTACATGCGGACGAGAGTTTCCTAGTATGCGAGATTCTGCAGTCGGTGTTTTCTTTGCTCAGGACTCCAAGTTCAACTATAGGAAGGCATGCGGTAGGAATAAATATGGTAATATTCGGTATAGTGAGTTCGACCTGGGATATCTCGCGATAGCAAAAGCTTTGGAGAATGTGAGACTTGAAACCTTGCCCGAGCGAAAGAAGATGATAGAAAGCGCTGCCAGAGAGAAGGGAGACGTTAGGGACTTAAGTTATGAGATGAGCATGAGAATAAACATTTTCACAGATTGGAGTACGTGGTTTTCAAGTCCCCTGTCTTTCAAATAATTGTGGTTCATAGTGCTAACCTTTGGTATTTAGATGATATCGTCAAATATCAGCACGATAAGTCTTGTAAGCGTCAGGGTTGGGGCGATCATCAGAGGTATTCCGAAGGGTACCAGGGCATGCAGAAAGAGGTTCAAGAGCCGAGCTTGATTGGGGTAAGGGTGGTTTTCAAACAAATAAGGCAACAGGATAATCCGGGCGCTATTATGCTAGCTCTAGGAAGTATTGTAGAGAAGTCGCTATGTGAAAAGGAAGCTAAGCCTGAGAAAAGGGAGAAGGAGTAGTGGGAAGACGATGATGAGGACGAAGACGAAGATAAAGGAGAAGATGATGCAGATGAAGAAGAAGAAGAAGAAGAAGAAGAAGAAGACGACGGGAGTGATGACGAGAAAAAGGAACCATCAGAATCGGACAGCGAAAAAAAAGGAAAAATCGGAAGCGAAGAATAGTAGAGTGGGCAGCGAATACACAAATGGTACAAGAATGGAATAAGCAGTGGGAAAAGAAAGCACAAATGATGCAGGAATCGGAAGATTTAGAATGGGGAAGCGAGGATCAAAAGGAATGGGCAAAGGAGCGGGAAAGGGAATGGGAAAACCTGCAGGCATGGACAAAGGAGTGGGAAGCACAAACGATACAAGAAAAGGAAGAAACAGAACGGGGAAGAGAGAACCAGGCAAAGGAGTGGGCAAAGGAGTGGGAAAAGAAGTGGGAAAAGCAGCGGGCAAGCGAGTGCGCAAAGGAAACACAAATGATACAAGAAGCCGAAGAATCAGAAAAAGAAAGCGAGAAACATCCAAAGTGGAAACAAGAAATAGTAGAGTGGGTAGAAAATGTACAAATGGCGCACGATATGGAAGAGGTAGAAAGGAAGAGAAAAGAGGAACAAAATGTGGAGCCAGAGGAGGGTGGAGAAATTGAGAGTGAGATGAAGAAAAGGAGAGAGGACTAGATTCAGATGTATCGCAAATAGTGGGCCTTGGCATCTTGACTATGCATCCCGGGAATAGAATCAA
This sequence comes from Hymenoscyphus fructigenus, assembly GCA_001414455.1. Lineage (NCBI taxonomy): Eukaryota > Fungi > Ascomycota > Leotiomycetes > Helotiales > Helotiaceae > Hymenoscyphus > Hymenoscyphus fructigenus. The sequence goes on along the minus strand of LKUV01000056.1, from coordinate 190,171 downwards.
GCAATGAGTATAACTTCAAAATACCTAGGTAACCTTCGTCGTTTCTTCTCCCCTTCAATTTCTCTAAGGAACGTACAGACCGTTCTACGGACCCCAAATGTAGAAGCTTAGGTTGTAAAGTAGGTCAAAGACTTGCTCGCTCCTTCCCAGGTCGGGTCCAACTAACTCACCCAGACCCAACCCCGACCTCCTTGAGTTAACAAAAGGCAAGTGCGATCGAGAAACAAAAGAGACGTGACCGGGCCTAGACTCGTTCAATCACTTTTTAAGTTTACCTAGTCTCCTGTACATTTACTTGCATCGCTCCTTCCTTGAAAATACCCGAATTTGTCAACCATCGAGACCTTGCTTTCCTCAACGTCACCGCCAACAATCTACCACCCACCAAAGAGAAACTGTCCGTAAAAACCGCTTTCTCCGCAGCCCAACGTATGTCTAATTCACCCATCCTTGGCTAGATATAAAATAACACTACTACTAAGTACATTTAGAAAATAGGTACCAAGCGACTTAGAAAATAGGTACCAAGCGACTTAGAATAAAATCTCCTCATTTTGTCTTCTTTCTAGTTCTTTACTAGGCACGAGCTATAGTGTTTCATCTTCCTCAAAAGGAATTATAACTCTAATACACAGCAAAAGCAAGAAACTAAATAAGTGTATAGGTGTTTTACACAAGTTAGGTATGTCTTTAGCGTCCTTTCTTTCTACCTTGCTATGTAATCGCCTCAAGGAAATTCAACTCCAAACATTTAAGTTGGTTGGGTTCAGTACTGGTTAGGTTGTTGGCTGGACTCGCTCACTCCTTCCCTAAGATACTCGAGTAGGATGTGCCTACCTACCCTGTAATTTAGGTAGGGTCGCTCCTCTCTTAGCGCCGTGTCGACAGACCCACCCCACCTAAACCCAACATTGACCTCAGGCAAGTACGACTGAAAATGAAAGAGATGCGGCTTAGTCTAGACCTTGTTTCGAGTTTCCCCTTGCAACCAGGAAAGAAGCGATGGCATTAGATTTACTCCGATCTGAAAATGCCAACCCATACTTCACTAGACATATTACAAGTACCACGAAGAACCCAATTTCTCACTTCTTCTCTTCTCCTCCAGGAAAAGAGCTTCTTCAAGTAAAAACCACTCGAAACATTATGTGAAGAACAGAGAAATCCCCCACACCCGGCGGTTATTAGCAGGTCGCCTACCAATAGCAAAGTTTTCCACGCACTCATCCTCCCTCTTCTACCTACTCAAGGACATGAAGCTTTTATGCTCCTTCTACCGATCACATGGTTAATTCAGGTACACAAAGAGTACTCACTCGCTCCTTCCAGCATCGACCTCAAGTTACAACAAGCAAGTGTGACTAAGAAAAAACAGGACGCGAGTGGGTCTAGACTCGGCCATTTCCCCTTGGAAGGAAGGAGCATTGGGCTTTGTACTTCCACGCATATAATATCTAAGAGAAATTAACAAACAACAATCCAAACAACAATCTAAACAATCATTTGTATATTTAATCTACCCATCTATTCATCACTCCAATTTCCTCTTTCATCTTCCCCCTCCGCTACTCTTTTCCTTTCCCAACTTCTCACTGAGCGGCACACCACCCCCCACTCTCTACAATCAACTATCCCCTAGATCCTTCACCCCCACAAAACCCCGCTTTTCATCCACTCTACCAATCCTCCCCTCTTGGTATCAAAAAAGCATGCAAAGCAAGCAAACCTCATGTCTCATATTCATAAAACATTCAACTCTCAAAAAAAGGTAGACGAAAAGAGCAGGAGTGAAGAAGGCCATATTGTGTATCATCCATCATCCATCATTAAAAAAAATCCCCATCTCCTCTCCTCTCCTGAGACTAGCTTAGCATAGAGCACAGCTCGACAACCACAGCTTTCTCTCCCTCCCCATCTACAAATTTCCATCCATCCCTCCTTTCTTCCCACTGATCGCCCTTCCTCGTCGTTTCATCACTCTACCCTTTCGTGTATAGCCCCAGTTCCTCACTCTAATCTCATCCTCCCCATCATCATCCATCCGCCAATTCGACCCGTTCGTAATCATCAACAAAAAGGAAAACGACTTGTAGGTATTCCAAAAGAAATGAACAAAAGAGAAAGAAGATGAAAAAAAAGTAAAAGGCAAGAATTCCACCCCCACGCGCCTTGCTGTTTGTTATAAAGTAAAATAAAAAGGGCGACTCGAATGCTTCCCTTCCCATATGCCTGCGATTTCTTTCGTGATTTTCTCCAAGGTCTGAGTCTGGCATGAGTGAATGGGGTTATCCATCTACCAAAAAAGCAGGACTCATCCCAACAAAAAATGGACTTTTCTCATCATCATCTCTCACTCATTATCCCATCCCATCCCTTTCAGCGACAACCCTATCCCGCAAGAGCAAGGGGGGTAGCAGCCGGACTAACAGTATCCAGCGGCGCAGCATGTAAAGCAGGTTTGGCAACATTGCCCATGAGACCCTTTTTCTTCCGATCAATAGCATTCTTGACCCAAGTAGCAACCTCTTCATCCTCGGTGCCAGATGGCCCAATCAAATCGCTTGGAAGTTCCCCAGCTGCGTTACCGCCATTTTCAGCCTCTTCCTCATCTGCTTCCGTGATGGTAGCAGGTTTGGAAAGCTCAGCAAGCCAACCATGTTGGAGAAGCATGCTGTAACTTGGTCGTAAGGCCGGGACTTTGTTGAGACAGCCGTGGACGAAGTCTCGGGCTAGCTCGGAATATCCTTCCTCGGGGAGATCAGGTGGAGTACCATCAACGATTGCCTAATTCTGTTAGTTTATTATTTCTTTTGGAAAGGGGATGAAAACTTACGCTCAGTTGTGAGAAGATATTGTTATAGGTCTCAGGAGGGTAAGGATATCGACCCATTGCACATTCGATGATAGTCAGTCCCAAAGACCAAATATCAGACTGAACACTATAAGTTCCGCCGTCTGCATTCGACTGTGACATACCACCACCCGAAATTCGCTCAGGGGCCATGTATGATTGACAGCCGATGTTTGTCTTGGCAATACTGGCAACCAAGTTACCGGAAACGCCAAAATCGCAAATCTTGATTTGGCCTCTCGTATTGACCAAAATATTCGTTGGCTTGACATCTCGATGGATGATGTTGTGGTCGTCCTTGAGCGTCTTTAATGCTTGGGTGGTGCAGTATGTGATTTTCTTGAGCACATTTTCCGGGATACCGTCGCCATAAATCTTGTCGATCGATCCTCCATCCATGAACTCTATACATATGTAAACAGCACCTTCTTGGAAAAATGCACCATAAAAGTCGATGATATAGGGACTCAGACACTTGTGTAAAATATCAAGCTCCATGATGATGGCTCTGAATTTCGCATCGTCAAGTTCGAGTCGGATCTCCTTCATCGCCATAACACGACCAGTCAAATTTCCATTAGGAGATATGTCGGTCACTTCCTCCGGATCTAGTAATGGTGTGATTGGGGATGATTGTGAGTGTGACACCTTATTGCCAGCCAAACCAAGGCCTGGGCGGCGTATCCGCGGTCGTGCATGCTTAACCTTATAAACCGTTCCGTAGTTTCCCTTGCCCAACTCCTCCAATGTATCAACTTCATCCAAAGAAATGTTGAAGCTGTGACCCCCATTAAATTTAATTCCCGTGCCATCAATAGTAGCCTTGCCAGCAAATTTCAACACTCCATTTTCCGTGTCAACATATTCCGAGAATCTGGTGAACATTGAACCCGTATCGTTTGATGGTTGCACAGCGCCACCATTGGCATTTGGAATGCTACCTGGAGCACCTGGAGTACCTGGAGCAGGTGAAGTAGAAGGTAAACCCCCAAGATTCGGTGCGCCAGTTTTCATCCTCCGTGCAGCCAGACCTTTTACAGGCATCTTAGGAATCGCTGGTGCAGAATTGAAGTTATGAGCCACAGGGCGCATTCCAGGTAATTGTAAATTGACACCACCAGCAGAAATACCCCCTCTTCCTGGCCCACCAAAGTTTGGTGGGGCAGGTGTTGGACCCGTAGTGATAGATGTACCCACCGCCGGACGACTTGGTGGCGTGCCTTGTCTTGACAGATGAAAAGCACGCATCTTTGCCTCCATACTCTGTGGTAGAACACCCGCCGTACTCGATTGTACTCGTGTATTCGACATCGAAGCCGCAGGAGGGGCTGGTCGTCGGGCGTTTTGCAGCATACCGAGTGGTGTTGAGGAAGAGCTCATGGGAGTTGAGGTTTGGGGATCTGATATCGACCGTAGGGAAGGAATTCGAGGAGTATTCGATTCGGATGGAGATGTAGGAGGGGAGGCTTCGGATTCGGTCGATACTTCTGAGCGCGGGCTCAATGGAGCAGCGAAGTCGACGGACTCTTCGGGTGCACCAGAGGTGCGATTTGGAGGGGTAGCCATCTTAGATATTGACTCTTGCTCTTAGCATCAGGACAAGAAGTACGGACAGTATCAAATTGCGGAATCTGGGATAGAAGTCAGTTTGAAATGCCGGAGGATCGTGTGGTTATGCGATTGGGCGAAGTTGTTGAGGATGCCAATGGGGGTTTTGGGAGGAGGGGGAGACTCACCAGAGAATCAACAAGTCGATAGGGAGCGGCAAGGTTCCGGGAAGATAGGGAGCAGCCGTGCGAGGCGTGGACCGTGAAAGGTGTGATTCGGAGGGTATCGCGAAGAGTTGCAATGATCTTTGGAGAATTGGGAGGTCTAGAACTTTCGGGTTGGGTGCTAAGTATTGGGGAAAAGTAATTTTGCCTCGTTGGCTGGTGGAGGAAGTATTCCAAATGTCCCAAAACGGTACCTGAGGCTAGCGGGGCCGGTAGAGGAACACGACTAAGGTGGACTGGCCAAACCACTTGCGGTGGTGGTAAAATTTGACGCTTGGCTCTAGCAAGTTTGACAGGACAGATGAAGATCGATCGCGAGGTTTGGACAGGGCAGCTTGGAGTAGCTTCGTGGTTGTTGAAGCGAAAGGAGCTCGATTAACCGTTGGAACGGCCGATGAGGGCAGGGGAGACGAGGCTGCGCTACTGACTCGAAAGTGCACCGCGCAATGAAGGGATGATGTGTGCAGCAGCTGGAATGGAGCGTGAATAGCTTCACTTTAAAAGAGACTCAAGGACAGACCCGCCTGGCTCAGTCTGGACGCGTTGCTGCAAGTGTGTAGACAGAAATAATCATGGGGAGTACGATGACGTTACCTCGAAAGTCGATGGCAGATGGAGGGGTCGATTTGGGTGGAAATTGGACGGAGGGGGTGATTTCTGCACGCTTCTGGGGCGGTGAGTATCTTTCTCCCGTTTCAAGGGCATCGCTACCGACCGCGCCACAGTCGACAGAGCACTTATTTCCGGACTTTTTCCTTAATAGGACGTCCAATTTGTTCAACCTCCCAAACTGGATCTCGGACCGGAGCTCTCTATCCAGGAAATATAATTATGCATATACGATGATAGGCCTTTGTCATTCAAATGCATGCAAGGCACGAGCAGCCTATGCCACCTCTTCACTTTTTTACATTTCAAGCCCTCTTCATTCGGCAGTGCCTTTACATTATGCGCCGAGATCTTTTAACATAGCACTTCCTAGACCTCCTCAAACAAGATACTCTTGTTGACAACTGCCGGCTAGCGAGAGAGTCAAGTATGGAGAGAGCTGGGTAAGCTTGTGTCAATCTAATGCTTTTTTTATAAGGTTAAACTATAATTTGAAGATGGAATTTCTGCTTCTCCCATTTCTCTGTCAAATACTGTAGGTCTTACTGGTCGGTATACCCGAGGAGTGATAGCCGATTTGAGTCTATAGAAATTATAATTTCCCTTGGTAATAAAAAGCTAAATATAGTCTGGCACGGAGTATATCAACCTTTATTCAGTCCCTACTTCGTTATCTACATTCAGCTCCAAGGAAGAGTAGTGAATATGTTGTCAACGAAACATACTGCCCTGCATCTAATCACTCACTCCCCAACTCTCAACCAAGAATTATAAAAATAAAATCCTCACAACTGCGCCCCATCAACAACACATCCCAACCCAATCCTCCTTTCTCAGACCAGAAAGAAACGATAAAACAATTTTTACATCAAGCTCAACCAAGGCAAAGAAGTTCGCGCAAAACAACCCGATTGGTGGGAACCCAAAATTCTAGGTATCCTGGAAAAAAACGAAGACAGGCCAGGCAGGCACGACTCTCCTTCGTTGTGTTCTACCCCCAATAAAACCCAGTCCATCTGAAGAAAAAAAAACCTAAAGCCAATAATCTTTTCTGATTCCAAAAACTGATTCCAGCTCAACAGGCCCTATAAATCCCCTCACCGCCTTCCCCCTCCAATCACTCCCCTGTCTCTTGTTTGAAAAAAGTAACACAAATCCTAGCCACACCACACCACGTCATCTGTGGCTTTCCCTCTTTCCCACTTTTTTCCTCAACACCAGACAGGGGTGATTTGGTCAAGCCTTCTCTCCAATGTCTTTTTTCTTGACATGTGATGGTGGGTTACATGCATACAGGCAGTGTGCAGCATGGAACTCCACTATCACAATTTCGCTGCTTCTTGAGGAATTTTAAGGGGGAAAGATAGGAAAGTGGTGGCGGAGTGCAGAAAAAAACTATATCAAGAATCCCCATCTGGAACTGGAGGATGAAAGGGGAATTTGGAGATATTAATGTATGAAAACGGTGTTTCTATTCTTGTCTTGTTTGAGGGAGGAAGGGAGGAAGGGGAGTGTTGTTCTTACAGCGTCTTGCGGCTGTTATTTTCGGCATTGGTATCTTGTCCTTCGGCAATTGGAGAGCTTGGAGTAAGATATCAATGTGGAGAGGGTTGGAAGAAGCTGTACGTGTTAACTTTAAAAATTGGAAGGAAGAAGAAATGTTGTATTCCACAAAAGGCTTTTGGTCACAGGAACGGGTAGGAACGCTTACTTTCCGGTTAGAAGCGGTACCACAAAGTTTTAATTGATTGTGATAATTTGCTAATGATCATATATAAGTGAAGAGACATTAAGTTCCCCTTTGAGGTATTGTAGAATGCTCAAATAGTTGTTCTGGAATTCACAATCACGAATATTAATAAGAGATTGCCATAGATTTGTTTGCCATTGTAATTAGAAAGTTCTTTAGGTATCAAAAGGGCTGTAACTTATGAATCCTGTTACCCAACCGTGACAAGCTATATATATATGCATCATATAATGAACAAACTATATAAATAGATATTTTAACCATTAATATGATGCATTCTAACTTTTTAGTCATTTACAGATTATGCCCCCACTAGGGGTTGGAAGAATTCGTGACTGTAGCCCCTAGCGCTTTCCCTTCTACAATTGTCCTAATATTTCTAGGAGAATAAAGATAGCATAAATATAATTGTTCTAGTCGTCTAGGACAATTAACTTAATTCTCTGAGTTTTAGTCGAACAACCGGGGATGTAGAGCAGGCGGTTTCGACTCTTAGTCAGTTACGAATTAGGCAGCCCTGGTGCCCCGTAATAACAATAACACAAAGTCTAGCGTGAATTCTGCAAATGTTCAAGCAGACATAGTGAAAGCAAGAAAGAAAAGACATAACTGAATAAGAAAAATTCAGAATTAACGCATGAGTAAAGTTGGCTATTTCAAATGAGAAATTGAGAAGGTAACAAAGAATGATGTTACAAAATTGTTATGCTTTACTGATACCTGGCTGGCCTAGGTAAGTTGTTGGTACCTGAATCTCGCACGGGTAAGCTGTCTCCTAGAACTTACAAGATCATTTAAAGAACTATATGAGGCCAGAAAATGTATCGCAAGTCTTGGAAGGAAAAATTAAGGCAATCCAATGCATCAAAACCAATAGCAATGCTAGACGATACTTTCCCTCCGTCTCCCGCGAGTCCAATCCTTTGCCTCGAAATGCCTGCCCCATCTTATTGATCTCTTTTGACCATCGAGAAGAACTAGGCAGAGCTGAGCATATCTGGCTGACTGCCTAACCGGCTTTTTCTTTGAGTTGGGTGTAGGCAGGAGATATGAGAGAATACAAATTACGTGCCCAAAGAATCTGTGTTACCACCAAAACAATTCCATTGAAGAAGCTGTAGTACAAAGCCGAGAGCTCAAAACAAATTCGCACCACCGAATACGAAAGAATCAACAATAAGCGAAAAAGTGAGACCTGTCACTTCGAAACAGTCCATACCTCGTAACCCCCAAGACTGAATGACAAGAAAAAAGCGTGTAGAGGAGGATGAATGACCGACTTCTGCGATATAAATCCAGTAGTGGGTTCATGATGCTATCATGTACAACCCCAGAGCTGATTCGATAGTACCAGAAGATTCGAATACATCGAAAAATTTCCAATAAGTCGGGAAAACGAGGGACTTTCGACGCCTTTGCGATAATTCTTTCACCGACAACTTGAATGAACTGAGCTTGTAGTACACTTGCACCAATTCCCCACTGCGACACCGGGCTCGAAGTGCTCAACGGCGAGACACGTGGGAAATGTTCCTGCTACCTGGAAAACTCCTCCCTCCCCGCATGGGAAAAAGTGCAAAGGAAAACTGTGAAGATATCGATGAAGTTTTCGCGAGTAAAAAGATTGCCACAAAGGCCGCCTCCCCCCACGAAGAGATAGAGGGGTAATTCTGCACCATGCCACATCCCACTCGCAACAGCCATTCAGCCCAATTGATTTTTTCCTTCTTCTTGCATCATTGTGCCATAGACGCAAAGATTGTGTATCGTGAAAAATCGCGGACACGGATGCTCATGCGACAGTGCTGCACCACTTGTATGCCTAATTCTGTGAGATCGCGATATGTTGTGTAGCGTGGAGAAAGTGGGAATTCTCGCAAAGCTGACGGCTCTTTCTTGGCCCAGGGACTTGTATGGAATAGCCAAGGGAGGCGAAGTTTAGGTACCAATCACGAAAAAGGATATTGCCACGGGGTGGCAGGGAAAAACGCACTTGTGAAGTGCTTGTACGGAAGTAACTGGAAAACACAAGCGCCAGGTCATCGAAGGCATCACGGTGGATTCCCGCTTCGGGTGATGATGAGGCTATTTACCTGTCAGCTTCAGGTTGATTGACGAGGCGAGACGATGTTGATATTGATGGGGATATTTCTTATACATTTACTCAAGAAGTATCGTAAGTCGTCAGAGTTGAGACGGTGCAGCTAGCCGTAGTGACGTGGTGGTCGCGAAACAGAAGATGGAAGAGCCAAGTGAATAAATAGTGGAGAGAAGCCAGCGCTTTCGGGGCTCTTTAAGCTGGGCCCAGCCTTTCGTCACTGCACCCACAAGCCAAACGCTTTTTGCGGCACCCTTCCCTTATCAGTGATCACCTCATAAGCTACACCTACCCACAAGCTCGGCCGTCACTCATCAAACAACTACACACCAAATAATAACCCGCAGTCCCTCAGCTATAACCCAAATAATACTGGTCTCACCACTACACCACGAGGGCCATTCCCTCGCCAACCATTTCCTTCTCTTCAATCGCTCTCGTCGTTGCAGAAACACCAACGCCCAGGGCGCCAATTGCTCTTAATCCACCATGGGCTTCTTCACCACCCCAACCTCATACCGGCTCAATGCCATTGTTGCTGGCAACGATATCCCCTCGGTCGCATCCGGCAGCTTTATAAACTTCGCGTTCCTCTCCTCGCGCGTAAACGATCATGAGTCCCATCCGCCGCTGGCGCATCTCATCCTGCTGGTCTTTGAAGCTGTCATGGAGGTCGTTTGCGTCAGTTTGCCGGGATACATTGTAGCAAGACATGGAATGTTCGATGCGGAAAACCAGAAATTTGTCGCCAATTTGAATGTGGCATTATTCACACCTTGTCTGAGTACGTAGATGGAGTCTGGGAATTGGATTGGGATTGAGCTAATGATGGGATAGTTTTCACAAAATTGGCTTCGCAGCTGACGGCAGACACGCTGGTAGACTTGGCAATTATTCCTGTCATTTTTGCTGCCCAAACACTGGTCTCTTATTTGGTCTCGGTGGGGGTTTCTAAGGCTTTTGGATTCCAGAAGAGGGCTTCCAACTTCGTCACGGCTATGGGAGTAAGTCACAAGCATCTATACATTTCCGAGCAGGACTAACAACAAGACTAGGTATTCGGAAATTCGAATTCCCTCCCAATTTCTCTCGTTATATCACTCGCACAAACACTAAAGGGACTCCACTGGGATAGACTTCCGGGGGACAACGATAACGAGGTGGCAGCTAGAGGTATTCTTTACCTTTTGATCTTCCAACAATTGGGCCAACTTGTGAGATGGAGTTGGGGATATCATGTTCTTTTGGCACCTGCCGAGAAGTACGAGACTTCAAGCGATGTATCAGATCTAGAAGGTGGATATAGAGACGACCCCCCAGATGATTTAATTCCTGGCCTGGATGGCCCCCACGATGATGCCCACAGCGAAGGCCATTTACACCCTTCAAGCTCTTCGGTTTCCTTTGAATCTGGAGGAAGGACACCAATTTACAACGCCCAATATGCTGGTTCCGTAGACGAAGAAGAAGACCCAAGGAAGAAGCCAGGTCTTCTTGCTACACCAACAAACGGCAACCATTATTCCGACATCTCCAATGGCAACATGACCTCTTTCCCAGCAATCCGCACCCCAACTCCAGAAGAGGATAACATCCCCAGCGGAATCCGAGGAATCATCCCAACGATCCGTCTCCGCGTTAAACAAGGAATCTTCTGGATTTCTGCAGTCCTCTCATGGCCTTTCAAAAAGGTCTTCAACTCTCTACCAAACTCTGTCCAAACCCGTTTATCAAAGATCTACTTCGGCTTCTGGGATTTCATGAACCCACCTCTGTGGGCCATGCTCGCCGCCATAATCGTAGCCTCAATCCCCAAGCTCCAAAATCTTTTCTTTCAAGAGGGCACCTTCGTCGCAAACTCCGTCACCCGCGCCATCGCCCAATCCGGCGGAGTAGCCGTCCCTCTCATCCTCGTAGTCCTAGGAGCCAACCTCGCGCGCAACACCCTCCCTCAATCCGCCATCGACGAGAACTCAGAGGAAAACCAAATCGGAACGAAACTTCTCATCGCGTCGCTGATTTCTCGTATGCTCTTGCCCACACTCATCATGGCGCCGCTACTAGCGCTCTTTGCGAAATACGTCAATATCAGTATCCTTGATGATCCGATTTTCATCATTGTGTGCTTCTTGTTGACGGGGGCGCCGAGTGCGTTGCAGCTGGCGCAGATTTGTCAGATTAATGGGGTGTATGAGGGAGTGATGAGTAAACTTCTTTTTCAGAGTTATGTTATTTGGTATGTTCCTTTCCTTAAAATTCCCAGTCCCGCATCTTTTATTCTCTTGAGGAATTTTAACTGATGTTTGTAGGATTCTCCCATCGACGCTTATCCTTGTTATGTGCGCCTTGGAGGTTGTCGAATGGGCGGCGGCGTCGTGACACTAAACTAAATAATATTTTTTTTCCTCATCATATTACGTCGTCTCGTTTCCTTTGTTTGTTCCGTTTGGGCTTGTTGTGAAGATCGTCGGACCAAAAAAGACTTATTGGGCGGGCTTTAGGGTTTGTATAAATAGTTTCTTGATGGACGAAAAAAAGGTCGTCTTTGCGGTATGGGTTTGGGGATGCGAGCATGGGATGGCGTTTTTTCCCCCACTTATCATCTTCAAGTCAGGGAGTGGATGGGTGTGAGAGATTTGAGGATGGTTATGTGTGTAGTGTATATGGTGGGGGTTTTAGCACATGGATTTTACTAGGTCGGGTGGTGAGGGGGAGAGAGGTAGAAGAGAATCTATACTGATGTGAACGTACGTGCTTATATACATACCTTACTTGTCTACATATAATTTGATTTTCCTTCGTTTGACGTCTTAGTATTGGTGTTTCGTTAGGAGGAAAGGGGTTGGATTTGGGAAAGAGAGGTGGTTTATTTTGTCTTGACTATCCTATGTTTCCTGCGTTGCAGTTTTGAGGTCAAGAAGAGGGGTGGGGGATTGAAGTGAATTTTACCCGGGGTTTTTGTTACATATCGCATTTTTGCTTTGGTTATTTGGCTATGGTTGGATGGATGGCTCTTGGGTTTATTGTAAGATTACTCTACTGGGTGCGGACACGAGAGATGTTTTTTTGTTGCATGTCGCACTGTTGTTGGTTATTTGGCTATGGTTGGATAACTGGCTGTTAGGTCTTCTTTTGCTGTACCAGGTACCTGGCCAGATATGGTTTTATTGCATATCGCACTTTTTGTTTGGTTAATTGTCTACTGTTGGATAACTGATTGTGGGGTTTATTTCTACTGTGCTAGGTACCTGATTTGCTAGGGTTTTGTAACATATCACATCAATTTTGGTTATTTGTCTGCGGGGGGATAACTGGTAGTGAGGTTTTGACGGGTTGGGCGAGTGCCACTTTTGTTGCATATGGCACTGGCTGGTTGGCCGGCGGTTGGGAAATTTGTGAGTTTGAGTTGTCAGGTTTACTTTCACTATACAAGCCATAGTGTTTTTAGGTATTGGTCTGCTGTTGGTTGACTAGGGGATAACCTGGATTTTGTTGCATATCGTAATTCTTTGGTTGTTAGGTAGCTGGACAGTTGTACTTTTGTTGCATATCATATTTTGGTTTTGATTAATGGCTATGGCTGGGGCAACGTCTGGAGGAGGCTGGTTGTGAGATTTCGTGGCATCAGGTAGCTGGCCAGTGGTGCTTTTGTTGCACATCGCACTTTGTGGTTATTTGGCTACGGCTGGCAGCTTAGCTGTTCATGAGATTTACTTTTGTTGCTTATCGCACTTTCGTTGGATAAATGGCTACGGCTGGAAAGCTGGCTGTGAGGGTTCTACTCCATTGAACTAGGTATCTGAATTGCTATTATTTTGTTGTATATCGCATTCGCTAATTATTTGGCTACCGTTGGGTGGGAGGTGAGGTTCGTTGCTTGATTCTAATTGTACCACCAGGAATGCTGCATATCGCACCTCTTTTGGATGTTGCTGGCCATTGCCTTTGTTGCATATCGTAGTTTGGATAGTTAATCGTCTACTATTGACAATTTAGGAAAAATTGAGTGAGGAAATAGACGAGCTCGACGCCTCGAGCTCGATAGTCAGATAATTAGTAATTGATAGAAAGTAAGCCGGATATAAGGCGAGACTTGGTGATAGTTAAGAAAAGCTCGCGTATCTTGGGAGTGAGCTACATAAGTAGTCGAATAAGTTGAAGTATAAGTTGGACCTTTTTTCGCTTTAGGAATGAGGACTTAGAACGGAGGTCGAAAGCTGTCTGGCCCTGAATTACTTTAAGTAATTATGTAAACAAAGTAGACATTTTTATTCAAGGCCGCCACCTAGGTATGGGATCAAACTAACTGTAAACAACACGAACATCCATTTCACATTTTACACACTTTAAGAGACCTTGCCTCGACATACCTAACAGAGAATGGGTTTTATTGATGTAGTGATCTGTCATAGCACTATAGGCCTCCATACCCGTTTCTAGTCAGAACTTCTCCATTTGGCAGCGAAGCTAGGCGGCGGCCTGGCTGAAGGGAAAATCGCTTATTTGAACCGCCTTCCGTAAAAGGGAAAAATAGGAAAAACTTTCCATACCTGATCCAAAACAAAAAGCAAAAAAAGCAAAAAAAGCGAAGAGTCAGAAACAGGTATACCAAAGTCAATCCTCAGTGCATATGTTCGCTTCATCCGACTTGACCAGCGCCCCCACGACTTCCTCTTATTGTTGTCAGAATAAAATCTTATTGTTGTATATGGATATTCGAGATTGAGAGGTGCTGTGGGGTAGGGGGATTTTTTCTTGTGCCGTGGACCCACCGCTAGCTGGCCATTTATGTTGAAGGATTTGGTAGTGAAGATTGGAAATGAGGCGACTCGCTTAAGTGAAGAGCGACGACGACAACAATTGGTTGAGGGCAAAGATATTCACCTTTGGTTTTAAAGCGGTAACTCATTTAGTTTTCGTCCTTTCTTGTTCTCTTTTTCTCTCGTTCTGCTTCCTCCTGGTTCTATTCCTTCTTCTCGTTTCCTCTTTCTCTTTCCTTTATTTACCTCTGAAGAAACTTACAACTGCATAGTCCATTCCCAGCGTGGATCCGAATCTTCTTCTTTCAACTTACCAAACTATCAGTAACAAACTGGACTAGGAGCTACTAGTTGACCCACAATTCTAAGCCTGGGCACAATATCAGATTCCAGAACTTCTTGATTACCAACGTAAATCTGTGAGGTGGCCTTTGCTTATTAGAGAAAAAGGTACGCATGTTGGAAGTCAGACTTTATCTTTTCGGATATGCAGATATTGGCATTGTGCACTTGAAGGCTAAATTTGCTGGTTTGTCGTAATCGACTCATTACTGCTCAAGCTTGCTTGGTCTTCAGTGATTTTCCCCTTCCTTCTTCGAGGCAGGTCGTTTCTTGCCATGGTGAAATTGACTGGGGGCTCATTCGTATCGATATGACCTCTTTGATAACCGGCGCTCTCGTCAGAAATACCAAAGCCGAGTGCAGTTTTGAAACCACCAAGATGATTTTCATTCATATCTTCCTCTAGCCACATACCTGCGTCGCTGTACCCTTGGCCAGAATAATTATCATCTCGCTGCCTCAATTCTCTGATGGAAGATTTCATCTTTCCGACTTCTGCTTTGAAGACTGGTGTTTGTTGGGACATGATTTTGATACAAGACGTCAAATTGAGACTTTAGTTGGAAATAGGGAAAGGGTGTTGGGTGTAGGGATGTACAGCCTCACTTTTGAAGCTTAAGCTGAATAATCAAGGTTGACTTATAGAGAAGGCTCTCTTATGTAACGGGAAGGCCTACCTGAATTACTTTTTTTCACTTAGATCCAGGATCATTGTTCCGAGTTTCATCTTGGAATAATTTGAAAATACTTGAAGCAGAAGTAATATTTTCGGTTGCACCATAAGTCTGGGGAATTATTAACCCCCTTCATGCTCACTTAACCACTTCGGAACAATCCGAAGTCACGTTGTAGTCACGTTTTTAAAGCTATCTGACAGTTTAGCTTGTAGCTTATTTAATAACTTGCAGCTTAATTCAATCTAGTTTAATACGAGTTTGTGTCGCACCTATCTCAAGTTGATGTGCTGTGAAGGAATACACCGACTTGATTATCAATGCAAAGGATACAGGCAACCGACCCAAAAAATCTCTCACTTCGCAATATCATAACCTGGATGGGAGGAAATAATCATTATATCTCTCTCAACAAACTTGACTCCTCAATAATCCCTCAGATACCACTTGATAGTGAAAGAAAACCAGATGTGTCGCACCTACAAAATCCTTTGTGCCATCTGCACAAAACGAATTCAACTCACACTCCTCGATTGCACAAATTCCTTCCAACCCATCCCCTTTAAAAAATCCTCTACCCAATGCCTAAAATCCCGATCCAAGCCCTCTGTTGAACTTCTCTTCCCCACAAGCTGTAGATCATGTATCCACGCCTACCTCCAGCAAGCATCCAAGCAGCAACAAGACCTCGTAGTAGCCGAACCCCTCACTCTCCTCACCTCGAAATTCAACCACCTCTCCATTCCCGAATCCCACTACCAATTTTCCTCAAACCAAGATTTCTTCATCCTACGAAGGGCTTTAGATATTCTAGAAGCGGTATTAATACAACTCTACACCGACACTTCCAAAAAGCTATCTTCTCTCAATCGGCGGGGAAAATTAAAAGCTCGCCAATACAAGAATCGCCATCAAAAAGATCTCCTCGATCAATATCGAAAATTAAGCGAGATATACATATGCAACATAATTCAAGACCACGAAGAACTTGTTTCCAGACCAGAATACTCCCCTTGTCGAGTCCCGGTAACGAATACACCACCTTCCTTCCCGATCTCTCCTGGTCCCCTCTCTTCGCTAAGCGCTATTCATAAAGAGAAAATGGCAAGGTCGATGGCACGTTTGGAAATCCCGGTTCAGATTCCTTGTGGGCATATTTTTGAAAATTGGTGTATTGATCTTTGGATTACAGGATTTTTGAATGGGGTGAAGGCATGGGGTAAGAGGTTTGAGGGGAGATATAGTTGTCCACAGTGTCGGGCTGGATTCTTGAGGAGTCTTCTGAGGTTGGTGGATAGACTTTTAAAGGAGCAGAGGAGAGAACCTACGTGGGAGTGGTTGGGATATTTGAAGGTTGAGGGATGAGGAGGGCGAGGAGTGTGTGGGTGAGGGGAGGAGTAATGATTGGTTTAGGATATGTGTAAAGAGGTTTCGGAAGACGGTGTTATGTCAAGTGGAAAGTTAAAAGAGGTTGGAGCTCTCTGTTTTTCTGTTGGCGTTGAAGTCTGTATAAGTAGAAAATCGTTCAACTAGCTGTGGGAAGCTGTAATGACTTACTCCCCTTTTACATGAAATTAATACTAGTATTATTTTCGCGGTTTTAGTAGGGATATAGCCAACTTAAGCTTCATGTATACAAACCATATTTATTCAAGCCAACCTAAAACTTTCACCCGAGTTAGTCACCTAACAAGTTTAAGGTGAAATAAGTGCAGTATCAAGTCTGGTTATAAATTTGTTTAAAGTAACAATAACAAGAACTTCACGAACATCAAACTAAAACCCCAGCATAAGTTTTTCAAGCTGAAATTTCTATACGCCCCCTTCTCCAAACCATGGTAGATTCCATATATTCTTAACCTCTTCCTCCCAGCTAGTACTAACTCTTGAATTGAGACCTGAAAGTGGTATCAAACGGAAAGGTATGAACTCTTCCTCAAATATATCCAACTCTGGTTTGCTAACTCCAAACGAATATTTCTCTCTGGCTAGTAAATGGTCTCAGACAATCGCCCTTCATTAGTTAAATGGGGTTTAAAGAAGGAAATGAGGAAAGAAAACCATAGTTCTTACTTCCTCGTGTAGAGAGTTACCAGGACCAATAATCCACAACTCCAAAAAGGGTCAAGATAATATCACTGAAACCTTCACCTCACCTCACATAAACAAATCACTTAACAAATCCTCAATTTCTATAAACGTCGTGTCCACCCCCTCTCAAAAAGGTTTCCCCTCACCCCCTCCCCTCCCCTGTTCCCTCCGTTCCTTCTCCCTCCGATACTCCTCCGGATCAAAATCACTATCACTAGCACTTCCAACATCGTCTTCCTCCCCCCCATTCGCCAAATCCCCCTCATCAACAATAAAATCGCCCTCGTTCATACCCACCTCCACCGCATCCTGCAACACCCGTTTACTCTCCACATCACTCGGATCACAGAGCTGACTCGGTGTGAGACCGCCTTTATTACGTATACGTGCGTCGGAGCCCGCTTCTAACATCATGGTAAGGAGGGAGGATGCGAATTCCGAGTTGTGTGCGGAGAGGGGGTGGGGGAGGGAATTGATGTAGCGGATTGCGGAGTGGAGGGGAGTATCGCCTTCGCGGGTGGAGATGGGGTCGCATTCGAAGCCGTCTTGGTCAAGGAGGATGTCTATTACTTCATCTGTGGTTCTTGTTTTAGTACATGGCTTTGAGGGGAATCTTGGGAAGAGGAAGGTTGGTGAGGGGCAACGAACAGTTTCCTCGCGATGCTGCTTCGTGGTATAAATGGTTTCCCAGTACGGTTTTGGTATCGTTCAATAGGAGGGCGGCTTTCTCTTCGGAACCGACATTGGCTATTATTTCTTGGAGAAGTTCGGTGTTGTTTCCCCGGCAGGCAGCGATTAATTGTTCGGATGGCGAGGCACCCTGTAGGAATAAATTAGCCCAAATGCTTAAGCAGATACCCCACGAGTGTAAGTGTGAACAGAAGGGCATATTGACAATCCCGGGATCGAGGGGTAAAGTTTATTACGTACCTCAACATCTTCCTCTGTCTCTCTACCTTTGTCTCTAGGGTCTGCCATCTTGTAATATAACACTTCGCCCTCTTAATATCCTTTCAAAATGAGTCCGGAATCGGAATTTGAAGGTATATGGGGTGTATGTTGTCTACGAATCCCACATGTCAGCCCTCTGTCAAACGGTACTATTTACGGACATCATGGAGGGGTAACTCACCGACTTCTTGAGGATATTTTTGGTGCTCCGGAAAGTGAATTCGGTAGGCACGACTGTAGTAGAGAGGGGCAGAAGTAGCTTCAAAATTGGGACTGAAGGTTGTTTGCGGTTGAGGTTGTGAATGGGTTCAGGAGGGTATGGGATTCAAGCGCTTTCATCTGTTTGATACTCGCACTGGTGGGCGCTGCGCTTCAGCCTTCACCTCGGGGATTACCAATCGTGGCCTAGCGTCATGCGAGGCTTTTATCGCCGACAAGGCTAGCTAATTTTTGATGGAGGGAAGGCTCGACTCACAGCACTCAAAATTATTTGCGACTGGGAAACTCTGCGAATACCTATACAGCAAAACTTCAATCATACCAGTCTCATACAAACAAAGCCAAGATGCTACTCTGTAAGTCCCTTCCTCCGTAACCCCTCCAAATTCTATAACCAACCAAACCACCAAACTGACACCCCTCCCAAAGTCTGCCCCTCTTGCTCCAACGTCCTCTCCGTCTCCAAAGTCCCCGACGACTCCTCCACCCCCGAAGACACGGGCAAAAACCGCCTAGAATGCAAAACCTGTCCCTACCAATATGTCATAAAAAACAAAGGCTTCTACGAACGCAAAGAATACAGATTTGTCGAGAAAGATG
Source organism: Hymenoscyphus fructigenus (assembly GCA_001414455.1). NCBI lineage: Eukaryota > Fungi > Ascomycota > Leotiomycetes > Helotiales > Helotiaceae > Hymenoscyphus > Hymenoscyphus fructigenus. The sequence continues at coordinate 171,454 of LKUV01000056.1, read as the reverse complement.
ATGTCTTCGGTGGAGCGGCTCAATTCGATAAGGCGGACAAGACGAAGGTCCAGTGTCCGAAGGATGGTTGTAATGGCGAGGAGGCCGCATATTATTCTGTGCAGATTAGGAGTGCTGATGAACCTATGACGAATTTTTATAGGGTGAGTTATTTTAAATGGGTTTTGGGGAAGGGGTTTCTGGGATGGGATGCTGACTTTTGGGTAGTGTATGTCTTGTTCTAATCGATGGAGAGATTAGTTATGGGGGGGCTGGAGAGGGTGTACAAAGGATAGCATGGAGCTGGACATGAATGTGGAGGGATATGGGTGGGCTTTGGGAGGAATTCTTCATTTTTCTTGCGATTTAGCGTGGCGTATTGGGGAAGAGATCTGACTTCCTGGCAAGAGATATTCAGATGTGGTCGCTGCCAATAATACCCGCGACTCTTCATCCTAATTTCGCAACTCGTGCTACGGTCCTTCAACCGTATAATTTCCCATCAAGACTCAATCCCCAAACCGAAGCGCCTTTCCCTAAACCCAATAAACTCCCCCATCCAATGCCACAAACAATTCTTCCCTCCTATCTGACACTCAATTAGCAGCAGGCCACTCCCCCGCCCCCCTAACCCCCTCCTCCATCAACCGTCCCACAACAGTAGGATCAATAATATCCCTTCTAAACCTCTCCCTCTGCAACAGCTCCAGATTCTTCAGCGTCGGTCCGGGATAAGTCAAGTACTTCGTGTACGGCGGGAGAGACCAGTATTGTAAGTATTCGAGATATGCGACGAAGGCCGGGTTTTCGAGGTATTTTAGGGTCGCCAGGTGGTTGAGATAGAGGGGGGAGGCTAGGGATTGTACGAACTGTGAGTGGGGAGTTTGTTAGTTGGATGCGTGAGATGAGAGAGGGGGGTAGAGGGGAATTACCTCAAGTTCAATTTCAAATCTCGTGAAGCCTCCAAATTTTGGTTCTTCCGGGATGGGAGGGGGTGTTTGGGCGGCCGTCATGGTTGTGTCTTGTGAGGCCATCTTCTTCCCTCCTATCTCTTCCCGTTCTCCTCTTGACTATCGATTGCGCTTCAATGACGTCCCGCAATACGTTATTGATTGATATTCCTTTGTTGTTGAAGAGCCAGGTAGAGCCTTGCAGTCGAGGCTGAAAGTCGAAAATCAATAGTGCAAGAAAGCAAGACACGAGGCTGAAGATGGAGGATGGGGTCCCTAGTTTCATACCTAGGTAGATCAATTGCTTGATCCACTGCACCTTAATTTCACCCCTATCAAATTGGGAATAATATAGGCTTGGAAGTTTCGCTCTTTACTTGGAGAAGATTGGAAATTACTTGATTAGGGCATAAACTGTTTCTCTTTGATATTCACAGACTTGGTTAGGACGGAGTTTCAACCTTAGTTCCTTGCTCTACAACGAACACATGTGCATCATTCCTCCTTCTTGAGAGTACATTTTTCTCATTCATATATAAGAGATTTCTTGCATTTTGTGCAACAACCAAGTACAAATTAGAGATTTATGCTAGTGAACTATTTCGGTAGCGCCTGTTTATGCACAGATACCAGACAAGGTTCCCCGTAAAATATCCCGGAGGAATCTTCCTGGCGTCAAATCTTTTGGTAAAGCAGCACGAGCTGTGATATTGGGTGAGTTTCAGGAATAAAGGGGATGGGGGGTTCTCGTTAAATTGAGAAGGGTGGAGAATACCATAGAGTTAGTAAACAGAACTTGTAGTCCATATTTAATTGGGTTATAGAAGAAAAGGAGTAGCATGAACCTGCATAGAAAGGAAGTTTTGAATGCCTTCAATTTGATTATTCTATGACCATGGTCCGCCCTTCATAAGTCAGTAAAGGCGGAGAGATGATGAATCCGGAGGGGTAAGAACCTTATGACAGTATCAACGGTATTTCTCCAGGCTCTCGTAAATTCTCCTCTCGCGAACCAGCTCGAGTTGTACCACTCTACCGAAACCGAGCTTCTTCCAACCTAGGGGGACCTCATCTTTTGCCTCGACGCTTTGAAGATCATCCATTTTGAATTCCCAAATAACTCCAGTGGTGGTATCTCCCTGACCAAAGCAGAACCTATCCAGTCCTCCCATCATAAACTCATTATCAGACCATAATTTTCATGTTTCCTCGAGTATAGCCCCTCAATCACTGGAAGCACATCCCCTGCAACCACAGCTCACACATTCCACATTCTGATTCTCCTTCATCTGTGCCTTGGGAACGCGACAAATGCATGTAGAATTGAAATTCGTCTCCTTCGTCTGTACGCACCGTAAACAGCACAACTATCTCAAGTCATTAGCATCTCTCCCAACAATATTCTTAAAACAAAACTTAAGGGAATTGCGACATACCTTCTCATACCCAGTCTTCTTCCACTTAGCAATCAGCATCGCATCCGCATACCCATTCTTCAGTAAATAATCATACAACTCCTTCGAAATCGCTTCTTTCTCGTAGTACAACTCGTAGACGTATCGCGATCTCTGATGCGAGATTTGGAATATGGGCCAGTGCACTTGATGACGAGGGACATTGACGGTGGATGCATTTTCAGCGTCTTTCATCTTGTTGCTGAAGATTAGGAGGTCGTCTTCTATGTCTGTGAATCCCGAGGGAGGGGCTTTGCGCTTGGAGGCGTGGCGGATGGCTGGCATGTTTGCGATATATTTTCAAGAATCTTAGGTTTGGACGGAGATGTTTGGATCGTAAGATACGTGTTTGCTTGTTGAGTTTGTTGTTGACAATAAGGTGGTGCTTGATATTTGGAGGGGCAATTATCTCGTAGCTTCCCCAAGGTGAATTTCTCAGCCTTCTTGCTTACGTGATCCAGTTTTAGATTTGGCAACTTCGACCTCACTCAAGCTCCAGACAAGCCGACATCAAAGGAAGGTCACCACAACACACAACGGCACTATGGTGATCAACCCTACCTATCTCGCGCAGAGGACGCGCCAATGTATGTATTTTTCTTATCCTGCTCCAATGGCATATGCTAACAAGACAATTACAGCTGTCAACCTCAACGATGCCAAACGAAGAGTCTTGAGAAGCTACCGAGAATGGATCCGTTCTGTACGTCCTCCGAGTCACGAATTTCCAGGCATAACAGAGGGGCTTTTGATATCAACAATTGGACGGCAGGCTTCTAAAGGGAGGGAACTTTGCTAATGGGTTGTTTGTACCAGGCTCCGGAGATCCAAACCATGTACTCGCTCAGCATACCAGTCGCGCAATTGAGGACGAAAATGAGGCAGGAATTTGAGCGGCATCGATATGTGAAGCAAACGGAGGTGGTGGATGTTTTGTTGTTCAAGAGTCATTCGGAATTTCAGGTTCGTTGGGATTTTCTTTCTGTACTGGGAGTTATGGGAGGCAGTGGACGGGAATCTATGGATACAACGCCTACTTTACTACTCGATTTATGACACTTTCCGATCTGCGAATACTGGAGCACAACACTAGAGGTTTCAATCATGGAATGGGGGTCCCGGGTGCGAGAAAATACCCGGAAGTTCCTAGGCCAATTGAGTCGATTGTTTGTTCACAAGGAGTAAGCAGGGTAGGACTTGTGTTTGCTTATGGAGAAACTTTAACAACGGGTGGCCGATTTCCTGCTGACGACTGGGTTCCAATGGCTCATTTTCATGATTGGGGCTTGTACGTTTGATATATACAACTCTTGCTAACCAATCGACATAGGAAACCATGAACTACTGGAAGCAACTTCCTCACATTCTCAAGTATTTCAGAGCGGACGAAGACCCGGCTGCAAGATTACCACGAAATTTCATTTCCGGTTTCCTCGAGGTATGTCATTCAGTAATCCCCCGGTCATTCAGCCATCCTCCCAAAATCTATATCTGCTGACGCCTGCAGGGTCGCAACTGAATCATCTCCATGTCCCCGTCCTTTTCCATAGCCTGTACATATCCCAAATGAACCTCAAATCGAACTCCATAGTATATTATGCCTTGACGCCTTGCAATGCAACCGATGTTTCTTTCCCACTAATGTCCAGTTTACGACTTCTGTTGCGCTATGAAGGCTTCTCGGGAGGCAACATATTTGACAGATATCTCATCGCATAGATCCATGAGATCTGTGAGGCCTTTGTCGAGGGCGTCGAGGGCTGTTCCTTCTGCGACGACGTTAGATTTCTTCATTGCAAAGAAAGGAATTGTTGTACTTACCATATGTTTGAATGCGGATATTCATGAGTTCTTCTGAGGGATGAGGGATAGAGTAACCGCAAAACTCAACATCGGGACTAACAGAAGCTTCGTTAGTAGCTGAGATGTGCCTCCAAATTCCTTTGCAAAGCATTGTTCGAGTATCAATATAGTTAGACATACTTCTTCATGATAATATATCGCAAAGCATTTCCCAGGGTATGATCTTCCTTTTTAAATTGGAAAGAGGCGGCGGTTTCCGAGGATCCAGCAAGCTAGATTGGTTTAGATGATATCCCAATACACATTTGGTACGAGTTAATCTTACAATCTTGATCGCGCCGTCGTCCAGCCACGTGCGGTTGGCGGGGTCATTTACGTCCATATCTTTCTCAGGGTACTCGAGGGGAGCCTCTCCCATGGCGACATCTGCATCGACAGGAGCTGGAGACTCGGTTGCTTTCGTTGTTGGTGCCATGACGAGGTAGTTGAAGTCGTATTTGCTCTGGGCGCATGGGGGGATCGAATTGGTGATGGGAGCTTCAGAAGAGGAAGTTCAAAAAAATTGCAGACGGAATTACATAATCAGTACCCCGGTTTTTCCACCCCCATTTTCCCACCCCCGTCCTTCCACCAGTGCTTCTGTCCAGGCTTGGCCTGCAACCATGCTGGTGGGTGAATGGAATCGCTCGGATTCTCTCGCAGCTGACAATCACAATGCAAGTTCCCTGTCGTAAACGGTAAAGGGTCCTCCCTAGCACCTGCCTGGAAATAAAATATTGCCGATTCGTATTCCATGCTGGCCGTACTAGCACCATAGCCGGAAATCAATAAAGCTTTTTGCTCCTAAATTGCCCCTCTTGGTCATTGTGCACTAATCAGTCCTCTCATCTTCTTCCTCTCCCACTCCTTCCCATTCACCATACTCAGTACCATCCTACTCAGTCAGTTACATCAACGGGCAGCAGATACTTCTTAATTCTTCCCTTCACCCCCTCCCCTCCTCTTCTCCTCGCTGGATTGATCCGTCACACCGCTACGAGTACCGCTCCGCCAATCCCTACCTACCCTGCTTGCCCCTCCGAGTCGTCCGCTGCCGATCGTTTTATCAAAACCTACAAACACCAGCAGTTTCTACTCGACCGTATCAGATTCAACCAGATTCAACATTGCAGACATATCAATCACAGTTATTTGCATACGAGGAGGATCGGACGGCGACCAGAGCCATTCACCCCACCACATACGATCATCTGCGAGTTTCCGTTGCGAATAGTGCCTACCTTCTTGCGAATTACAGCTTCACCTCAACTTGCGAACAGCTCCCGCAGCTTTCATTCACGTTTTGACTCTGCCATCCATCATCTTTGCGGAATAACTTCCCTTGTAGCTACCGGTATTCTTCGTCTCAACTCTTTGACACTTTGACATTACTCTCCTTCCCTCCTGGCTCCGGATATTCTGCCTCAGTCGGACGCATCTCCAGAAAGAGTCTTCCGCCACTCTACCAAATACTTCTCTTGACAGTCTCAAGGCGGTTTGGTACCTTACTCCACTAGCACATTCACCACGCGCCTTGTTTCTCGTTAGTTCCAAACCGGACTCCTGCCAGCCTGATTCCAATCGAATAGTTGCGGAATTCCATATCTCGAACCGCATACCTCGATTAAAAGAATTGGAAGGGTCGAGAAGGTAGATAGCGCAGCTGCAACATCGATTCGAACAATTGCATACGTCGTTGGTAATTTGAGCAGCAAGGAGGCGTTGGACGATTTGGAGATACTCGTCCACGTTCCTCGCAAGGAGCGGAGACTAGTGACCGACACTTTGTCTAACCTGCACTTCCAGGCCTCGGTCGCGCTACAAGAACGCTATAGGAGACAACGTCCGCTAGCCCAGCATTTCCCCTTTTTGTGGTTACTTGCTCCGTCGTTCACCAAAAGTGCCAAAAACAAGCCAAGTTCAAGCCCAGCCCAGTCACCCACCCCAGGCTCCGGTTTCCAGTCAACACACCGACTCCAAGCCAGCACCTCTTCCTCTCAACTCCCGCTCGAGCATCTGCATCTCCCAAGTTCAGACTTCCACTGACCTGACCTGACCCTCTTACCGCTCGCTGCCCTTCGCACTACTTGCGCATCATCATTCAATCTCATCCAAACAGCCCAACCAACCCCCCAAACTCACCCGCATTTCACAGAGCACCTCGATTAAATTTCGGTGCATCGTGCTCACCTCTCTGCACTTACGACAGCAGGAATTAATCCCAGAACCTACATCCTCGCAACCCCCTCGCCACCATGTCACTCATCCAACCAAACCAAACAGGTCAGTCTCCTCTCCTTGTCCTGGCAATCTATCTTGGGTGCCGCCTCAACACCACACCCACCACATCGTCCCCACTTATCAGGGCGAGGACGTATCATCTTGTCAATCGCCCCGTTTCACGCCCATCCCTAAATCGCCGTCATAGCTATATAGAGCATGCATGAACCCGCTGGCTAACAAGATCCGGTTTGCGAAACAGATTCTCGAGCCTCACCCCCGGCCCTCAACCTCAACCTTTCATCCAACAACCCCTTTCGAAATCGTGCTGCATCGCCTGCTTTATCAAACGGTTCCCAACCACGATCTCCTTTTGATCCTCCTCCTCGTCCAGTCTCTCGCAATCCATTCCTCGAACCTTCTTCCACCAACGTTGTACCACCAGCAATCGGATCCGTCGAGAAAATGGCACCTCCATCAGATTCTGCGCCCAGGCCAGCATTGACTGGGAACGCAGCAGATCTTTTCGTACGTCATTTTGTGCTCCCAGACTTCATGTCACAATACCTCTATTGAACATTCCAAACTGACTGCGATCACCAGGATAATCTTACACTCGACGATAAGCCATCAGGAAACAAAACACCTGGCAGCAGACGCCCACCACCATCAAGATCGAACACGGATGGTAAACCACCTCCACCATACAGCTCAAGTAAAGGACGTGGAGAGAATATGCCTCCCCGACACCGACCAACTCGCTCTCAAGAGGAGGCGCTCCGGGCTCGCAAGCCAGGAGCATCTAGATCTCGACCTGCGGGAGAATTGGATATCTTTGCAGACCCAGAACCATCATCTAGCAAATCTGGATCTCGGCGTGTGCGACGGAATTCAGACTCATCAGTAATGTCCAAGAACAGCAAGTTACTGGATCCAGAAGACGAAAAGCGACGAACCGAAAGACGAAGACGCGAACGCGAGAGACGACACAGAGACCGGGATGGAAAGGACTCCAAAGGGAAGAAGCCAGACCGCAAGTTGGATGTAATTGATAAATTGGATGTGACCAGTATATATGGTACAGGACGTAAGTTTTGCAGGAGCATGAGCATCCAGGTTCTTTTCTGACATTGACTAGTATTTCACCATGACGGTCCATTTGATGCATGCAACCCTCACAGAAACCGACAAGGTAGCCGCAGAGCTCCTATGCAAGCTTTCCCCAAGGATTCGTTAAACAACGTACTGGGAGGTGGAGGACCTTTAAATAAGAGACCTGATCATGCAACTTTCTTGGGCAATAACGATGAGGAGGCATTCAAGGATTATAGTACTGGACAACCTGGACAACCACGGCCAAAAGATGTAAATGTACTCAGCGCTACCACTCGAATTGAGCCAATTCATGGAGAGGAGACTCTAGGTTTGGGTACCTCGACCTTCTTGGAGGGAGCTCCAGCATCCAGAACCGCTATGCAGCGTCGCGAGAGTGAGACTGAGACCGCACCAGGAGGGGGTCTTGGACGTAAGAAGTCTTTGGCTCAAAGGATTAAGGGTATCAATGGTCCACGTCGGGATTTTGGTCCTTCTGGTCGAATTACAAGCCCTGAAGGTTTGAGATCACCAGGAAGTGCAGGATTCTCGCCAGGTGGATCCAAAATCCACGAATCTAATCCATTCTTCAACGAATTCAGCAAAGGCGACGATTACACTAAGAAGGAAACCAGTGTCACCATTGTTGAGCCAGAAAGAAGTGGGCGAGCAAGAGCTCCAAGCAACCCTCCTCGAGTTGGATTCGCTGGGTTGGAGAGACGTCAAACCGGTGACGGTTCCTCTTCCGAGCAGCCGAAGACTGGAGGTGGTTTCTTGTCGCGAGTAAAGAGTTTGAAGGGTGGCCCAAGAAAGCCAAAGCCATATGTTCCAGCCCAAGAATCATGAGCTTGATAATTCAGCAGCTGTCCGCTACACGTTACACGGAGGAAGAACAGGTCGACCACAACGATCTCACGTATTCATCCTCAAATTTCATTCGAAGATTTGCGCCTCGGAATCGTTCACGCTTTCCTCTTTGCGTTGGATATGATTCCCCTGAGGCAACAAACAACGCTGGTCCTTGATACACCAATTCTCTGTACTTTTCTTTTTTCCTTAGATCTTGTCATCCTCGGGCGGAATTTTTTCCTTGTCAATTTTTCATTGGGTGCATTTTCAATCCGCCTATTGTTGGCAAGATGGAATCGAAAGGGGAGTTGGCGTACGATGAACTTCGTTTTGAGGATTGAGAGAGAATTTCTTGTGAATGTTTTGTTGTGAAAGTAGGTAAAGCGAGGCAAGACGAGGCAGAGCATACAGAGGAATGGAGTAGAAGGGACGATGGTTTTGCCTTTGGATACGAGGAATTATTGAAGATGGGTATTTGATGTATGGAGCTGTTTAGCTGTGTAGTCGTTGTTGATAGGGTAAAGTGAGCTAAATTGAGTGAGCTAAATTGATTTGATAACCGACTGTTTTTCTTTTGTTTTTTTGTTGTGACATGAGTAGTACATCGGTCAATTGTATGGAATCCTCCGTACCTCTTACTCTCCGAATTACTCTCTGGAGAAACCAGAGAATCATATTGTCCCTAAATTTTATTGGGTGAGATTTTGTCACATGGTGACCAGTAACCAGAACTACGAACGCAAAGTATTCACTGTCGGTTTTATTGTTCATGGCGAGACTTGTATTTCGACACTTTCGTAAGTTATTTATTCTTCTCATTTTGAGAAGGGACCGCTATGGTACAGCAATTGGTGCAGGGGCGTCTTCATGACTTCATTGCTTCGTATCTTCCTGTCATGGTAGGGTACCTTTGAGAGTGACCACATCTCCAGCTCTCACATCTCCAGCTCTCACATCCCCTAGTTTCCCCTCATTTCCTTCCTACCCGCTCCCATTGGGATCTCAAACACGACGACCACCGAATCCATAGATCTTTGCTATGTTAACTACCCCCAAGCCGACCCTACCTTTCTAACGTATTACCTTCCCCTCCTTCTTTCATGGGTGTGGTGTCGTTAGTTGGGGAAATCTTCGTTCCTGGGAGGGAACCCTCGAATACCATTTCAAACCCTTGTTTTTGGGGTGAAAGGGAGAGGGGAACCCATTTCTGTTCTAGGGCTCCGAATTTCTTCTTGGAGGGATGGGGGGAGGGTGTTTCGTCCTTCAAAACCTCCAGTACGAAGCAAAATTCTGTTTCTTCATCTCCCGCCTTTCCGTGGTTGGTGTGTCCGCTAAACCTTTGACGATTTGTATGTGTAGGAGAATCTTCCGGGTAAGCTAACTCGGCGTCTCGTTTTGTTTTTGGGAGTTTTGAGAGGAGGATGTGGAGGGAGGGGAATTGGGTGAATATTTGGCCGAGGGCTGGTTTCTGGGTGCTGGATGGGAAGAGGGATTTTTTGCTTTGGTTTTGGTTGGGTTGGTGGGGTTGGTGGGGTTGGTGAGAGTCAGAGATGGGGAGCGTGGTGTTGTGGAGGAGGGTTAGGAGGTTAGATTCTTTGGTGAGGGTGTGGAGGGTTGTTGAGAGGGTTGTTAGGAGGGTGTGTGCTGGTTTTGTGTTAGCTTTTTTTTCTATTTAGGTTTTGAGGCTGGGGGGAAATACCATCTGATTTTTCTCTTCGTGCTAGGAGGTCGTTGATTAAAGGCGTCAGGGTATGGATTATTAGGATTTGAATTCCTTCCTCCTCCCCTTCATTTTGTGGTCCCTCCTTCCCCGGAATAAAACTTGCAGGTAGAGACACATTCTGATCAGCCAGATCAGTCGTCTGATCAGCCGAATCTGAGGTGGAAGGCCAGTCAGCACTAGATTGTCCTGGGGCGGGTGGTGTGGGTGTTGGGGGTGTAGGTGGATGATTTATTTCTTGGAGGACTTCCCAGAGTCCTGGGATATCGAAGACTCGGGATATTGAGATTAGTTCTAGGGCTTTTTGGAGGAGGGTGTTTGTTTCCTCGTTGGTTGGCTGGGGTTTGGATGTGGTAAGGTGAGATGAGATCCTGGACTTTAGGACTTGGGCTAGGAGGGCAAGGGGAAAGGAACCTGTGGTGTCGATTATTTGGGCGATTGGGGTGGGCTTTTTGGTGGCTGAGAGATGCGGGAGGAGGACTGAGGCGAGGAGGTTGAGGGATAGCTGGGTGTGTGTTAGATTTTTGGAATCTGAGAGAGTATGTAGATAAGAGAAACGCGAAGTTTCATAGATAGACAGAAGAGAGAATGAGTTGCCTAAGAAAAAGAAGGATGACGCAGGCTCGAAGTACCGAGCAAACAGAAACGAAAACAAAGAAAGAAAGAAAGAAAGCATTCTCCAGTCATTAGAAATTGGGTAAATATTCCATCCACCCTCATCTGACTATATCTCAAAAGCGCGTCCACTTGCTCTCGTAAAAACACACATGAAAAACACTCACCAAAATACCCTCTCCCTCCCTCCCCTCTGCACTAACACCCACAATAATCCCCCTCTCCATTCCCCTCCCACCATCCGTGGCATCAGCCCCATCAAATAGCTCATCTAGAATCTCACACCCGGTACTAACTCTCTGCCTCTCTTGATTCGGCCCCGCGAAGCGCCGACGTTGCTGTATCTCAAGATTGAGGAGAAGGTCCGCCGTCATCGGTTTTGCCGGAGGCGCGGTATTCAAAGTTGAGTGATCGAGTTCGATCATTTTGGAGGGTGGGGATGAGATAGAAATGAGTTGGGATGAGACGTGAAGAGATGGTATGTTGATGGAAATTATGGTGGCGATGGTGAGTCGTTCCGCGACCTTGCGCGTCAAGAGGGGTGTGAGATTTGTAGGATTCTTTGATTGCGAAGAACTAATTTTACTGTCCTCGAGATTCGATGGTTCTCTATGAGCTTAATAAAGGAGAGATGAGACATTGATGGATTTGAATTATTTGGGCGAATTCGAAGATGGATGGTGTGAAGGATAGGGAAAAGTTTAGGCCGCCGGTTTACGGTGTGAGGACTTCAACGAAATCCAAGTGCTAAAATTCGACACGATATATAAGCAGATTGCATAGATGGAAACTGAATGTTTGGTTGAGAAAAATCATATGAAGGCCTTGGTTTGATAGGGAGCCGAAGTCGAGGTAGGAACTTGAGTTTGAGAGAGGTTGAGAATCGGAGGTCGGGCCGGGCTTGAAAACCTTAGCGAGATTATGCCAGCCCCATTTCATCTTAAGATTCCATTCTCACCATAGAGGTCGAGAGTTACAGTGAAGGGCTCTCATTATTCTGAAGTTTTGGAAGTTATAATAAAGTATTAGCAGGTTAATTCTATTAAATAAAGCTGGGACGGTATTAAATCTCACTAAGACTGCTTTGATATGACTATTCAAGAATGGTTGAAATAACTGTATCAAGTGAATAAAGGTAGAATAACAAATTATTCATTGAAACTAAAACAAGTGAGTTATTTGAAAAGACTTCAGAGACTGGGTATTGATTCAACCGATTTTTTTTACTTTTAATTTTCGCAAGATCCAAGGTTGGATATGCAAGGTGCTTTGATAGATGGTCTCACTCATTCTCAGGCGAAGTATCTAAATAAGCATAGATGGGCTTCTTTTATTCAGGCTTTTCCATTGGAATTAGAGTCCAATAACGTCAATGATTCTATATCAATAACGAAGAAAGAAAGTTTTGTGTTCAGTTGTGAAGACTTGGTAATTTGAGTTCCGATAGAGGTCTGGTAGAATGAAACCTAACTCACTATCTACTTATTCATAATTTCCCAGCTTTGTAACTTGATTTGACTTAAAAATTTGACTGTATGAGGTGTTGACCAATCTAGTAAAGAAAGGTTCAATGTTTTCCCTACTTTAATAACACAATCCTCAATTACAGTAGACATAATTGCAACGTTACACTAAAGTATACTAAGTTACTTACTTACGATCCTGCTCTCTTTTTCATTGTTTTTCTTTCTGAAAGGAATAGGCTGATCTGCCGTCCACCTTAACCGATCTCGCTTATCGTAAAAAAAAAGCTCTTCAAATCCCACTCTCGGCAACTCTTATAATGTTATTCTCTCCCGTCCACTGCAACTAGCCCCACCCGCCCCGCGTTTTTCCAAGGTAGAACAAGGGGCAAATGCGGGGGACCGCGGGGGAACAATGGGGGAATGAAGTAATCCTCGGGCGAGCTCCTGTGTTGTGACCAACTTTTGGGACTCTTTGTCTACGATTCGACCTTTGTCCGCATTTTAGTAGCAGTCCACTTATATGCCCAGGAACATCTAGCGAGGATTTGGCGGTGAAACGCGCCCCAATATTGAGCTTAACGGCCCTTCTTTTCGGTTGACTTACTCTAGCATGTTGGTTCTTGCTAGAATGGCGCGAAGACCGAAGATCAGATGATATATAAACCGCCATCGCTGCAGTTAATTTTAGGTGTTCAGCATTCGACTATATTCTCAATATGTTACCTAAAAGTACTTTGGTCTCTCTCTTTGGAGCACTCGCTTGGAGCGCAGCTGCTCAGCAAGTGTACATCTCAGCCGATGGACCAACACCACGCACAACTTGTACTGCTTCATATAAAGAGCCAACATATAAATTTACTCCCTTTTCGTTTACCCAGACAGAAACATACCGCACAGCAACTTCGAGACCAGCTCCAACAACCACGCATACCTATGCACCTCCCTACTCAGCATTAAGCACACTGGTCCCCAATCTCTCAACAACAACATGGGGAAGCTGGAATCCAAATTCCACTGCTCAAGCAACAGGTCCTTCCAATCCATACGATGAAGTAGTCTGGACTCGTCTCTGGGAAGCAGCAAACATCACGAATTTCACTGGGAAAGCACTTTACAGTACAACAGTCAGTCCAACACCACTTCCCACTAGCGAACTTGTTCTTCCTCCAGCAGATTACTTCGGACCAACAGATTGCTACACCTTCCCAGAAGATTTCATTTTCGGAGTCGCCGGTTCCGCATCTCAAATCGAGGGTGCAGTCTTTGAAGAGGGGAAATCACCGAGTTTGATGGAGGTCCTTGCAGGGAATGGGGATAACAAGAGTAATAATCAAGTAACGAATGAGAATTACTATTTGTATAAGCAAGATATTGAGAGGTTGGCTTCTATGGGTGTTAAGTACTATTCTTTCTCCATCGCCTGGACGCGGATTCTTCCATTCGCACTTCCTGGGACACCGGTTAATGAGCAGGGGATTCAGCATTATAGCGATTTGATTGACTTTGTGCTGGAGAAGGGGATGATTCCGACGGTTACGATGTTTCATTTTGATACGCCATTGCAGTTCTTTGGGGAGGGGAATAGTTATAAGAGTGATGCTGCTATTGGTTATGTCAATGGGGGTTATCAGAACGAGACGTTTGTAGATGCTTTTGTCAACTACGGGAAGATTCTTTTGACTCATTTCAGTGACAGAGTTCCAGTCTGGTTCACGTAAGTCTCGCTTTCCCCATGAGTTCAATTTTTTGCTAACCAGAATCAGATTCAACGAACCACTCTTGTACTGCGATAATGGAAAGAGTGTTGATCACGTCATCAAGGCACATGCTGAGCTATATCATTTCTACCATGAAGACGTTCAAGGAACAGGAAAGCTTGGCATCAAATTCAACGACAACTTCGGAGTTCCCAAAGATCCAAATAATTCCTCTCACGTCGACGCTGCCAACCACTTCAACGAGTTTCAACTAGGGACTTTCGCCAATCCTATCTTCCTTGGAATCGACTACCCAGAAGCATACAAGATGACGATTCCAGATTACGTTCCACTGAGCGCCGAAGATCTCGCTTATATTGGCAACACCTCCGACTTCCTAGGAATCGATCCATATACAGCAACGGTCGTATCTCCACCAGACGATGGAATCCAAGCATGCACCTCAAACACTTCATCCCCACTCTTCCCTTACTGCGTAGTCCAAGAAACCTCAAACATCTTCGGTTGGGCAATCGGCTACCGCTCCCAATCATACGTCTACCTCACCCCAAAGTACCTCAGAACATACCTAAACTACCTCTACAACACATGGAAAAAGCCCGTCCTAGTTTCCGAGTTCGGATTCCCCGTTTATGGAGAAGCAAACAAAGAAGTCGTCGATCAGTTATTTGATTCTCCGCGCTCGCAATATTATTTAAGCTTCATGACGGAGATACTGAAGAGTATCCATGAGGATGGAGTTAACGTAATGGGAGCTCTTGCTTGGAGTTTTGCGGATAATTGGGAGTTTGGAGATTATGGACAGCAGTTTGGATTGCAATACGTTAATCGTACGACGCAGGAGAAGAAGTTTAAGAAGAGTCTTTTTGATCTTGTGGATTTTGTGACATCGAGGATGGAAGGAGAGTAGACCAAACGTCTTTGAGGTTGCAAGTATAGCTATAATTTTATACTTGGAAAGTACTGTATACTCTAATTGTTGCGACCCCGAGACTGTTTCTCTTAAAAAAAAACTTTAGATATCCTACAAATACACACTCAAATGGTGGACAATAAGAAAAGCGTGAACGATTTCAGTTGGCACGATGGCAGGCTTTAAGATGAGAGGTCGGATGCGCTAGTTGGTATTACATCAAAGAAGAGTTGCCGGGAATGGGACGCAAAGCTTACATAGCTTGGTAACGATGGTATTCTGAGCCTCAATCACGAACGTCTATGACCCGGGTCTTTCCGTGCAGGTGTGATCAAGCAAGAAAACAGTAAGCAGTAAATAAATACCAATCAAATCGATCACACACTTGAAAGGCTCATCAACGGACCAATCATGGAACAATTCATTCATTCTATTCATGTTCTTCATCCGCAATCTAAAAAGGAAAAACTAGCGTGCTAAAGGGGGGTATCTTAGGGATCGCAACGAAAAATCAAAGGGGGCTCGCATAACTTATCGCCTCTCAGGCCCTCCATCCTCCTCTCCTTTCTCTTCCCTACTCTCATCTCAAAGTCATAATCTCGTGAAACACTAGGAAAACAAGCCTCAATCCAATCCAAACACACCACTCGCCATTCTCAGCTCACAACCCCACAAAAACAGCCCAAGCAACAACCGCCACAAGAGCCCCAGCACACCCAACGCTCTCCCTCCTCTCCCCACCACTCTTCTTAGCCGCCTCTAGGATAATAGTAACATTCCTAGCATCGTCATCAATCTCCTTCCAACTCTTGCCCACCCCAGGAGCGCCCGTCAAATCCTGAAGCTGCTGCTTAAAAGTCTTCAAAATATTCGTGCTGCGTCCCTCGGGACAGAAAACCGTTTCGAATCCCCCACCAGTCGGGATGATAAACGTAGAATCCTGGTCGTCAAAGGCGAATCCATAAGCATCAGGACATACTTTATTAGCTTGCTCAGAATACATATTTGGTTTGCAAACAGCATGGTCGGAGAAAGCGCCGGTGCAGCAGTCTGCTGGAGCGTTGGTTTTCGCGCATGCGGAATTACAGGGGTCGAAGATGGGTCGTTTGATGTTGTCGTCTGGGTAAGGGTAGACTCCATCTCCTGGTTTGTCGGGTTGGATCTTTAGGAGGTCCCAGGGACACCAGGTCGAGATGTCCATGTTGGATTGTGTGGCTTCGTAGGGGACCGGGTATGAGGCATTGGATGAATCGCCGTTGGTGCCAGAGGGAGAAGGGTCGGCTGCAAATCCGGCTGTGGCGATACAGACTGCGTTTGAGAGGTTTGGAGGAATTTTCTGGAGTTTCGCGTCGTCGCCGGGTATGAAAACTATTCCTATGGGAATATTGTAGCCGTCTACGAGGGAGATGTCGTAGAATGCTTGGGTACCTCCTGTGCCACCAGCAAGATCGTATTCTGCTAGACTGGCTGGGGAAACGCCCTGGATATCATTAGTTCAAGGAGATTTTTGAGGTTGAATCAAGATTGACTTACGGTCATAACACAATTCAGAACCCCACCACAATCCCCGGAATCGCATGCAGCTCCACCACCATTGTTTCCATTGATATTGCTAGCGCCAGTTCCGGTAGGGTTGAAACTGCAATTCGTTCGTCCCCACACCCTTCCTTGCCAGTCCTTACTAACCATCAAGGTTTTGCTATCTCCAGCCGCAAGTTCGAATCCCCCCATTCCGGGTCCTGTGCCAGCTTGTGTCCCAATTCCCGGCCATATCTTCTCCGGACATTTATTCGTAACTTTCAGTGGTACCTGTCCATCTCTCTTGATAGGAGGTCCCCATCTCGGAGGTCTAAGAGTAACATCTCGATCAAACATTCGATTGGTATGGAAAGCCGTAGTAGGAGATATCACTCCTAGAAGACATATCGAAGTAAGGATTTGTAAAGAAGAGGGCAGCGCAAAGGCCGAGGATGATTGTTTATTCGATTTCATTTCGAGTGTGTGCGTAAAGATGAAGTTGTATCCGTCAAGATCGAAAAAAGAAGGGTTCGACAAGAGGGAGCCGCAACCTATAAAGATAAAACGGTCGGGCGAAACCAGGTACGAGGGGAAAGCAGGCAGCTTCCCAAAAACTAGGATACCCCACAACCAACTGTAAATCCTTCACTCCACTGGAGGATAAATAAGCCAGACTGTTGATGGGAACCCAGGCCGAGGGGAGCAAAGCCACAAGCGAACTAGGAGAGAGCGTCGCAAGGAGCCAGCAGCAAGGCGCCAATCAACAACCCCCAACCAACTCCCAAATCCTTTTCCCCAATGACGCACAACCAGCAATAACTGACCAACCAATACTCGTCAAACAGGGACAAAGAACGATCGCTCGGTCTGGTTCGTAGAGGAGGGGCAGATCCAATCCTCTTCTCCAGCCTCCGGTTCCCAGTTTCTGATGCCAAGGAATGAAGAAAACAGGGAAGTTGA
Organism: Hymenoscyphus fructigenus; assembly: GCA_001414455.1. Classification (NCBI taxonomy): domain Eukaryota; kingdom Fungi; phylum Ascomycota; class Leotiomycetes; order Helotiales; family Helotiaceae; genus Hymenoscyphus; species Hymenoscyphus fructigenus. The sequence continues at coordinate 154,158 of LKUV01000056.1, read as the reverse complement.
GAGTAGGAACACTTTTGAGTTTTAATCGGGTACGGAAAAATAGAGAAAATAAACAAAAAGAGAGACCCAGAAGAAAGCCAAGGATCAAAACTGTGAATAGAGACAAAAATGAGTGTTTACACTACAAAGTTGTGATGTTGAGGGAAGTAAAGTGAATGGCGACTCGAGGTTTGAAGTTAAAAGCATGATGACGCATAAGGACAAGGGTGGTTTATTCAGGGGCTGTGTGGAAGGCGCGATTGTTGGTGGGCTGGTGGGGTCGTGGCTTTTAGCAAGTGCGATGTTTACCTAGGTAGAACAACTCACTTCGAGAGAATGGAGAAAAGCAAATGTTGTGACAGCTTCTTTTTTCCCCCGGGTTTGTTCCCAAGTTCCAACCTCATTGGCAGGTAACCAAGCAGAAAACAGACATAAAATCATAAATTCCAGAATCATCAAATACCCAAAAGCAAATTCCCAAAACTCATTCCTAGCTATGCAAGATGGATCAAATACAGAAATGATGTGGAAAATCCAACATCGCCATCCAAAAAGAACAATGGGGGAGCATCAGCTCAAACCCCTCCTATCCAAAGTTGCTTAATTCTCAGACACATCTTCCAACTTTCCTCTTAACTGCTTTAGATAATCTAATGGCTTTTCCATCTTAGCCGCGACGAGTGCGATTAACGCAGCACCAACTCCAGAACCATCCTTAGCAATACCAATGCGAATTCTTCTCTCGCCAGAGGCTCCGATACCATCTATCGCTCGGAAGGTCTCTCGGACCAAATGCTCGAATCCAGGGTAGAATTCGACCAAACTGCCATCGACACCAATATCTACAATCTCCTCCTCATCTGTGCCCAACCCTGCGGTATTTGCAAGTTTGCTTGCTGTGGCTGCGGCTGCCTCGACAACGTTTCCTGACTTGACATCTTGGACAATAGCTGCTGAAGATTTTGGTCCTGGGGCTTGTCCAGATCCTGGATTCAGTCGTCCAGTTTGGAGAACAATACCAGCAAGAGCTACAGCTGCCAGTCGAGCAGCACGTTTTGCAATGGCATGTGCGATTTCCTTCACCAGTTGGGCATCTTCGAGGCTTGGTGAGAGAACGCCAAGATCTTTTTCAATAGACTGTCGCAACGTCTTTAAACCCACAGTGTTGTCGGCTTCTGCAACTGAGAGAATACTGCTGTCAACTGCCCATTCCTTGTAAAGTGCCGAGTCTTTAGCAACGCTTGATGTCGTGGAGTAATCGTTTTGTGAAGAGTTGTCGTCTCTGAATAGAGCAATTTTTGGATCTTTCAGCACACTGACAAGGACAGTTCGAAGAATCTCTCCTAAGAACATGCCCGACACTCGCTTTTCGAACATCTGGATACCTGGGTTGATACTGTCCTTGTCCAAAGCCTCATCATATTTAGTCGTTGGGAGCACCTTGAGTCCGTTGTCGAACGAACCCCATTCAGTATTGACAACCATCAGACCAGTACTCGAGTCGTATTCGCCTTCCATTGGTTTCGTAATTTTGGCAAGCTTCTCGACATATGCTCCATTAGTACCAGTTCCAAAGATAGCTCCAAGAAGTGTGCTAGTCTTTCCAGGTGATGTATACGATCTGGCCATGAGGGTTCCTACGGTGTCATTGACAAGGGCTGCTACTTTGACTGGCAATTTCAGAAGGTCAATCTCCTTTTGCAACAATTCACAAACATCTTGTCCAATTGCGTCCGCAATATCGAATCCTTTCGTCCACCGAATCAAAGTACCTCTGTTGATGCCGATTTGGTGAACTGGGAAACTAAATGTGAAACCCAGTCGGAAGATGTGCTCGTCTCGATAACCCTCTGGTGTTGAGGATGTCGCCCGACGTTTGATATGTGCTTCGAAATGGTCCTCATGATGTTCCTTCAAAAATAGCTCGACCTGCTTGGCAAGAAACGAAAAGAGCTCCTTTGCTGTCTTAGCTACCATAAGTTCCCTGGGAATAGCTACTTTCGATTGAGCGATGCTAAAAGTTGTGTCTCCGTGTAATTGAATCGAGCAAACTCGGAAATTGGTTCCACCAAGGTCGACGGCTAGGTAAAGGCCCTGAAATTGTTAGTCCTAGGGCTCCTAAACTAGGATATCGACCCACCTTTTCTGTTCCGTTTGGCACACCTGTAACATATGTAGGAATTTGGCTCATGGTAGTGGCATTTTTCTCTAATCCCTCGTCTGTACCAATTGTCAGAAACCGATTCGACCGGTGGATTTCCTGTGGTACGTACTCATCTGCGCAATAAATTCTGCCACTCCCTTGTTGACTTCGGTATCCGAATACTCAAACTCAGCGGCGATCCGCTTTGCCTCTGCTTGAAGAGCCATCCTGTGTGTTTTGTGTGGTTTCGATATGGGAGGTTCGGTTGGAAATGGAGGTGGGTTTTCGCAAGTTGTAGCTTCGATTACTTGGGCTGGAGGGGAATATGCGGAATAAGGGCGACGGGTTAAAGATATAGGTGAATTGTCTCTCTGGAATAAGAATTGGAAGATCTGAAAGGCATCAGGTTAGTGAATGGCGTGTTCGTCACAGGCGCGTGATCACATACCAAGACTATGGCAAGAAATGCGACCGAGGCGAGGCGTACAATGCCAATGGGGCTTTGGGATGACAGCTTGTGTGGTTTGCAAATGGACTCGTCAATGGTTTCTGGTAGTGGTTGTGAAGGAGAAGAATGGGAAGCCGGAGAGATTATGGGGGGTTTAGGTAGGCGGCGGGCCTTTCTTCTAGTAGGGAACGACGTTTTGGTGGATTGAGGAGGAGGATGGGGATGGCTTGTAGCAGTGGCAGCCACCATGTGTGGTGATGAGTGCGATGAGTGCGGGGCAACAAAGGCAGGCGAGATGGGGAAAGGAGGGGCATTCAGCAGCCAGCTTTCCGTCTCGACCATTCGCTGGAAGGGGTCGGAGAGAAAAGGGCCGTCTCGAATGTGGCCGGGAAGGTTTGGAGGGGTTTTGGTAGGTATGGTAATTTATTCCTACCAAGGGACCGACAGACCAACAGCTGATGAGACTGTGGTCAATTGAAGCAGCAGCTGGGCTCTGGAACCGACGGCGCGGTCCAAGGGAAAATGGGGAGATGTTAAGGTGTTAGTTAGAAGTAGCTAGAGAGGAAGCTCCCGTGAGCAGCTGCAGGTTTGGTGCGAGCAACCAGTTCTTTCTCCCTCCTGCCAACTTGATACGGCTTGACGAACTGAAATGGCGCCTCCGTCGTCACGACTCCGAGACGGCAATGCTACACACTGCACAACACCACCACTTGACTTGCAGAAGAAAGAATTGCTCTCCGGCCGGGCCAGCAAATTCTCTTCTTTCGAACGAGTTTTGGAAGTGGGCGAATTGATATCGTACGTGGGCCAGACTCTACAAGTTCGGCGCCGTCTGCCAAACTTCGGCCAAATGATTTTCTGCGATGATCGGGATGGAGACTCGAGTTTTGAAAAGGGATCCGCAATGATGTATTGTATGACGAGCTGAGGGTCTACCGAGGGGTTGACTGGGGACGATAAGAAGCAGCACAATCCGGTTGAACTGAAGGTGTTGACGAGAAGGAATGAAGAGAACAACAAGTTACGAATGGACTCGGTACGGTACAGATCTCAAGGAATATTTCGTGTCTCATTTCACGAAGCGCGGGGATCCCACCATTTTCTACTGAATCAACCCCACGGACCACAACACTTCTCAGACCGCCTTCCAATTTGCTAGCTTGTCCGAGCGGTGTTCCAGTTCATTGAGGGGAAATGTTTCCGTTTTCTATTTATTTCAACCCCTCGTGACCATCGTGAACTTCGATTTCTGGAGTTTTGCATCTGAACACGCTGGCAATTTTACCAATGGGGAAGCTACCGTACTTAGGTACCCCGGGTTCTCCTACGTAATGTTGGAGCTATTTTTGTCAAGCATCCCAGACTACAGACTACCAGTCGAAGGATCGGAAATATGCGTCTTTTCTTCCATACATATGCACAATATACTCTCTTCATTCAGCCAAAACGGAGTTGGGGTCCGTTGTATGGGGCAGGCTGCCAGTGCCTTGCATCTGGCATATCTGTGCTACAGAACTACTGTAGAGATTAGAGTAGCACCGATTCTTTGCACCAGACCTTATTGAGGAAGTATGCTCTGTGGTGTTGGGAATTGAGAGAAGCCATCCTCTGTTCTCGGGAAGGGGGAGGACAACTTCTCTTCTATCCCTGTAGAGAAAAAGATTGTCCAAATTTTCCAGTGTTGTTTGGATTGTCATTGTGAGACTCAATCGTCTTTTTGTGCATACCCGCGAAAAGAACTGTGCTAGTAGACGTGGAGAAACGAGGAACAGCCAATCTCTATTATCCTAAACTGTTCCAATAATCAATTTCATTGTGTGCGACGATTTTTGAAGATATTACGCAGAACGACGGCGGAGACTTTTATCCCAACCATCAATTTAAGGGCCGAAAGCAACTCAGATCAAGACACCAAGTAAGCAAATTGATAGCCATTTAAAAAATCGAACCCATTCTATTTCAATCCAGCTCTCTCAATATATGTACTCCGTATATGAATTTCTGACAAACGTCACACCAACTCGTGGGCCATGCATACTGTAATGCATGTGCAACCAACCCTAACCAGCCCTAACCCTCCATCCGAGGCACCAAGTAATATATATCAAAACCACCAAGTTACCAAAGGAGGAAGGTCTACAAGCGTTTGAAAAGATATTCCCCGAATCCTGATACAGACTCGAATTGATACACTTGCAATGCTCGGGTTCCCCGATTTTGAATCAAAACAACCCCAGCCGGTTAATTCCTTCAAACTTCGTATCGATTCGGTAACTCGTGCCCCCACTTGTAAGCACAATAAAAGGGAAAAGCACCGACCGAGTAAACAAAGTGTCTGAGAGAGCAAGACCGATTTCTCCTTTTCCATGAGCAGAAAAGTACATCCACTGTTTCCGTATACAAAAACACAAAAGTACAAGCGGAACGTTACACCCCTGAAAAAGTCCACACCGAGAGCACTAAACGGGATCAAACAAACGCGATAACTACAACACCAAAAATGGGATATCGAAAGAGGGAGAAACTAGAAAGTCAAACCCAAGGAATCGTATTGTGTTGTACAGAAGAGGCATGCTATGCACCAGGTTCAATCAGCCCATCCACTCGGATTGCAAGGCTTAAAATAACCTAAATATCCGTATACTAGAAGCTTGTCAACATGGTTTTCGACCACGTTTTTTCTCTTCTCCAGCATCTCGCGAGGCAAGCGGTCAGGGTAATAAGTTCTGCGGCGTTGTTACTCTGGGTTGTCCAATCATTGTGGCTTCAGAGATGCGAATGAGATAATTGGGGGCCAAACCCCAACCGCCCCCTTGGTCGATCCTGCAGGTGGTGTCAGGACTTTGAATTTTTTCCAGGACTCTTCCTCAGAGGAGTCCTGCGAAAAGCCAGACAGCACCATCGATTGAAGTGCGACGGTAAAATCGGGGGACCATCGACTTGATGTATTTGTAGATAGAACATCTATTTTTATAACAAGCTTCTAACAGATGATCAACGAGGCAGATTTTGGAAATAGAGAAAGCCTGATGCGGGGCTGAGGAGTTTAGTCATCATTGTAGATGTTTGGGCCATGTTTGTGAGGCTGAGCTCGACCAAAGCCATGATTGATTCGGACCGCGAGCTCTTACAAGGGGATGGTTGTTATTCTTAACACGCTAAATAAAATAATTATTCAACGGTTGTGATATGCTTAGTTTCAAGACGTCTTTATCGCGAGAAATTGGCCTTTTCTCTCTTGGTTTTTGCAGGACTTTGATATGAGACTTGAGGACTGACGGCATTCAATAACCCCTCGCTTGGCCTCGACACTCTAGACCCCTCGGGCAGCAACAACGACCAACTTTTTCGCAACAGAACAAAGAAAGGAGCTGAACTCGATTCCAAGCAAGACAAAACATCTCAAATCGCATCTCATACCGACAATCTCACCTCCCCCTCCACCTCGACTCCAAGATCGTATTCTCTCTCTCCTGATTCACGTATCCTGCATGCTGCAAGGCAAAGAGCCGAAGACCAAGACTGCACTGCTACTACCTCCGTATAGGTACTTGCCTTACGACTTACGTACCTGCAACCTGCGAACCGTATCGCAGCATCAATAGCCAGTTCGTCACATTTTCGCAAAGGACGAAGTCGTTCGTGCATCTTCAACTTTGACAGCTTACGACCAAGCTCGTGATTGACAGGAATTAATAAGACGCGGACGCAGTTTGGAATCTTCGAATCTGCGACGTTCGTTGCAAGTCTCTTGCCCGCCAGCCCTGTGCCTGTAGCCATCGGTATCAGCATATCAATCAGCATATCTCGGCCAGTCTCCGTACACACACTGCTGCACCAAATCACGACGTCCCGTGCGGGTAAGAACGACCCCTCACCCCCGTTCAACATCCCCATCGAGTATCGAATCCTCAGCCCTGAGGAACCTGAAGAGTCCTTCGCCTCAACGACCCCTAGTTAGCTATCGCTAGCTTCCCATAATTCTCCGTTTCGCGCCGTCTGTTCGCACCGGAAAGATTATCTTTGGCCAGTCTTAAAGGCTTGATTCAATTCGGTCCTGGAAGAGCCCGTCTGATTGACATTGGCTGACAGGAGAGCACCTCCCGAGGGAAGAAACTCCGACCGACCCCTCTGCTGCAGAGCAGAGCAGAGCGCCTTCGCAGCACTGGAAACACGAGCCAGCAACAGGCCTGGACCCCCCCCAAGCAGGTGTTCCCACGCCCACGAAATCGATTGCGACAAGCCCCCATCCCACCAGCTTCAGCACGAACCACAGCCTGGAATCTGCATAGGGCAAGCCAGGGCCCAAGGGCAAAGTCAACCGCCAGCAGCCAGTCCTTCGCCCATCAATCAACCAAAAATCCACCAAAAGCGCCACCTCCCGCCTCCACCTCCTACCCACCGACCGACCCATCCTAGCCCAGCAGCTCTTCCTCCCGCCGTTTTTCTTCGTTGCGTTGCTGTGCTGCTGCCCCCCGCTGCTGCTCCTGCTCACACGCATTGATTAATAGCCCATCCCCTCCTTTTTTCTCCTGCCCTTTTCTTTCCCCCTGCCCATATGAGTGCTCTGAACTCCCGCTTCAAAGGCTTTGGATTCGGCTCCAAACGGAAATCAAGTGCCAACGTGCCCACAATCGCACAAAACCCCACCTCCCCTGCTCCGCTTTCTGGCAGACCCATCCCCTCAACAGCCTCGTCTGCATCCTCGACCACCAGTCTTCCCATGAATCACCCCGGCGTTGGTGGGCGTCCACCGAGCTATACAAATAACTACGCACCTGCTCCCGCCGGTGTTGGCCGCACACAAAGCCCTTTAAACACAGGAACACCACGCACACCGCCGACCCAGATGATGGGTGGTCCCCCTCCGATCAATACTGCATCGTCTGGTTATCCTCCCGGACATCCTCAACAACAACAAATGGGTCCGCCCCCTCCAGCTGGACAGCAATACGGGGCACCGCCGCAATACGGAGCCCCTCCCCAAGGTGGTAACAGCATGGCTGCTGCTCAATATGCCAACAGAGGCGCCGTCGAGGTCGAGGGTGCTGGCAGGAGTAAGGCACAACTGATTGTCGGAATTGATTTTGTAAGCACACCATCCTCCCCACGATAGGATCAATTCTAACCGATGTAGGGAACAACTTTCTCGGGCGTGGCCTTTGCATTTGCTACGAATACAGAAGCAAAAGAAGATATTATCACAGAATGGCCTGGTGCGGGATCTTACACGAAACAAAAGGTGGGCTTGGTTGCCTAAAGCCCATTTTCGAAAACTGTCTAACCTCTGCAGATTCCTACCGTTTTATACTACGATCAATACCAGAAGGTGGTGGGTTGGGGACCTGATATCGCTGATGCTCTTGCGCCAACTGGCTACCCCAAGCCAGGTGTGCAAAAGGTCGAGTGGTTCAAGTTGCAGCTCATGCTCTCTGGTAATACATACATCGATCCTATCAACCTTCCTCCTCTACCTCCCGGAAAATCAGAAATCGATGTAGCAGCTGATTACCTATTCAAACTTCGACAGGCGATGCGAAATCAATTACAGAAGACGTTGGGAGAAGTGTTCAACCGAGAGGAGCGGAACATTCGGTATTATCTGACTGTTCCTGCCATCTGGAATGATGCAGGAAAAGCTGCCACCCGTGCCGCAGCCATCCAAGCTGGATTTCTCCGTGACGAAAACGACAACCGGTTAACGCTGATTACGGAACCAGAAGCAGCTGCTCTTTTCTGTTCAAAGGCTGGTCTTTTGAACCTCAAGGTACACGATGCGGTATTGATTGTAGATTGTGGTGGTGGAACGGTCGATCTGATTGCTTATGAGGTCGAAGAAGAGTCTCCTTTCACAGTTTCTGAGTGTACAGCAGGGTCCGGAGATTCTTGTGGATCAACCGCGCTGAACAGAAATTTCAGCAACATTCTGAGAACGAAAATTCGAAAGATGAAGTTGCCAGATGGATCCAAGACTGCTGGAAGAGTTTACGCAAAATGTATCATGGACTTCGAGAACAGAATCAAGGCAGATTTTCGAAACAACAACCAAAAATGGGCCGTGGATGTCGGTATCGAAGCCGAATTCCCTGAAGCTGGCATCGAAGAAGGATATATGACGTTCACAAACGAGGAAATTCTACAATGTTTCGAACCCGTCGTCAACCGCATCTTGGAACTAGTACGAAACCAGATAATCGCCATTCAAGCACAAAACCGAACGTTACAAAACGTCCTAGTTGTTGGTGGATTCGGTGCCTCGGAATACCTCTTTCAACAAATTAAACTTCATGTACCACCTCAATTCCAGTCCAAGGTTGTCAGACCTATGGATTCCGTAGCGGCTATTGTCAAGGGTGCGGTTACTGCTGGTATCACCGAGCGAGTCGTTACATCCCGTGTTGCCCGTAGACATTACCTGATGGCAACCCTACAACCATTCAAGGAAGGCCACCACCCAGAAGCGTACCGTGTCCCCTCATTGGATGGGAAAGATCGATGCAAGTTCACCAGACAAATTTTCGTTCAAAAGGGACAAAGAGTTAAGATTGGAGAGCCCGTCAAGGTTTCATTTTTCCGACAAGTTGCTCCTGGTGCCACTCTGATGTACGAGGATATCTTGTATGCTTGTGATGATGATGTGTGCCCAGAGTATACCAAGGATCCTCGTAAGTCTACCCCCTTCTACATGAACAAAACTCGAGCTAATCAATTCTATAGGCGTCAAGGAAGTCGTCACCCTCACCTCGGATCTTTCACGGAAAAATCTGGAAAAGGACTTTGAGCGAATGGATACCCCACAAGGTACTTTCTACCGAGTGTACTTCGACATCTATCTTACCCTTGATGGATCGGAATTCAACGCCGAGTTGGTCTGCCAGGGAGAGGTGATGGGACGTTGTACTTCTCGATTCAAGTGATCTTGTTCTAGATTTATTTTTTGCGATTTTTTCTTGCAGCCGGATTCCTTTTTTTCTCTCACAAACACAAAAAAGAAACGAATTTCCTTTTCTTTTCTAACAGCTGGAGAGGTTTGGAGGATAGTGCGTGCGACGTGCGAGAGAATACCAATGCTGTTGTGGATGAAATAGGAGAAAGAAAGAGTTTTTATTTTTGAGAGACATTTAAGGGTGGGAGTGCTTGAAGAGAGAACAAAGGGTTGCTGTAGTTAGCTGGGGCATATTTCTGGATATGGATGGGAGGATTCGGCGATGTAACGGGTGCATGAAGGGTGTTGGGAGGAGGGACATTTAAATGGGATGGCAAGCGAGAATTGAAATGTGATGAAATGGAATTGGGAAAGATAATAATTCGATGAATTGAGAGAAGAATATGCCTGTGTTTTTTGTGTCACCTCGGTCTGTGAAATGAGAAGTAGGAGTAAGTCGAAGTTAGGAGGCTCGTCTGATGTTTATCTGAAAAACGTTTGATATATGCCATTTTACTAGACAATCTGGAATAATTTCATTGAGCGAGTATACTTACGGCGAATGATTAATGGCAGTGAAGAGTGAAGAGTGAAGAAAGAGCTTATTTGTGTATTGGGAATGTATTCTTTTTAACAAGTTTGTTTTTCCTTTATAGGTCTTGACTCAGCAAATACTTGCCACTACTTGCCACTTGGCTATTAATCCAATTTCCTTGAGTTTCAGTCGGAATTCATTTTCGTATTGATAATCATGGGATATGGATATAGATTTTGCTGTAAACCCTAGCTAGCTGGTTGGCTTACTCGCAGCTTACGCGCAGCTTACTCGCAAGTAGTTGACTCACGGCTTACCCGTAGGTAGGTAACTTATAGATTACGCGAAGCTTACATCCAGCTTACCCGCAAGTAACTTGTAGCTTACTCGCAAACTTCCTTGACAGTTTATTCAACTTTTAATTCAAAGGTCAAAAAGGCTGCGAGTAAGCTATTGATTTCCGAGTAACCCGAGTAAATCAGTATCGAGTATTTCCTAGCTCCCTGGCAAAATAAGGGACAGTGTACTTAAGTGGTTGACCCGTTCCCATGGATTATCCACGAGTAATCCATGGCTTAGCTACGAGTAACCGTATCGTAGGCCAACAACGATGAATCAACAAACCAAAACATACGACCAGATCTATGGATTCACAACTCTTCTTCCAGAGCATTAGGTAGCAAGTGTTTACTGTTTTGTAGGTTACCTGTAAATAGCTACAATTTCTATTCCTGGGTTACCTAGAAATAGTGGTTGATCTAAAAGGAAAGATCACAGTTCTTCATAGGTAACCCATGAATATGGAAGGTGTTGCTATTTGTAGGTAACTCACAGATAGTAAACATATTTCGAGGTAATTAGTAGGTTACCTACTTACTGCTAGCGTTTCCTGAAGTTCATACACCCCCTCTCTTTCTTCCAAACATCAAAGTCACCAGGTAGTAGGTGCCATCCCGCTTTCTCCCACCAGACGACAAGGGGATAATTTGAATTCTATGAGAAAATTCTCATGCTCCCTAGAAGGAAGCCCAGAAAAGAAATTACACCACGACCATAAGCAGTTAATATCGCACCGGTACAAACAAAGCTCAAGGACCGAAACAGATCTGGGCGGTATTTAATAAGTTTGTTCATCTTTAGAGCAATCTATGGGTATCAAGCGATAGAGCTATATACACCAAGCCAATTCCGCAGTACAATTTGCTATGCTCGGGCCTTTTTTCAGCTCGTTGTCATCCACTCATTCCATCGTTTCCTCGTTCATTCTTGCTTCGTTACTTCCAATCTCCCCAAACATACAATCTTAGGGTATATCCACCACCACCACCAACCCCCTCTCACACAAACAATTTCAATTCCCCCAGTGGCCAAGTCCAATTTTAACTGTCTATGGGGCCAAGCTCAGTACTCAACCCCATTAACAGCACCGACCAGACTTTGAGGCAATTCCTCCTTCCCCACAATCCCCAAACTCAAGACATCCCCCCAAAAGAAGAGAGCCCGATGCTGAGCATAAGCCAAATAATCAAACTCATCCTCATCACCTGCTTCCTCTGCTTCCTTATCACCAACCTCCCCAGTCACACCATTCTTCTCCTCCAAAGCGTTCTCAACCTTCTGATCTAGCGATCCATTAAGTTGTTTCCCCTCCTCAATCAACCCAGGCGAAGCAACAAGATTTTTATCCTCAAGAAGGGTATCAGATTCATCCTCCTCTTCATAGCCCGTAGTATCCTCCCCATCCAACCCCGGAACCTTCGCCTGCACAATCCCCCACGCAACCCACTGCGCGCTGTTAGCCAATCTCCAAACCCTAGTTTCCTCAAGTAATTCCTCGACCCTCCTCTCAATCTCCATTTCCCTCTTCTTTTCCTCCTCCGCATACCCACCGGGTGTCGATGTAGATGTTGATATCGCTCCATCCTCCTGTCTCAGATTCAGGGTTAAACTAGAAGACGAGGAACTCCCAAGACTAGAAGAAGGCCGTTGATAATAAGAGGAGGAAGAAGAGGCAGTATTATCAAGCGAAATACTAGAACCACCCGGCGCCCTAGAATCAAGAAGGAATTCATTGACACCACCGCGCATGCTGGAAGTACTAGAGTCAAGCGGTTGCAACTTTGGTGTCGCCGAGGCGCGAGGATTATATTGCGGACGATGATTGACATAGGAGCGGACGAAAGTTCGTTGTTCTTCTAGTGTTGGGTAGTTTTTGGTGTTGCATGCCCATGGTCGGGTAGCATCGTGGTAATTGTAGCACCATTCCGTGAAGTGGTTTGCGAATTCGAGACCGGGGGTGTTGGCTGAGGCGTACTCGAAGTCGATGACTACTAATTGTTTGTGGTGGTTTGCTGGGAGGAGAAGGGGAGAGGGAGGGGGGAATGTGCCATCTTGGGATGGGGTTGAGGGGTGCGCTGGGATTAAACGGAGGATATTGCCGTATTGAGTCTAGGTACTTTTAGTAGAGCGTATGCAAAAGGAAATGTAGGGGCATTTTACATCGTTATGAGCAAATACCAAACGGTTCTCCACTCCACCCTTCTTCTTGTAATACTCGTCGAGCCATTTTCGGTACTTGTCAACGGCTCCCTTGAACACTTTCCATTCAACACCGCAAACCAATCCTCTTTCTCGCCAATTCTCTCCTTTTCCTTTTCTCTTACTAAGGATCTCTCCGTCAAGATAAGTGATGACTTCTTGGCATCGATCGACCCATTTGTCCCAATTTCTCCAAACAAAGGGTCCCTCCTCTCGTTCCCTAGCAAGAAGATCAATTCCGTCATGGAGCTCTCGCATCCGCTTGGCAATTTGCTTGCTCGTATCCATAACTCTCAAATCCTCAGCTTTCAGGGTAGTAGCATTGAAGTATTCCTCGAATCGACCATTTGTGAATGTTCCTAACAATCTCGGACCAATCTTCTTTCTGGCCAATCTCTTCAAAATACCCAATTCGTTCTCGCGATCAATAAGATGCTCAACTTGGGGTCCGTAGATTCGAAGGAGGAGTTTAGGAGGGGGCTTCGTAGAGTGAGGCTTCGAGCTTGAGTTTGTAATTGGAAGGTCTTTTGGAGGAGAAACGACATAAACAGCATTCGTGAGAGCACCACTCAGTCTTTCAACCTCAATTTCAGATCCTCGTTCCAAGGCGACTTTTCGCCAGCCTTTCAATCGCAGAGTATGTGCCAATCTCACAATCTCGCTCTTGAATTGAGCCCAATGTTTTCGTTCCTTCTCTGCTCGTCTGGAGGAATTGAGGGTGACAGTCGTATCAGAAGATTCCAAAGTTGCTCCACCACCACCATATGACATCGTCTTGGAATTATCCAGCACAACATCGCAACTTGGCACCACCACATCTCCGTCCTGATATTCGGTATCCGAGCTGTAGACTCCTCCCAATTTCTTTGCAGAGCTTCTTCTCCGTCCCAAAACACTCGGTCTTCTATTAGAGGTTGGTGATCCCAATGGCAAAGAATCGATCCCAAGATTGGCCATGTTGTCCTCCAGAATCCTCTGTAGCTTGTCCAGGGACACGGCGCTGGAATCAGAGCTAATTGATTCGGTTCTTGGTCTCGAGATATAGGTGCTTGGACGAGCAGGTTCCTGGTTCGCAATCGCAGAGCCATCTTTATCTCCCCCTCTCCTCTTCAACTTCCGCGCCTTCTTGGACCTTTCGCTCTGCAACCAGTTGAGGACATCCGAGAGTAGTTTCTTATCCGCGTGAAGGTGCCCATTCTCCTGCTTGTCGTGTTTATGGTGGTGAAGATGGCGAAGATGGTGATGTTTACTCTCCTTTCCCTCCGCTTGCTTCAACGCGTTCGAAGTCTCGCCGTCGTCCAGGCTGCTCTGGCTCACGAGGGAGAGCCTACTCGAGTTACTCGATGCCATGTTGGGTCGGCCGCTCAATCGTCTCCCTGCCACGCCAGCAGGGAATTGTTTAATGCGGAGGGATTCTTCGGAGGGTGGTAGAGGAGGAATGGGTTCAGGTTCGCCTTCGGCAATGGAGACGACTAGAGAGTTATGTTAGTCAATCGCTCTTTCACAACTGGCAGAGGAGATCGACAGGGGAGGCTATCGCAGAGCAGATAAGCCAGCCACTGGCAGATGGGAGATATGAGCTTGGATCCCAAAATCCAACCAGCTTTGGCATTCCCAGGGAGTTGTCCCTGTCCCAGTGTGCACGGCACCACAGAGATAACCCCGCACCACAGCGTATCGTAGTATGATATGACACCGCCAAACACGAGCCAGCACAACACACCCAAACATAGATCGTGAGAGCCTGCCACTGCTGCTATGCTATGCATACCACTCGGGGGGGTGCGTCTGATGTCTTCTTACCTTTGGGACCGGTTTTGGGGCTGTAGGTTTCATCCGTCTCGTCGCTCTTGAGGGCAGGTCGCAATGGAGGGGCCTCCGAGGAGGAAGGTCCGGGTGCTGGAGTCATGTCTTCTTATCTTCACTGGTATGTGGATATCTGATTTCTGGTTCTGCGATGGAATTGATTCTTCTGATTATTGTATCCAAAAAAAACTATCGAGGATAACAGCTAATAGATGTAGCTGCTTGCTGGGGTAACAATGTAGTAGCCGCCTCGGGTCCACTGTCGTGAAGCTGGGCACCTGTAATAAATTTAACACCGTCCACGTGCTCTCTTATTCCACTTCCAAGCTCCACTTTCCCCCAGAAAGGCGGTGACGTCGATGGAGTGAATTTAGGTAAGGATTTCGTAAGTAAGAGGGTGGTTGAAAATTATCTTATCGCTAGTAAGATAGTATCCAAACTGGCCTCTTCTTACGAGGCCAAAATGCCATCACGAATCGCATCTGGGAAAATTCAAGGAAATTTAACAAGGCTTCCAAGTGGGCGGACAAGAATGACATATGTGGCTATGTGTGTGGCTAGAGCGATAAAATGAGCCAATCAGAGCGAGATATTTAGAACGGATAAAGATAAGCTGTTTTAATCCCTGCGTCCGTGGAAATTTGAAGCATGTGATCTTCTTAGTAAACACCTGGCCTCGAAAATGCTTAGCGAGTTCAACCCCCTTTCTATGGTCGAAACTTTTTGGAGGTCCTCTCTCGCTACGCTCGTTTGTTGACATGGTACCGGTAACATGATCTATTTTCATAAAATCCTGGCAGACACCATCTACCACAACATCAAGCGCTCGGGAACGTACTGCAGCTGCCCCTCTACCAGCAGCGCGACGAAATAAATATAAGGTAGCTACCGCTTCGCCGACCATGCCTTCGCCAAATCCAAGCCCACAGGAAAACATACCAGACGTAGAAGAGTCAAGGGGTCCAGTTATTGAATGATGCTCTATCAAGGCTCCAAATTCCAAGATAGCGCAAAGTCGTGGTGTGGATTGACATCCTACGAGAAATTCGTCGGCAGCAGCAAAACTCTACAACAATACCACGGGGAGCTTGCTCTCAGATTATTCGTAGTTGGTAGGCTGCACGTCCTTGCAGAAGACATCCATCACTCAAGAGCATTCACGAGACTAACTGTTTTACAGATGGGAAAGCCAGGAGGCAATTTCTTGAGTCTGAAGCATCTCAGCACTTTACCCAAACTTTCGAGAGACCAATTACAACAGACACTTTTGATGAGGCCCCCGTACTTCCACGGGTCTCCGCATCTAAGTACTCAGAACTTTCGAGAACTTTGCACTGTCTACATGCCCACCTATGTGCTTGTCACAGGTTCCTACCCGGGCGTTGAATCGGATCACGCCGGAGACTTTTGGATTGGGAGAGGCTATGTCTGGATACGAAATTTAAACACTCGCTGAGAAGTCCCTTGGAAGGGTTTAGGTAGAGTTCATAGTTGGGTAGATTGAACAGTGGAGTACCGTGGACAACCTGTACGGCGGATGATCTACATCTTTGAATGGTTAGACAAACTTCAAACAAGAAGCAGTTAACAAGGGTTCAGGGTGGACTGCTGGTACTGCTATAGAACTCTTTTTGGATGATCTAGAAGAGCAGGGAATGCTGGGATACGAGACTCAGATTGTCCGATTCCTCGACATTCTTGGGTTTTACCAGGAGAACGAGCCAGGATACGTCAAGGGAGTAAATGACTACGATACGTTGAGGAGATAGCATTACTTAGATTGTGCCCAGCCCTTCTCTGTCTCATCCTCCACCAGCCAATTTATCTGCCTCTAGGAAGCTGCTTTCCCATGGAACCTTTTTAAAATACCCATTTCCCCATCAACAGAGCTAGCAACATTCGATCTCTTCGCGCTGCAGCAGGAGCTCCGCTAGCGAGGGCTCGAAACAAGTCGTAATCGTTGAGATACACAACAGTCATAGATTTTGGTTGCATGTGATGCACTTGCCAGTCTCCAGACGCGACAATAATTCAGCATTCAAATTGAAGTTAATAGGTATTGCTGATATTTATAAATCAAGTAGTTGGCTCTAGACAATATGTACAAACAAACGAATTTACAACAATATATGAAAAAAAAAGTGCAGAATTTTACATCACCTAATCTTGATTCGTTGAATTTCATTATTCTAGCTATTTAAAGCAATATAAAACAACTTCTCTGATGAACTTTGGGGTTCAGATTCTGTCAAGCACCCCAAAAGAGGCCCCAAAAAATTCCCAAAAAACGGCAAAACTCAACCCACCATTGAAGGCAGGTAGAGAATACCCGGTATATTGTGTATTTTTGCTTCAACAGTTGGAGTTTGACCATTAACTAACCAGACCAGGTGAGCAGTTCTGGATTTATAATAGAAATGGGCGTTATTTGTGGTTATGAATGAATTTTGGAAGTGTGGGTCTTGGGTTAGCGCGGATCAACTAAGGCAAGTTGCATTCCTTTTCCTTCTCTTTTTACTTACATGAAAGCTGGTCGGAAAATGTATTTCTCTTTTTATATGATCGACCTAGAGCAACTGGCGCGGTAAGTCGGACAATCCTTTATCTTGCATCTCAAGGGTTGGTGGATATTTATGTATGATTTTCTTCTGCGTTTTTCTGAATATCGTTTCGATTATTTCCCCCCAAATCCCAACGTTGCGTGACAGTTGAAAGGCAGTACAGCGGTAAGAAACTAATTGGGTTGTGGCAAGTCACCGAATTTACATACACACGATGCATTTCAGCTACAGACTCAATATCTCACTGCATCACCAACACTCAACCAACCAACACCATTCCAACCAACTATGAATCTCACACTCACAGCTTTCATCTTTATCTGACTGCTCTCGTTAATTTTTGCCTAAAAGCGAATACCTGAAACTTCAAAATGACCTCCGCTCCTCTCATTTCTATAGTTGCACTTGTGCTCGCCTACGGCTTCTTCCAATATCAGTCCTTACAAAGGAATATTCAAGCGGCAAAGCAGTCAGGCTTCAAATACGTCATCTCACAGTTAGTCAAAACAATTCAACACATATTGCCTCCGCTCACGATAAAATCGCAGAGTCTACTTCCAATCAATCCCCTGGCTCATCATCCAAGAATCACTTCTTCCCCTCCTCTCTCTCCTCCCCTCTACCTGGACAGAATCATGGCTCCCCCTCTCAGTCTTTGCTCGTATCTGGCACGTAGGTCACGAACCATTTCGGAAACTTGATTCGGATACAGTATTGGTAGTCTCCCCAATCTCAAATATTCTTTGGACATGCGATGCAGAAGTTATCACCCAAATTTCCACTCGACGAAACGATTTCAGTAAAGCTGTTGGGATGCTTGGGATGCTAAATATTTACGGTTAGTAACCTATATACCTTATACCTAGATAGATATAGACGTAACCTGAACCCTAGGGCCTACCATTACTGCTTCCGACGGCGAAGAACATTGAGTTTATCGGAAAGTGGCTGCACCTTCTTTCAATGACGAGAATCACGAGGAGGTTTGGAAGGGTACTATTGATCAAACTGAGGGCATGGTTCGAGAATGGAGGGACAAGGAGAATGTGATTTTGAATTTGAAGGCTGATTCATCGAAACTCGCTTTGCATGTTATAAGCAAAGTTTTCTTTGGTAAACATGTGAGCTGGGGGGAAGCGGAGGATTCGAAAGCAGGTCCCGGACATACTTTGACGTACGGGAAGGCTATCACCGCTCTCTCTGAACACAATGGTACTATTTTTATGACACCTCGGCCTATTCTTAGTAAGTTTTACAATTTCATAAAGAAGGTCTGGTTGTCTTACTAAGAATATCATAGATCATTCCCCTTTAAGATCCCACAAACTCGCCAAAGAAGCTTTCCTCGAATGGGGAAAATACATGGAAGAAATGCGAGATGCAACCTCCGAACACCTCCAAACCCACGAATTAAAGGAAGGGGGAACCCTTCTGGAGAATTTCGTAACAGCCGGCACACCATCACTCAACACCCAAGCCCCCGCCATTTCACCCGAAGCAGTTCTAGGAAACATCTTCATCTTTATCCTCGCCGGTCATGAAACAAGCGCCAACGCACTCACAATAGCCGTAACTCTCCTAGCATGTCGACCAGAATTCCAGCGACGTGTACAATCAGATATCGACACCATTCTCTCGGGACGAAAATCCTCAAACTGGTTCTACAATAAAGATTTCTCAACTCTTATGAAAAGTAGAGTTGGCGCACTGATGAAAGAGGTCGTTCGTCTCTATTCCGTCATCCCATTCCTTCCCAAAATCAATAAACACCATCCTCAAACATTGAAGATCGGGGATCAAAGTCATGTACTTCCTGCGGATACACTCATTCTCCTAAACCTCAATGCAACCCATCGAAATCCAAAATACTACCCCAAAGTCCAAACCCAAACTAGCACACCTTCGCCACTCTCCGATTTTGATCCCGACCGTTGGCTGCCTAACCACTCCGAAGGCTGGACTCCACCAGAAGGAGCATATATCCCCTTCTCGGCTGGAAGCCGTTCTTGCATGGGACAAAGGTCTGCAGAAGTGGAATTCTGTGCTGCTATTACGAAATTGTTCTCGGAATATAGTGTGGAACTTGCTCGTAAGCCTGGGGAAGGCTTTATAGATGTTTTGAAGAATGCGGAGGAACAGTTGTCGAACGGGATGGGATTTGAGATGGCGTTGAAGATGATGAAAGCTGTGCCTTTGAGATTAGTGAAGAGAGGGGAGTAAGCGAAGGATTTTTCGGGTTGGAGGGGGTAATGAAAACATATTCTGAGGAACTTTTAGATATTAAGAGAGTATACAAACCCTATCTAATTTTCACCTCCTCGCGTAACTTTCCTCGCTCCTAGATGCTTTCTGATTATCAAACTCGTCGATTTCAAAATTGGTCGCCAACTCTAGCAAAATACTATGCATCTCTGTTATAGGATGAGACGACATTAATGATTCCGTGCGATCGATAATCACTGATTAACGCTTGTAGCGGATCATACGAACTCGGGTTGGCTTGAATTGATTTGTAGAAATATTGATGGTGGGTTTCGTTGGACATTTCCGGAAAGGTTCCAGTATTTATTGGATGCACAACTTCTAGTTGTGGATTTTAGTTGGGGGTTGAGAGTCCTATGCTTCTCAAATTGTTGAATACAAAGGATGCACTTAGAGGCCACAGTCGGGACAGCAGGCGTGCAATCAACAGATGCAAAATGGGGTGGGTGGGGGTTATTCGACGAATACTCGAGACAAAGGTCATGGCAAGATCGATGCCTAGATTGACTGTTTAAACAAGGCCTAGAAGGGGCTAGGTCATTGGTACTCGAGCAATCAAGTCGATTCGTCGAGGAGGTTGGGAGATCCTCTCCGATAATCGGCCACCAGGGCCTCATTATTTCAGGAGGTTGGGACGGGAACCAGGAGATTGGATTGGGACAAGGAGGTTGGGAGCTATGATATTCTCACCCTCTATCTGACCAACTCTTTTTGAGTAAACCCTCCTTCAAGAGTGAGGATAACATATGAAGCTTCCTCGCAGGAGGTTGTTGCTCCTCCATAGATTTGGACAAAAATACGGGTGAATCCTCAAGTAAATTCGTCCCTTGCTCATTCAACACACACCAAATAACACTCGCATCTTCAAATTCACCTAACATCCACTGACTGAAAATGGGGGAGGGATTGGAAGTTTTTAACCCTCATCGACTGATATGCACCTCTATCCAAAAGGGGGGATAGAGGGGTAGATGACACGTGATTGGCTGATACATTCTAGCAGCTTATCATGACGGATGCAGCTTACTAGGAGATTACTGGGAGTTTACTTACAGAACAGCTTATACGAAGAAGAACTTTTTCTTGAGATCATCCCGTCTAAAGCAGTTTTTAGCCTAGCAACCTAACATAATGAATCTCTGAACCGAGACATCGCTGAAGTGAACCTCAACAGGTTTAACTTTCCCGAGTTTCAGTTCATCCATGAGGTAGACGGAGGTTAAGAAAAGTCTGGGCTATGAGATTTGACAAGGACAAAGCAACCATTGATGGAACTGGCGGGGTATGAAAGCTCACTGGTCAGGCTTTCTGAAACTTGACTATTGCCATTTGTGAGTAAGGAAGTTGGCGAAATCACTGCCACCTTCATTGATGTCACGGATTTGTCTGGTTAGATATATGTTGCAAGGAACATTGATATTAGAATGCAATGAAAGCCTGAGAAGAAGCGCTGGAATCCTTGGATGATCCTCGTTACTATAAAAGATCTAGTCATTCTACTCAGTTCGCGTTTTATTCATCAATAAACTTGTTCATAGGTAATCAACAATCGGGAATCGTATTTTAATCGCCAAACGAATATTGTTTTCTCTCCGCCTTACTCATCTTGGTGATGTCGTACTCGGAACCTCCGGGGTGTTGACGCTTATACTTGGCATACTAGTAAAAACACATTAATTCCATCATCTTTCAAAATAAATCAGGAACGAACTTACATCCGCCTTCCAATTGTTGCGTTTTGCAGCCCCCTTACACGCCTTGCGAAGTTTCTCAAAATCTTCCTCTTTGAGACCAATCTCCTTTCTAGGTACCAATTTCACTCCATATTTATCTACGGCTCTTACAATCTCCTTAATATCAGGTAGTTTGAAACCGACTTCCGTAGCATCCTTATGGAGGATCAATATCATAAATTGGGTCACTACTCCAACATTTGAGACTGCGGAGGTTTCGTCTATGAGGTTGTGCTCTGCGAGCATCTCGAAACTGGTGATAATTATTGAGATGAACATTTCAAAGGTTTCTCTTACGGATTCGGAATCGGCATTCACTGTTTTTCTTGTTATTTTGGGAACTCAGTATACACGGAGAGGATTAGTACTCATTAAACTGTACATATCACCGAGTCTTGTCCAGGGGATGAGCGCCTCAACATAAGCCCACTTTTCCAATGGCGAGACATCTTTCTTGAAAAGAACCTTGTTGAACTCCGCAAACTAGAGCCCATTACATCAAAAACAATATATTATCCCATGGAAAGCAAAGTACTCACATGGTTTGCCAGAACCTCTGTCATACCATAGTCCGCGTAATCATTACTGATATAAACATTTTGACGATCCGGTCCCGTTTCGATTGTTCCTCATCGATATGTTGGAACTTCTCAAATCCAAGTCTCGTATATGGGACTCCACGATCGTCGACTACGCGCGACTGCTCGGCTTCTTGTCTGGCAGTCTCGGATGCAGTTTCTGATGGTTCGTCTTCGTCGTCGTCATCATTTTTTGGCCATAAGCAGATTATGAGTTTGGGCAGTTCTTTCGGGATCTGAGACTGGGTCAGAATTGAGATTTCTCATCGTTTTGGTCGGTGGAATTACTT
The DNA here is from genome assembly GCA_001414455.1 of Hymenoscyphus fructigenus. Taxonomy (NCBI): domain Eukaryota; kingdom Fungi; phylum Ascomycota; class Leotiomycetes; order Helotiales; family Helotiaceae; genus Hymenoscyphus; species Hymenoscyphus fructigenus. The sequence goes on along the minus strand of LKUV01000056.1, from coordinate 132,360 downwards.
ACTGTATCTGTATTGGAGTATTTGAATTTTGCTGGAGCGGCGGCGGCAGTGCTTGGTTCGGCGGATCGTCTTTTGGTAGCAGGATCCCCTCCAACCTTGAGCCTCTTTCTCTTTGGTGGGATTGCTGCTAATTGTGAGTGTGCTCGTTATTACAGAGATAAGTTATAGGTTGGGAAAGAGAAGAAGGTTCAAGCTGATACAAATGACGCGGGACAATTTTGTGGAGACACGTCTTTGTTTAGTCTCGGTCCCGTAATCATGTGATGTGGCGTTTTTAAAATGAAGCATTCCCCCAATTAAGGGATGCCTGAAATCAATAAAACACACAGATCGAGAGAGCTTGTGAGACGACAAACCCACGAGAAGCCCTACTCCCAATGAAACATGATCTTACTACAAGAAAGAAGTCCAAAACTTGAAGTATTTCAAAGCTCTCGTGTTCACTTTGCATAGAGAAGTACTTTTTAACTCCAACCTCTTCGAAAGCCACTCACTTGACGAGTAAGCAAAGCACGGGCAATTTTCCTAAGGGAGTAGGCAATGATGAAAAAACCTCTATTCACGCTAGTAGTACTAGCTTGTATGAGTTATAAGCAATTAGAAGCCAATGAAATTACTTCTCTGAGCTTTCCAACGACACACTGAACATCAACACATTTATCCTACCTTCGGATGTCTCGAGCATTTCTTACGCGTGCGGTTCGTCCGTGTTTCCCAAATAAAACCCATTGGGTAAATCTCCTCAAAAATGACAGGGCGTGTAGTATACCGGCAATTCAACTCAATACCCTCTCGGTTTTGAAGAATCCCTTCCCCCGGGGCTTGGACAATCTCTATTCGAGTTTGAGAACTCCCCGACCGAGTCTGGAGACTAGCCTCTCAAATCTGAAGACCGACAAGGAGCGTCTGGAGTTGGTTGGACAAAAGGACAGGTTGGCGGCACACTAGTCAAATGGAAAGCGTTCTAAACCATTTTCAACAACTTGCAAGAATGCCTCCCAAGCCAAGACGAACACTCATCATTGACGGTATGAGAGAGTCCACAGGCCGGCACGACTAGTAACTTCAATTTGATTTATGCTTTTCGATCAATTCAGCAGCTCCGTGATCATGAACAAGCCGCTTCCTTCGACCACACATGTCTTTTCGGAATCTTATTTGGAGTCACTGTTGAAGAAGCCATGAGGTTAGTGAGGTTGGAAGAAGGTACACACCGCCGATACATGGTGGAAAAGATGCTGAACTACCACGCCGCGATTTACACGAATTTGATGGATTACAAAGGGGAGTTCAAAAAAAAAAGGTTATCTGCGATGGCTAGATTGTGTTAGGGAGGAATATGAAGTGGGAGTTATCAAAAGGATGGAGCAGGCACAAAAGATTCTTGATGACATTAGAGATGAGGACCCTACCTCCTTGACAGATGTGCTTCATCTTGGAAAGAAGGACAAAAAGTGGACAATTAGAAGAGAACATCTTGAATAATTGCTGGGAGAGGAGGGACTGGTGTGGTTATCGAAAGCATGCTAAGTGGTTAGTGAATATGGAGAACGGGAGAAGACGGGAAGGGAAACTTCTCTCAAAGATTATAGAAGAAGACCTGTGCCAGGGACTGGAAAAGTCGGCCAGTAAAGACAATAGTCCTAGTACATGAAAGAGTGCTCATTGTCTAAAGCATGTAGATTCAACTCAAATCATAAGAACTTGTTCAACAAAGCCCCCTGTTTACTGTTGTATGGTACATAGAACAGCTGCCGGATCACACCAATTACTGTCACCTTGCGAAAACAACAGATCATTATTCTGGTCAAATTTCAATTACCCTGCTATAAATTATCCATTTTATCCAAAGCACAAAAGGACTCAATATTCCACCCGATTGCCAGGGATGCGATGCAGTGATGTTGGGACATACGTACATACCACTTCGCTTAATGTTTTGTGCCCTGTATTGATTCACTTAACCAACCAACACAAGCAGTGATATTGGATCTAACACAACTAAAAAAAGTGGAATCTAACTTATCACACTTTATGGAAGCTTCCATCCTACCAAAAACTTAAAGATCATGTACGAAAAACCACTCAAAATTGTTATCGTAAGTGCCACATCCCCTGATCTCAAACCCTTTAATTTTCCCCATAGGTAGGAGGTTCTCTCTTGTCCCCCCTCCACGCTATAACCCTCAAACCCCATGCCCATAGTATCCGAATCCTCGAGAAATCCCTCCCCTCAACCCTCTCAAGCGAAGCAGCAGGAATCCGCGCCGGTCCAGCAGTCCACTCCTTAATTCAAAAATCCATCAAGAATTACAATAAGGAATATGCTCATATCATGGATAAAGTGGAATTGGTGAATGGAAAGGGAGAGGTGCTTGTGAATATGCCACAACAAGGGGATATGTATTTTACAACTTGGAGAGCTCTGTGGAGGATGTTTAAGGACGGAATTTTGGAAGGGGAGGAGGTGGGTGTGGAAAAGAGTAGAGGGGAGAAGAAGTTTAGTTATGAGACTGGCATGAGAGTTGAGGATGTGAGGGAAGTTGGGGAGAAGATGGAGGTAGTGTACACGGATCTTGGGGATGGGAGTGAGAAGAAGATACAAGCGGATCTAGTGATTGCAGCCGATGGAGCGAATTCGAAGATCCGTCGAAGCATGATACCAAATTCAGTACCGATATACGTGGGATATATTACCTGGCGAGGAAGTGTCCCAGAATCAGAAGTTTCCGAGTCAGCAAAAGAGGTTCTGGCGAATCGGGTTGTGCTTTTCAGAACTGATGAAGGCTATATTGTCTCGTAAGTTCTCTCCCTTCCCCATATTTAGAATGCACTAACTGACGTTTAATACCATAACTATTATGTACCTTCAGAAAATCCCTCACCAGAAAACAAATTCGACTTCATCTGGGTCTGGTACGAATAACTCCCCTTTCCCTCCCAAAGATTCCAAGAAATCTTCACCGACACCTCAAACATCCTCCACACAACCACTATCCCACGCGGAAAAATGCAACCCAAAACCTGGTCCGAAGTACTTGAAAAAACACGCACTCTCCCACCCGCTTTCTCAGATGTAATTTCCAAAACACAAGATCCTTTTGTCTCTGCCATTCGTGAGCTGCCTCCTCAAAAGAGTGTCTTTTATAAAGGGAAATTGGTAATTGTAAGTGATGCGTTGACTCAGTGTCGACCGCATACTGCTATTGCTATGAATTTGGCTGCGGGGCAAGCTTTGGGTTTGGAGAAAGTGGTGAGTGGCGAGATGGGGCTGGAGGAGTGGGAAAAGAAGACTATTGAGGCGGGAAGACGAGAACTGGGAATCAGTAAGGCTTTTGGGGAGTTTTGTCTCACGGGGGAGGTACCAGAGGCTTTGAAGGCTATTTTGTGAGGAGGTTACAATTAAACTTAGTCCAAATCACTTCGATTCTTCTTCCTAAAGTAAATAATACTCCATTCTATCATCCAAAATCCCTTCAGCGTCTTTTAAGTCTTGCTAAAATCGCATATAGATGCCTTCATTGACTTGAGTTGGTGTCCACCTTTCCCACCCATCTTTACGTAACTTGGGTCAAGAGCAATGGAAGGACAAGAAGGCGAAAAAAAATCTCAATCCGAGGGCGGCGACGGGCTTATTTATACCAACGCTAGTCCAGGTCAAGTCTGACGCCGTAAGAGGAAAAGTTTAGCGGGGTGGTGCGTGGGTGTGTCTGAGGTGCTCATCGTGCCTTCCCTTTTCAGAGGCTCGCCAACTCGACTCGACACCTCAGTTGCTCCTTCCATCTGTCCCTCTCGACTCGAACTCGAAGCCTGCCATTAGCTCCTTCCCTCTCTCGACTTCGAATCGACCGCCCACACTTTGATTCGCCCGGCTAGCTCGACTCGACTTGTCTTCAAACCTCGCGCGACCTCGATGAGAGCAAGAATGGAAGGCATGACTCTCACTACATCTATAATATGACCTCTCGCCCCCCCCCCCCCCCCCCCCCCCCACATAATTTCTCATCGTCTAAAAAGATTCGTGGGGGTGACAGTCGAGGACCAGTCTCGACCTCGTGCTTCAAGTAATTTTTAGAGCAAAGCACTTATGAAATGCATCACCTCAATCGCTGTATATCTTTTAACCAATTCTTTATTCCTGATCCTATATTTAATTGCTCTGCAGCTCTCCGTTAAGCGTCTTCCTCACAACAGTCAAGCTACTATTCGTTCCTCTCTTCAAAACATTTGCGAATCAACACTCTTGTTCTATCACCTCTCGCGTGGCACAAAATGATGAGTGCTTAGCAACGCAATTTCTTACTTGCCATCGATTTATTCGGACTTTGGTACTGCTGCTGTCTTAAGAACTCCAGCAAGCCATTCCGGACGACTGATCATGACAAAATGACCAGCATTGCACTTCTCCAAAGTATCAATGTTATGAACGCCACTTGCCTTTGCAGCGCTCAGCAAATACTCAGCATAAGACATCGTAAAAGATTGGTCATTTTCACAAAGAACGAAGGTTGTCCGAGTCTTCCTCCATGATGCGTAAGTGACCTTACTCCAGAGAACTCCAATACTTTGGGGTTGGAATTTTGATGCCAGTTTTTCCGCCTGCTCCTTGGGAAGATCGTTGTAGAATACGGAAATAGCATCAGTTGGTGCTACTGTCACGATGCCGGATTATGTAAACAAATATCAGGTTAGGAGTATGCTGTTTGAACTTTGGGGATAGAAAGGGAGTCAATACCTCGAGATCAGCTTTCATAAAGGGGTACATTTTCTCGGTGGCTCCTCTTGGAGCTGGCTGAGCTCCCTCTGAGAGCATCATCGCCATGATATAGACCACTAAATAAAGATTAGAATCGAGGAAAAAAATAACAAAATAACCAAGGAATACTGAAAATCTGGAACATACCTCTGACAACCCCTCCTTTCAGTCCCTTCTCAGTACGTTCTTCCATGGATAGCCCCTCTAAAGCTTGTCCTCCACACATTCCATCATAGGAGTGAAGAACTGGGATAACATCCTTTCCGTCATCTGGGAGTTTTGTAATTGTGCTACGAATAGCTTCGACGTCTTCGCTGAAATCCTATGCCACTGGCTTGCAACCAACTGATGGAAGCGAGACAGAAACAGCAACAGCAACAGCAACAGCATCATACCCATCCTCCTGTAAGAGATCCATGAGAGTATCATATCTAGAGGGAGTATGCCATGCACCTAGTACACACACAAAAGCTGGTTTTCCCATGGTAAGAGTTATTTTCAAAGTGATTGCGTAGTGGAGAAAGTATCAACAAATGCGTTATTTGTAGATGGAACTTGGTGGAATTAGTAGTTTTCCATTCCTTTTCTTGTAGTATACGGGAACATGTTGCTTTATTGGTCTCCGACTGCATATTTATCCGGGGGAGGGAATTATGCATGATCCCCAAGTGATGTTGGCTCGCCTTATCACAGACAACAAACCGACCAACAGGTATGCATGAAGAACCTTGCAGTTACTTCAAGGCAGGAGGTAAGATAAATTGACGTAGGGCTCAAAATTACAAGAAAAATACGAGTAGATGCAGAGGGTTCTAAATAACTACAAGATAAGATCTGTGATGTATTCATTGCCAGCTATCCTAATTTCCCTTATGCACTCCGTACTAAAATGGGCCTTGAACACTCCACGGATGTCAGAAAAATACATAAACATTACAGATTCGGTCAAAACTGACTTGTTAATAATTAAAGAGACTTTCTAATACTTTAATTATGTAGTTGTTGTGTATAAGGAAGTTTATCCCGTTGCAGCACAACCGGTAGCGCCGTGAAAGGAATGAAGAATACAGGGCACTGCGCTGCAATGCCCTGTAATAGTACGCTGAAAAGCCATCCTGGCGAGAGCGCAGTATTTTGGTGGACCTCCCTGTAAATTAGGGCTTGGATTATTTTCCACAGGCTCGCTTAGCCCCATTGCTTCAGGCCACCCAGTTCTTTTACAGGGAGGTTGGCGAATGAGAAGCCTTCAGGGCACTCCATGCACTTTACAGCGCATTGCAGCGTCTTTCAGCGTAACGCGTAAACCCCCTACTTTTGAAGGCGTCCTGCGGAATCTGGATTCCACTACAATCACCAAGCTCGACCCGGATATTCTCTTGATACAGTACTCTCAATTTCTACAATCAAGGAATGTTTTAGACGCGTGTGGTCGTGTAGTAATTGGCAAATACTCTTCAATTCCTTCAATTGATATATACGAAAGGTTCCCTCTCTACAACCAAACTTCAGATTTTATCCCAAAACGCTAGCCAGTAAAGCAAACCATAGATATCCGGAGAAAAAAAATCTTAATTTACAAAAGACATGTACTAAAGTTCTCAGGTCAATACTAGTATATAAGGAAATCGTTCATAATATAGAAGTTTCGCCTCGGCATCATATTACTCGTAAAAAGGACTTAATAATCTTTAACCCGACTTCCCTCTTCATGTGAGATATGAGAGATTGACTTGTAGCTACGTCGGGTGAACCCAATCTTCAATCCAAGGTTAGATAAAATCTATTATGTACGTTTCGAGCGGGGAGAGAGGAGCAAAAAACGCGAGATACAATCGTAGAATTTGAATAAACCCACAATCACAACACAAAAGAATATAAGCTTAATAGCATGCACAAATGAGGAGCGAAAAGATCTTCCATAATTCTAGTATCGTTTTCGTGATTTTCTTCTCTTGAGGGATCGAGAAGTTAAAAGCGTTAGGCCGGCTCTATTACCGGGTCTCCACTCAAGCCTCACGAGGAGAGGTGAAACCTTTTCCCTCATTGTCCAAGGCAATCCATACCATTCCTCAACTTTCTCTGTGGCGGGTGTGATAAAATCTGGCTTGAACTCCATTACTTCCAGCGTAACAGGAACCAGACATCAAGCCCAGCATCATCCTGTTACCAACTCACAAACAACTGCGGAACATCGAATCAATCGTTGATTCATCCATCCATTCATCTATCAATTCTAACAAAAGTATGGCTAAATAAGCAAATTAAACTGTGTGGGTATCATCTCTCTCCATCTATCGGGGTATCTCTTCCCTCCCTTTTTCCTTTTTCATTTTCCATCCTTATGTAAATGTAGCAAAATCATGTATCAATCCCAGACCAAGTTCCCATCCTTTCATCCATCCCAATGTAGCAAAAATATGTAGTCGGTCGTATCAGTCATCGTGAAGAAACAAATAGCAAAAATATATCCATCCCCCTTCATGTTGGGGTCGCTCAGAAACACTCACACACCTCCCTGCCCTTCCGTACAAAGACTCTCTCAAAAGAGCTCCCTAACACGAAGATTAATCGCCCCACAAATATCATGCTCAGACTCAGCATCCATCTGCCTAACCACCAACCGATTCCTAGTCGCCAGGGTCAAGATATGATAAAAAGCCTGCGCAGCCACAATAGCACTCCCCCTCTCCGGAAACAACTCCTGGAAAGTAACAGACTTATGCGCCTCCTTAACCCCTCCATTCTCATCAAAGCTCAACTCGTCATCCTCCCGCTCAAGAATCGTATTCTGCACATACTCAAAGAAATTATTACTCTCCTTATCCAGCGCCTGAGCAACCCACTGCGATTGGGCAGCAGTTTGCGTGTCAACCTCAGCCGCGGGACCAAATTGTTCGAACTCCGCGTCGTCGACGAGAGGTTCGGCACGGGAGGAGCTAGGGAAGCCGCCGTAGAAGGGTTGGCTGTCTGGCATGTCCGAGTCGTCGTCGCGGCCGTACATGATCCGATCTTCCTCGTGTTGGAGATTGAATTGCTCAAGGTCGCCGGGTAATGCGGAGCCACGACCGATAAGAGGGGAGGTGAGTCTGCGGCCAACTGATCCAGCGATCAGGGAACCAGGTCCGCGTGAAGACAGGAGCTTTTGATGGGAGTGATGAGAGTTGGATCTATTCCAAGGCATCATTGCCGAGGAAGGGTGGTCGTTGAGAGCGGATGATGGTGCGTTTCGACCCATTTCGATGTCACTGTTGTTGAGATATTCTTCGGCCATATCGTTATCGAGCATCATTTGAACCTGGCTGTCGTAGTCGCGGCCGACTTCATTTTCATGGCGGGAGCGTTTTGGAGATGAGGATGGTTGTTCATCTCCGTCACGATTGCGCTTCGAACTCTTTGTTGGAGATGGAATTGGGATACCGGTGATTTTTGCCATGAGAGCAGGTCCGGAGAACATGTCCAATGGACTAGCAAACTTGGAAGCACCATGACCCTCTCCAACACCCATGATTCCTATCAAGGGTGTTAGTATGTGGTCTCAAAAGGGCGTGAGACAGAAATCGTTGTTCCACGCAGAGAGAAAATGAAAATCGACATACCAGTTCCATACACAAAGTGAAGTGCGTTCTTCTTCGCCTGAAAAGCAGCCTTATGGTTACTCTTCATAATATTCCCCGTAGCCATAATCTCAAGATATTCCTCTCTCCAAATATGAAGTTGCTTAGTACGCACAACTAGAATATCATCGGCGGCCTGTTGTTTTTTAGTCTTGCGACGCTTCTTCTGAGTAGCCTTAACTAAGATGGATGACATGTCTCCGTCAGTAACTGATGATGGATGTTGTCCAGAACCATGGATGCGATCTTGGAAGTTGCCATGTCGGTCTAGGTGTTGATCGTCTTGTCCAAGAGCTCCACTCATGACAAATTTGTTTCGTTCTGGGAAGGGCTGAACATTTTCTGGTAACGCGCCATCGTCTAAACCACCCATTGGATAGTCGTCGTTACCATAATCGGGCATGTTGAAGATATCGTCGTCTATGGCACCACCGGCATGATCATCTCGGACTCGTTGCATAGCTGCGTCGCTACCTAGATGCATTTGCGGACGAGCGCTAATTTGGCGGCTGGCGTCGAGAAAAGGATCCTCCTCTCTCTCAACCAAATTTCCATCCTCTCCAAAATAAAGTCCAATGTCTTCCAATTGATTATCATCTTGATAGATATGTGGTTCATCGTCTCCTACATTTCCAAAGAGTGGCTTTTGCGCTGATGATCCGCCAAGTTTACCATCAGATGGAAGGCGATAGTCCCCATTGCCGCTGGACGAACCAAGATCCATATTTGGCATAGAGGAAGCAGAGGACAATACAGAGCCACTTCGGCGGCGGATAGACATCATAGACTGCGTAGAACGTTGAGAATCATTGTTGATTGGCAGGGCCATGAAATCGAAATCCAATGCAGGAAGTCCCTGGTCGAGTTGAAAGGCGGGATCATCCAAACGCATAAGTTGATCAGGACTGCGAAATATTAGCCGCGAAGCTAAGGTTGGAAAGAAAGGGGGGAACATACCGAGCTTTTGAAACATCCAAATCAAGTTCTTGCGTCCGAGAAACTTTGAACAGGGCGCGAAGGTTGTTCTGGGCTGCTTGCGCGTCATGAAGAACATAACCACATTGCTGAGAGTAGACACGAACAGCACCGAACCTGCTCATGTTAGAACGATAAGAAGCTTGAAGAGGACGTTTTACTTACAGAAGATTACCCGAAAGTCTCAATGCCATCGGCGCTTCAGGTTCAATGATAGTACCACACGCCTTTTGAAGGTCAACATTACAGATTGCCTTGCGGTTCAACTTCTTTCCCAACTTCGAGCCCAAGGTCGCGGCGAGCCTAGATAAAGTCAGCAAGTTACACTTAAGGGGTACTATACTCATCGCGCAAGAAACGTTGAAATCGAGTCGCGAAGGAGAAGTGACGCGTTTCGAGGAAGTGACTAACCAGATGGTCGCAACGCCATACTTGCGATTTGTCAAAACTAAACGCGATTAGCTATTGTTTATCTAACTATGGGACTGCAACTTACTCTCGTGACTGTAAAACATCTTGCACTCTTTCGCGTCGGAGCGCGCGCGTGTTCGAAGGCGGCGAGGAGGAGGTAATCGAACAAACGGCCTCAAGGACTAAGGTGGTAATGGAAGGAACAAGATTAGAAAACCCCAAGAATATGCGACGGCATTAGGCGCATATACAAGAACAAGACTTCGAGTGGGATATAACTCGGTATTTTGGGGTGGTATTCCGGGAGGCTTCGAAGATGAAGGTTGGCGGAGCTTGGAAAGGGAAGGAACCTCCCAGAAGCACGTGACCGCATTGCTCCACCCCCTTTTCAACTCTCACCTTCGTTTAAAAAATGACTTTTTATCTTCAATTGATCTCTTGGAATTAATTAGTTTACATAAAATTCTAACATACATACTTTTTTCGCTTGGTTTGAATAAGAAAGAGAAAAAAAGATACATCAAAGAAATCTGTCATTGTGATGAGCCCAAATTTTGTTGAATAGGATCTCGAATTTTGCTACAGCTTCCAGTTTTATGTACGAGCTGTGTTACCAGAAACGCCATGGCTTACCTAACATATCCATCGAATGCACCCCGCCCAAATGAAGAGAGAAGGTGCCTCTAAATGTAACATCCTACTCTATGCACGCGAATAATGCAACACGCTCTCAACGCTATGAAAACGCGCGCGATGGAAAAAAAGAACAAATGGAACGCCGGCCTAAGCTGCACTGAAAATCTAATATTCACGGTTTCCCATGGTCTGGACCCCTTCTGGTCAAATTATCTCATACTACTCCTGTCATAACTTCGTAAATATCGCGCGCGCCATGTCAGCTCTATCTGACATGGGACGCTTTCTGGCTAGCCACAACCTCAGGCTGCTCTGCTATCGATGGAGTCGACATTCGTAAACTACTATGCGAAATGCTAGGTTTGACAAGTGGCGCCATAGATGTAGATACTGAATTATTGGCGGTATTGTGACCACTTGGGTTATTTCGTTGGGGTGTACTGAATGGTGAGTCTGCTCGATTGGCCTCATCCTGGTGGAAGTTTTGAAACTCTCGCGAACTCCAACTAGCTCTGTGAACACGCGCTCCATATGGGACGCTACCATAGCCTGAGTGGTGACTTCGCATGCTATTCGCCATGCTGTTAGATCTGCTCTCTCTAGTTCGGCCCAGTGAGAATTGCGATGCGGATGGGTGAATTTGAGGCTCCATATCCGGAACAAAATCTACGTCTTCGTCTTCAATCTTTGGTGCTCGGCGGACGGTTTTGACGGAGAAATAAGGCTCCTTTGGCTCCTCCGGCTCCGGTGGGGGTGGCGGTGGCACATCAGCAGACTTCTGTTCCAAGTGACCGAAGTATTTCATTCGGATGTTCTCTAGGTTCTTTGGTTTGAACTCCTCGCGGTTGCGAGTAAGTGACATGTAACTTGAAATTGCGCCGAGAACGATCAATATGAGAAGGCCGACGACCAAGAATCCTTGAATAACAATGATAATAACGCCAATGACAGTGGTTGGAATACGAGCGACGTTGAATTGAGGAAGAAATGCGATTGATAGTCCAGCAGTAGCAACCTTGCTGATACCAAGCATGTAAATTGCAAGTACTGTGTTTCGTTTTCCTTCGAATGGGCTGATCTTGAGGATGACGAAAAATGCAATCACTTCCCAAACGAAAAGTCCGATGACTTGAGAAGATGGATTGGCACGAGCCCCTCCAACAAAGCAAGCTCGAACAAATTGATAGACAATCCAGGACGTAAAGAACCACCATCTGGTGCGGCGATATCGAGACGAGAGCCATCCGAAGCGCTTTGTATATTCGTCGTTGTCGTGAACACTCTGCTTCTCGGCGTCGTTACTAACATACTCCAGTCGGAAGAATTTGACAGATCCGACTGAATGTGCCTTTTCAGCATCTTCGAGCTCACTTTCTCGCGCTGTCCTGAACCACGGGAGGAACTTCATTTTCTTTGTGCGTTGGAAGTGGAGTCGATCCGGGGCACTCTCGTAGTGGCCAAACTTGATTCTGTAAAAGCAAGCGTATCCGGCAACTCCCAGCATGCCCACAAAGAATATGAGGAATATAATGGCGGCGATGGCAATAGGTCCAGCTTTTCCTCCGTAAGAGAATTGAAATAGCGACAATGTCATGATCATGAAAAATGCAATGAACATTGTACGGAGAACGACGAGTGCCATGAACCCGAGCCAGTGACTTCTGAAGAAGAGGAGACGTTCCTGTTTAATGATTTTGGCAGAGCTCAGGCCCTCCAGACCCCATTTGAAGGCAGTGGTGGCACCGACGAGAATGACCGTAAGGATTAGCAACCACAAGAAACCAGTCATGAAAGCATCCGCTGCGGGAATGTTAACAATTGAGAGGGTACCAGCGAATCCAGTCCAGTTGCCGGGGAGCGGAAGTCCAGGTTGTACGGGAACACCAGCCCAAGAATAAAGCCTCGAGTCTGAAGTTTCGTTGACGGCTCTCTTGTAAATCATGCTTGCAATTTCCTCTCCTCTTTCAACTAACATACCTTCGTCCAAGGAACGTCCATAAATTTGTTGTTGAAGACCTCCGTTTGTATTTAATGTTGTGGATCCAGCTCCTCCAACCTGGCTCGCATTTCCAGAAACACCCGTAAATTTGTTGATGGAGTTGATCATCGAGGGAGTATAAATCATGCCCGCGGACCAAGCAAAGTTGCTCCAGAAGGCAGGGAGGACGCTAGGCCAATTGAGCGATAGAGCTCCGGAGAAGAATACTGATTGGAAAACTTCAAATACTACCAAGACCGAAAGCGAATGGGCGTAATGGGTGCGAATATGAGGTACGCTAACCCCGTATATTGCCGTAGCAAAAGAAGCTAATACCGCGACGACGGTAAAAACTCCCAAGACCGATCCTACAGCTGTTGGATGTGAAAAGCTAGCACTGTTTCTCATTACCGCCTCGAAGCAACCGATTTGTGTTTGTGTTTGGTTGGAGAAGATTCGAAGAGTCGCTGAGCCTTCAAAATCGGGGATTACAAGAGCGATAGATGGGATATTGACAACATCGGCTGGTGATACTGGAATGGTTGCTTGCCCAATAATGGGAACGCCGGCATTTAATGGACATAGACTAAGAGATCAATTAGTACAGGTCTGCAAAGAACAATTGGCAAAAAAACCCACCTGTTAAAGTTTGCATTACATGGATTGAATACCAAGTCAAATCGATCTTCACCATCTAGTTTGACTATTAGTGCTTGTTCTCTCCCTTTCATTCGATCTACTCACAGGCATCAACTGCAATATGTACTGTGACAAAGGTTAGCTTGGAACTAAACAAAACACCACTCCAATGGAAAGACGTACACATTAAAGACTCGTTCTTCAAATTACTGGTTCCAGCCAGGTTAAACAGAACCGTCATATTATCCGCATAATAAGCTGCGTCAAAAGATGTGAGGTTTAGCAAGCTCTGTCCACCCATGCAATCGCCAAAGTCTCCTGTGAATAATGCTGGTGTTCGATCTACCAGGAGGGTTTGGGTAACACCAGCATCAGTCGTGAACTTGATCGTCTCTGGTTCTGCTGCTTGTACTGATGGTATTATTGTAGTGAGGACCGCAAGTGTGGATACGAACGCCGTCGTCCATGCTGAAAGAGAAGGAAATCGTGCCATTATCGAAATGGTCTTGTATTAGTCTATGGTGGATGGAATCGGAGAGGGAGGGATGGGCAGCGCCCTCGGAGGACGAGGAGTGGTTCGCAAATTCGTAGAGGAGGAGGTTTGTTTGTAGAACTGGGATTCAATTAAAAGAATCTGCGGTATCGTGGACAGATAATAGTGACGACGTGGGCAGGGTCCGCTTGTTCCGTGACTCGGCCAGCCTCCAAAGACGATCAAACGTTTGCAAATTCGCGTCCAGTTCCCCGGTTTTTGAAGCGTCTAATGGATTGCGTGGTTCTGTCGCAGGAACAAAGGGTTGATGGAGGTCGAGGCGATTAATTGGACGCGATGTTTCGTCGGCTTGGTTGCGCTGGATTGCGGGTTTCTCGGAGACCCAGGGTCTTTCTCGTATTTGCAATAGAAGCGTAGCGCGCGGAAGCGTCAGGATATCTTGGACAAACCTATGGACATGCTGCTTGGACTAGTAACACCGGGGAAAGCAGCTGAGGAATCAGCTGAGCTGAGAGTGAATGGAGGGGAGAGGTCGTAAGTGTTGAACGAGGGTGAAGGGGTACAAATCGAAGGTCATAAACGAATGTCGGTGGGTTGGGTTGGGAGATCAATGGAGATAAAGAACAGAAAGAAGTGGACCGCACGCATTTGGGGGAGGCAGGAGCTGCCTGCATGAATGTTTATGGTTCACCGTAGCCTTTTGCCAAGGGGGGTGATTCCTTCAACCGAGCCGAGCTCACCAAATATTTGACCAGCTTGGTACTTTTGTACACTCGGCAGAGCATAATCATTGACTTTACGAGTACAATAAACTTGCACTGCCCGATCTAAGATTAAAGGTGTTCCCTCTACTTCTCACGTCGATGTCTATAACACAAAGAATATAGAAAAGCGACTCGTATGGCCTCACAAAGGCCTATCAGCAATACATACAGCTGTGCCAGCGTCGATCAGCCCACCCACCACTCTCCCGAGCTTACCGTCATCGACAAGTTTTCCTAGCTTCATTGTGAAGGATTGTAACAATTGCACTGAAGAAATCCGGAGTAATCGGCTTGCAGAAAAATGCATGTTGAGTGAAGAATCTGGAGGTTGGGTTGGCAGGAGTCTGGCGAGGAGGTTGGAATACTCTAGGCATACCGACAACCAGTCTAGTCTAGCCAACGCTTGAACGGCATTGGCTCCTTGACCATGAATGCTTCACGATCTTGGCCAGTCATGGCAATTGTTTCGTACTCCTCATTACGAGGCAGCTTTGAATGAGCTTTGAATGAGCTTTGAATTTCAGCTTCAAATCCTAAACTCATAGGCATATATTCCTTCATCGGTATCCAGGTAGTCGAGGAAAAAGAGACCGAAATCCAGGCTTCACGATGTTCTTCCCCGCCACCAACGCACGCAAAAAATAGCCTTCTCCCCTCCCGCAGCGCCCGCAGGTGGCATCGTGGGCGGCGGCTTCTTCGGGATTTTTAGATCACCACTAAGGGCGGCTGTGGAGCAAGGATGGCTGGGAACACCAACCGCCTTGTTGAATCTGCTTGGCTCACCGGGAAGCGCATATCACGAAGATCAGGTTTTGAGAGCACACCAGTGACGACGACGCAACGGCTTGGGCGCAATTGACTCAAGAAAGACCGTGAGTAATTAGCTCGGCTTGTTCGAAGGTGCAGAAGATGATTCCATTTGTCTCAAATCGCCATCAAGGAAGCCAACCCAAATATTCCGTCTTCCCTGCACGAACTCTCCGATCCAGATCCCGGGAATTGTTGTCGTGCTGGTCTTGCTGATATGGTCGCCCGTATAATGATCGTCCAATACATGCAATACATGCAATACATGCAATACATGCACCGGGTACCTAGGTAGTTTGCAGGGGACCTTGGAAAAGACGTTGATGTTGCACCATTTGGCATCCCAATCTCGACTCCGATAGAAAGGTTCCCATGAGGGGAAGGTCCGGTTAGGCTTGGGATGAAGTCGTGTGCCAGCCCATAAACAACTCCTCTCCTCCCTCCTCCCTCCTCCCTCCTCCCTCCTCCCCTCCTCCCCTCCTCTAGCTTTAATCCAGACTTCCATCGTCTCGATGGAAGTCTCCTTGTAACCTTGAGGCGGTCAAGCTTTCAAGAGTTCGTTGGCGATAAAGATCCATATTTTGGCTGGTCGGTGCCCGAAACTTGGTGAGCTGGCATTGCGATCGCTCACCACATCTTTCTGATCAGTGGTCAGGTTGCAATACGCTGGATGAATAACATATGAGTTTTTCCGTCGACGCCTGCACCTGCACCTCGGCCTTTTACCATCGTGGCAACGATTTCTGGTATCCTTCCTCGAACCGGAACCCCAACTGTATTCCCCTCCTGTGTAGAGTTGCAGCACCGTTTAATTAATTTATGTATCTCCTTCTGTTCGTTGCCCTCGTGTGTCGGTCACGCGCAGTCATCACGAGATTGCGTGGCGACTACTTGAATGGGTTCGATTGAAGTATCATGTACTTCTGTAAGATCGCTCTTGCCGAACATTATCCTGAAGAGATAGGAAAAATTAGATCAATTGGACGAACGAGTTATGACTGGATTCTAATACCCTCCGTTATCCTATGTCTCCCGGAACAATTAAACTATTCGGGGCTCTTCCCATCGTTGGAATTGACAAAAGCTGGATTGGATTTGTTACTGGTCAGGTACCAAGTACTCTAAATATTTGCAGCGGCTCGTCATAGAGAAAGCGCGCTTATATTCATCTAGAAATCACCTAAAATAGTCTCTGATTGGCCCAAAATAAAGACGTTCCTAAATGGGCTATTTCCGGCATTTACAGGTAACGAATGTCTACATACATGATCAGGTACGATAGTATTTCCCCTAGAGGTCCATTCGTGTCGCTATAGGATATTGTTACAACATAATCCACCCGTTGGTTCGATATTCCATCGCACGTAGTCCAAGGCTGCAAGGGGAATTTGGGTATATTGCAACACACATACTATTTTGACCTGCCCAAATCCAGCATCATTTCATACACCTGTCGCCCATTTATTTCTGCACACGCAAGAGAAGTCTTCTAGTCGTGCCCCATATCGAACCGACTTCAAATATATTGACCAGAATTACACATCCTTCCCATCCCCCCCCCCCAGAAGACGCCCATGAAATATGCCAACCCCTTATGCCTTCTTCTTCCCAGCAGCCTTTGCCTTTGCCGCTCTCTTTCTGTTGCTCCGGATCATAACCACACTCAAGAAGGACCCTACAACAGCCGATGCGAGGAGAATAAGGATGACAGGGATGCGAATTGCCCAGACTCGTGGGGGGAAGACATTTTGGAGTGGGTGGTCTGAGTCGACAAATGGCTGCAGAGATTGAATTAGTTTACTGGCAATTGCGGTCGCAGATATGGGAAACTTACCATAAGAAGTGTCCAAATGCTGTAGTAGAGAAATACGACCGACGCAGTGATGAGCATCCCAAGGCCAACTAATTTGTCCAGCTGGATTGTGTTAGCAGGAGGCTTGTCGCAGTAGAGGGGTGATCCGTACCATTGTTGCAATCGGTGAGAAAAGAGCGTGTGGAATCAGATCTGAGAAGACTGAGACTTTGAGATCTGTAGGTGGTGATGTGATGTGTAAAAGGAACTTGTGGTGAGGCTGGCTACGGAAATCTGGCCTGGCTCTGAAGGAGTCGACGCGAGCTTAAAAAGTGGTCTTGGCGCGAACCCTCGCTCGTCAGAAAATCGCCTGGTTGCCATAAACTTCAGCCTCATCAATCTTCAACTCACCCAGACCTTCGCAACCTTCCCATCGAAACCTTTCGGCCATAGTGGTCGCATACTGTACTTCTTACGTTCAAGGAGAAATCCATATCAGCATGCTCCCGATAGTTTCTGCGAAACCGCGCTCGTAATTTCCATCGAACCCATCTTTCCATCCTGTCAACAAAAATGGAGGTCGAAACCCCATTGCCGTCTACGGAATCGCATCTCGATGATGGACCTCTACGAGAAGCTCCCTCTTCACCGCGCGCCGATCGAAATGGAAGAAGTCCACCGAGACAAGAGGAGCCCGCCCCGCGCGGTAGAGGTGCCGCAAAAGTGAGGACCGAGGAAGAAAAGCAGGCAGCGGCAAAAGCAGAATATGAGAAGCTTCTGACGATGCGATCCGGAGGAACATACATACCGCCAGCTCGATTACGGGCCCTACAATCTCAGATTACGGACAAATCAAGCAAGGAGTATCAGCGCATGGCTTGGGAGGCTTTGAAAAAGTCTATTAACGGTCTCATCAACAAGGTTAACGTCTCGAACATCAAGCATATTGTGCCGGAATTGTTTGGGGAAAATCTGGTTAGAGGTCGAGGGTTATTCTGCAGGAGCATTATGAAGGCACAAGCTGCGAGTTTACCTTTTACCCCAATTTACGCGGCTATGGCAGCTATCGTCAACACCAAACTCCCTCAGGTTGGAGAACTCCTCCTCAAAAGGCTGATTGTTCAATTCAAGAAAGGATTCAAGAGAAATGACAAGGCGGTCTGTCTTTCAGCTACTACTTTTATCGCACATCTCTGCAATCAACAAGTCGCAAATGAAGTTGTTGCTGCCCAAATTTTACTTCTACTTCTCCACAAGCCTACGGATGATAGTGTCGAGATTGCGGTTGGGCTCACAAGGGAGGTTGGACAACATCTCGAGGAGATGAATCGCCCAATTGCGTTAGCAGTGTTTGATCAATTTCGAAACATCTTGCATGAGGCTGATATTGACAAACGAGTGCAATACATGATTGAGGTTCTTTTCCAAGTTCGTAAGGATCAGTACAAGGACAACCCAGCCATCAAGGAGGAACTTGATCTTGTGGAGGAAGAGGACCAGATTACGCACACGACTGCGCTGGACGATGATATCGAGGTTCAGGATACTTTAAATATCTTCAAATTCGACCCGGAATGGGAGGAGCATGAAGAAGCTTATCGCGCCTTGAAAGCAGAAATTCTGGGTGAAGGTAGCGATGATGAGGACGACGATGATGACGAAAGTGACGACAGCGAGGATGATGAAGAAAAACAGGGAGAAAAGCAGTTGGAAATCAAGGATCAGAGCAATACCGACTTGGTCAATCTTCGACGAACCATATATTTGACTATCATGTCTAGTATTGACCCCGAGGAATGCTGTCACAAATTGATGAAAGTCAATCTTCCACCTGGACAGGAACCCGAGCTTCCATCGATGATTATCGAGTGTTGCTCACAAGAAAAGACTTATTCGAAATTCTATGGCCTTATCGGAGAACGTTTCGCAAAGATCAATCGACTCTGGACCGAACAATTTGAGCAATCATTTATGAAATATTATGACACAATCCATCGATACGAAACGAACCGATTGCGAAACATAGCCAGATTTTTTGGTCACCTCATTAGTTCGGATGCTATTGGCTGGCATGTTTTGTCAGTCGTACATCTGAACGAAGAGGAGACGACATCCAGTAGCAGAATTTTCATCAAAATTCTTTTCCAGGACTTGTCGGAGGCAATGGGAATGCCCAAATTGCAATTACGTCTGAAAGATGATGTTCTACGCCCATATTTCGAAGGCCTCTTTCCCCGGGACAATCCTCGCAACACCAGATTCTCCATCAATTACTTTACCAGTATTGGTATGGGTGCGTTGACCGAAGAATCGCGAGATTATCTGCAGAACATGCCTAAACCTGCCTTGCCTGCACCTCCTGCTGCGGATGATGATTCCGATTCGGGTAGTTCTGTATCAAGTTATTCGTCGTACACTGGGTCTTCGTACTCCGGTTCTCGATCACGGTCTCGATCGCGCTCCCGTGGTGGTGATCGGAGACGTTCCCCTGATAGAAGGCGATCAGTTTCTCGCACACCTCCAAGAGACATCAAGGGAAAGGGGAGAGCTCGAGGTCGAAGTCCAACAAGATCGGTTTCTAGATCGATTTCTAGATCGGTTTCTAGATCTATCTCGAGATCAGTCACCCCACCTCGACGACGAACCTCCCCCCGTCGTGAACGGAGATACTCGAGCGACTCGAGATCAAGATCAAGGTCGAGATCACGAACACCACCACCACGAAGAGTAGCACGAAGAGATAGTTACTCAGTCACACCTCCTGTGAAGAGAGGTCGTTCTCTGAGTAGAAGTCGTTCCAACTCTCCACCCCGAAAACGCAGAAATACTTCCTCTGTTAGCGATGCACGACGTAGTATTTCTCGCTCACCACCACCTCGTAGAGCTGCGAGACGAGATAGTTATTCGGCTTCTCCTCCGCGAAGAGGTCGTGATTATTCTCCGCCGCCTAGACGGGGTGCTCGGAGAGATAGTAGGTCGATTTCACCGTTGCCGTCGAAGAGGAGGAGGGATTATAGTGATTCGAGATCTCCTCCTACTAAGAGGGGTAGGAGATGATTTTGACCTTGCGGCTGGTGCGGGGATGGATTGGGAATTTGCTTGGACGGATACTGGGTGATGGGGCAAATTGTATGTAATTTTAGGAGCGCGAGTTTAGTGGCTACGAGGGTTGCTTGATGGGGTGGATTGTCGATATATAAAATAGCAATGTTATCCTTGATCAAAATTTTTGGTTCACTGTGAAGAGCTGTGAGAAATAGGTCATCCTGACGTAGTAACAGTTTTTTTCCTACGCTTTTTAGATTACTTGATAATTGCTAGCTCACCCGATAGTTGATAGCTCACCCGGCATTTGTTGGTTTACTCTTGACTTTTCTTTTTAGCCCCCAAACTTCCTATAGCTTACTCGCGACTAAATGGTGGTTTACTCGAAATGATACTTGGGAGAGGCGGACTACATAAAAACTCGTAGCTCGGAGATGACTGCAAGAGGCACTTGACATTTAGAGGTTACCTGTGATATGATGATCATATGAACTGGCGGAGAGTGTTCTGTCCCCTCGATGGACATTAAAGGTAGCGACGTTACAAAGATACATCAGGTGCCTGCCCTCGTTGTTCCAACTCCGTAGGGTAATTTAAGTAAATTATCCTACGCACTTGGGACAATTGGGACTATTAAATCAGGAGATTTGGCACAATCAAGTTCTAAGAAAGCACGAAAAGTTCATAGTTGAATGTCCATCGCGGGACTAGCCAGGTATGAAATGTATATTTCACTCCCGGCTTAACCTCGGACTCTAGTATCTTCACACACTCCAGATTCCTCATCTGTCAAAATCACAACCCAACTCATCTCATAAACTCTCATATCTTCTCATCTTTCTCTCATGTCAACACCTCAAATTCATTACATCACCAAAAGTCGCTCATTAACCCCTCAGAAACGAAAAGAGAGAACCTAGAAAATGACCAAACAAAATCCCCGGACCGCACACCCTTCAAATTCAATATGGCAACATCCACTAGATGAGGATACCTTTCGTCGGAATCTCGTTACCCTCGAAGAACGCACGAATGCTGTTCCGATCGCTCCTCTGATTTTTGATGCTAGTGAGTGGGAGAGGGAAAATGCCTCCAGCTGTTCCTCGAAAGAGAAGGATAGCGATGAAATGAGGAAGAGTGATGGAAGAGAGGGGGATTACATCTTACCGTTAAGAGTGGAGCAACAACTAGCCGACGAATTCGCCTCCCTGGTGGCTGTGGAAGAAGGTGCTCAGAGTGTGGCTGCTGTTTGTGTTGAAGAGCTCGTGCACCATCCTTCTTCCTCACCCAGAAATCTCAACGACAATTCAAAGCCACTGGAACAAGCCAGGAAAAGTCTCAGACTACGATTCGCAGCTCTAGATACCACACTCGACTCAAACATCAAATCCTCTCTCCTCCAAATTTCAACCCTCCTCTGTGACCAGAACATGGAGGAAAACGAGTGTATAGAGAAAATGTTTGACCTGGTGGTGGCGCTTCACGAGAGAAGACTGTTAGCTAGGTTAAGAAGCAAGAAATGGGAGAAACCTAGCTATCTGGCGAAAAGCCACAAGAAACCGCTCTGGAAAGATTTCGAGAATCTGAAACATAGGACTCAATTCCTGTACAGCAAAAAGGAGAAGCCTCTCTTGACTTCCATCCTCGTCCATCTCCATTCTTTGGCAAAGGTTTATGAGGAGTTTGAAAGCATCCCGGGCGGTGAGGATGAACAGAAGGAAGGAATTAAGAATTTGGTCTTAAGGAGTTACAAGTTC
This sequence comes from Hymenoscyphus fructigenus, assembly GCA_001414455.1. Classification (NCBI taxonomy): domain Eukaryota; kingdom Fungi; phylum Ascomycota; class Leotiomycetes; order Helotiales; family Helotiaceae; genus Hymenoscyphus; species Hymenoscyphus fructigenus. The sequence goes on along the minus strand of LKUV01000056.1, from coordinate 110,693 downwards.
ACTACTAGTCCTGAAGCGAGGGGGTATCTCCGGAGATTGGAAGATAGTATTGGGAAGGTTGCTACCTCTCAGGTTTCTAGTGCTGTGAAATCTCTACGACAGATACAGAAGATTGGGAGTTATAGGCGGATTTGTCACTCGCTTGTTGCGATTTCGAGGAGGTATCAAGAAGTGTTTGAAGGAGGGGTGGAGATGGAATTTCTAAGTGGTTATGAGGGTGTGGAAACGGAGATTGGGTTTGAGAGTTGGGCGGGGAGTATGCATGTCCATGCCGAGGTGCAGTTATGTGTTTTTTATGATTTGATTTTTCAGCGGGGAGGGGAGGGTGATATTCTACCTGAGCCTGGGTCGCCATCGAAGTCTCAGTCGCGATCTGAGCCTCAATTCAGCTCATCACCTAAGCTGCCAACTTCGAACGCTTCGCTCCCCTTACCACTAGCAAACGCTTCACCTTCTTCACCCTCGACAACCCCCAACTTCCTTAAACCAAGAGCAATAGGCATCTCTAAATCGCTCTGCTTCCTATGTTTCCAATTCTTGCAAAAACACAAACTTTTTTTTCCGAGTCGAACACATGGTAGACTTTACGATCAATGGACCATTCCTGATTTGAAAGAATTTGATGATGGGACCAGGGATAAGTATAGGAGAGTTTTGGGAGATGTATATGCAGAGGTGAGGGGACTGATTGAGGGGGAGCCGGAGATGTGGAGGGTCGAACCTATGACTAGTTTGGATGTATATTGTGAATGTGTGGAGAATGTTGGGGAGGGGAATGGGATTGGGATTGGAGATGTGAGTTGAGGTTTGGGATTAAAGTTGATAGGCAGACATAGCGCCAGCTCACCTCCCAATAATACGAAGTAAAGGTGGGCAATTTTTGAGCCGTGCTCTACCAACGCCCTATTTCTTCGAATGGATTTAGGACAATCACAGATATTGTTCGAATGATTTAGGAGAATTGAGATAATATGCTTTCAACTCTTCTAGATCGTTTCATACAATCGAGGTGGAAGTAAGTGGTCGTCAAGGACCGTTCTATATTAAAGGCTTAATCTCGGTGTGTTTTGAATTCTTGGTGAATTCTTAGTTCCTTTACTTCTAGGAATAGCCAGGAGATTCCGAATGTGTAGGAAGCTAGTGAATCTCTTATGGCGGTGCGAGCGGAGGCTGTGAAAGGAGGCTGGACTCAAATGTTTGCTTGAGCTGCCAATAATTCCTAGCGTGGCTTGCAACCTAGCGACATAAAATAATCTTCAACTCTCCTTGAACTTTATACTTCAAACCCATCTTCTCACCTTTACCTATTCCTTGGTCGATCAACGATAGAATTGAAGTCCGGCTAAGAAATAAAGTTGTCTGGGCCTTCATCCAACACCGCAACACAACAAGAACGAATACCTTTACCAGAACCCCAAACATCTGCAAACCCAAAGAAGTATGTGCCGAAAATATCTCGTCAACTGCGGCTACTGCTGGCGCAGCTCCCAGCCAAAGGCCACCATTATCGTCAATTGCCAAAACAGACAACATGGGATTTTCCGAGCGACCATTGATAACTCGGACGTAATATTCGCAGTGAAACCATTCCACCCATGTACCGAGATGCAGGAGACGAGAGAAGTGCTTTGCGGAACTATATGCCACGAATGTTACGACAAGGAAGGACGACCGAGTCCTGACCCCAAAGAAGCTGAGATGGGGGAGAAAATCATCAATAATTTGGTTAAGAGCGACAGTATGTTGACAAATCTCGCGCGAAGTGGCTCGGTTCACACACAAACAAAAATTAGAGTGGAAGGCGAGCGGCGAAAAGAACTCGACAAGATCCAGTCTGCTATCGACACTTACCGTGCCACCAATTTCTTCGAAAGTTCCGGTGAAGGTTTTCGGATGGAAAGTAACCATCTCATTAAATTGATACGCGCAATCATGATCTTCAACATAGTCACCGATGCAGATGAAAAGTACGGAGCTGTAGACGAGAATTCGTTGCCATCACTGCTTAGAGAACTTCTCCTCACTAGACTCACCGAAAAGGACTGCAATATCTGTGGCGACGAGATAGGCAAAACCTCTCCTGAGAAATTATTGGAAAATCCTGTCCAAACTCCATGCGGACACATCTTTGGGGACCGTTGCATTTTCAAATGGCTCCAAGAAACAAGAGAACCAAGCTGCCCCATGTGTAGATTTTGCTTTTCTACTCGTAACCATCGGTTTCCGGATGGTTATGATGATGGCCGAAACGATGAAGACGATGGAGAGGAAGAAGATGAAGAAGGCTTTCCTGAAGATTGGCTTGAGATGTTGATGGAGGCTGCTAATTCTGAGAGAGCCACTGATTCCGAAATAGTTGTCAGCGCAAATTTTCCCTGAAAATCCATGGGCGTAATTACCTTTGGACCAAAGAAAGGATCTGGGCCTGTGTGGTGTGACATTCGATAATGGGAAATAATAAGGGTATCTTAAGTGGGTATTGAATTTGGTGAGAGAGGATAGATGTTGCATGCCCTTGGTGGTTGCTTCTGGAAACTGCGGGAATCTGAAACCTAATGGGTGAGAGTAAACAGACAGCAAGCCATAGAAAATCAAAGCCCTACTACAAAGTCTTCTCGCATGCGATCACAATTTAGAAACTCCGCTCGTAAAACAATAAAAGCAACTCTATATAACAAGCAACTCATTCACAAGCCTTTGTTCTTTTTTTAATAAATTTCAAATCGGTTTGGATCTCCAAAACGATAATCTGATAATTTAACTCTTATCTGCACCCCAATAACTCAATAGCAATGCTTCAATATCTATCAACACATCGGAATAATGTTTGGCATCCTTCAAACGACGATCAAGACTTGTAATTCTGCTTCACTGAAAAGATGAATGTATTAATTATCCTACCGAGGATTTCACGCGAAGCATTTCCCGAAAGTTCGCTTGAGCAAGAAGGTACCACTGACTTCTGATCCTTCAATAATTCTCAAATAGAGGTGATTTGTAGAACGAGGAGTCCTAGATAAGTCAGGAAGCTTCGTTAAAGTTTATTTAATAATGAGACAAAGGTGATATCTGACCTTCAAGAGTGAATGTTGACTCGTGGGCACGTGCTTCCGGACCCTCAGTACATAAGAGCGTCTTACCTTCATGAACTTCTTTCAACTTTCAACCCACTATCCAAAAAATGTCCAGCTCAGATGATCCACCCGCGGAGCGCACCAAACATAGTTCTACGGAATCTCCCGCGATGCCATGGAAACAAGGAAATCGCACGACCTACATTTGAGTAAGTTCAAATTATCACACACCAAGTACTAGTCAGGGAAATCTAACACATTGCAGAGTATCGGATACTATCGTCAGCGTGAACGTCAGCTTGGGGGACGTCAACTTCGACTTTTTCATTCCTCTGCTTCTACTCGCCCCACTTTACAGCTGCACTCAATGGCTCATTCAGTGAGGGAGAAAGCCAGTCTGTGGAGCTTGAAGACATGTGTCCTATCGCATTTGCGATATTCATCAATTGGTTTTATTGTCAACGAATTGAGCGCAAGAATGACATGGGACTTACACGTGGAAATTGCCTGGAGCTATGGCTTATAGCAGAGAGACTTATCCCTAGACTCCAGAACGAGACAATGACAATGACAGTACTTCATAAGGATAAATTTCCCGTAGGCAATCAGGGAGATTTCCAGCGTTTATACAAGAACACGCTTGAAGGGAGCCCGTTACGAAAGTACATCGTTTTCAGGTATACCGCCAAATGCTCCTTGAAATTCGGTGGGGGTTTTCCTCGGGGGATGTTACTTGACATAATTCACTTAGTGAGACCGCAATTACCACCGTTTCGCAAGCACACGGAAGAGGAGATAAAGACATACTATGTGGAGGAACAGCCCGTACGTTTTACCCCTACTAATGAGTGACTATCGGGCACTCAGTTAACAAAAGTCTTCGCAGATACCCAAGTCCGGAGTTCGTGTTGTGGGAAGCAAGAGCTGGAAGGATCCTAGTCTAGGGGATAACGTGGAAACAGAATGAATGTTGGCTAGGACAGTATACGAGGCCAAAAGATAGTAGTTGGTGGTGGACTGGTCGACATGGACATAAGTAATTCTCCAAGAATGAATGTCACAATCTTTTTACCTCAACAATTCTCATCCTGAAGGAACAATCATTAGGGGGTCTGCCTGCGCCTCCATCCCACCCTATTTTCAAATACGTCTTACACCAACATTCCACACGCAAAAAATTTAGAGATTCCTCGTTCTGTTTTATACCTGAGCAATCTTAACTTTACATGATCTCGGTGTTGCAGGCGTTTCACGCCTTGAGGTTTGCTCCACGTCAAATGTGTATGGACTCCTTCCATGAAGCGAGATGAAGTACTCGAGATCAAATATGAACATCAAATTAAGAATCATTATGTACACCAGCCCCAGCACGTTCATTACCACGTTCAAATTCACAAATCCGAATGCAAGCCTTTCATCCCTCCCAATGTATGCATCATTCTCGAAAATCAATGCCATGCCGTAAAGTGTGCACTCTCCCAACTTCCTACTCATAAACCTGCAAATCCGCCATCTGAAATCTAAAGCCATTTTCCAATGGCGCGCCGCGAAGCTTACTCGCAACAATCCTCACATACCTAACCTGCTGTGCAGAAAAAACAAACACCTCTCCCTCCCCAGCTTTCGATCCCGGATATCCAACTTCCGTAACGAGATCCTTCCAAGTCGTCCCATCACTCGATCCTTGAATCTTGAAATCTACAGGAAGACCGGACCCAGTGCCTTCGAAAACATCGCTTCTAGGAAAGAGAACCACCTTGTCCACATTCTGTGAAGTTTGAAGATCAACTTGAACCCATTCCGTAGCATTAGCCGAAGAATGGAGAGCAGATGTCCATCCCGAGCGACCGTCGGTACCACCGTCTATATTCCCATCCACGAGGTAACTTGGGTCCCAGACTCTGAGATATGCTGAGTTTCCATCTATAGAACTAGCAGTCACTGGTTTGCCAGCAGCGAGGTCATTTCCAGTGGCTGAGACGTAAAAGGCAGGTGCTCCCCAAGAAGTCCATCCATAATTGTTATTTCCAGTTGTTGTCAGAGTTACTGAGACAGTTTGACCCGCCCACTTTGTTACATCCGCCATCATCGGGACCCAGCGTTTCCAAGACCAGTAATTCGGGTGGAGATGGAAGCCAGGCCCATAAAGGCCTTCGCCATTGATGGTTGCTTGGAAGGTTACTTCTCCACCGTTAGGTCCTGCCCCATCCTGTATTCCCAGGGATGCCCAGAAATTGATTCGTTCGCTTTCAGAGATGGATGGTAGAGTCACGGAGTAGGTGATGGTTCCTCCTACTGCAGAATATACACTCTTCCTAACGACATTTCCTACTGAAAGGGTGGGTTTTACCTGGTTATCTGGACCAGTGGAAGTAGCCTTCGAGAAAAGATCATATAAATCAGCAACTTTTTTTCCAGGGTTCCAGGGAGAAGGTTGAGTATATCTCTTTGTGTTTCCGAAATCCTTGAAGAATTTAGCGAGAGCGTTTCCAAATGTATCCCCAAAATTAGGAGAATCAAAGATGGCGTATTGGTCTTTGATGTCCGAGTTCTCCCAGGAATTTGGACAGATTATCTTCATGCCGTCATTGAAGAGAGTAAGGATGTTGTTGTAGCTGATTGCTGGGTCTGAAGATTGCGGGTTAAGTTCGAAATTACCGTAATTGTTTCTGCCTTGTCCACGAGCTGCGTTATCGACCATTCCGAGATCTGCTGGCTTCCATCCGTAGTTTGTGAAACCACCAGCTCCATTGGCGGCGGTAAAAGTGTCAACACTATCTGCGAAGCCGTAGTCATCTTGTCTCGGTGTTCTACTTTATTAGTCAATATCGTTGACCTCGGAAGAGAAAACTCACTGATGACCATAAACAACAGTTCTCTCCAAACCAGCTTGCTCCAACCATAGAGTCTCATCACTCGTCGAGTGCACAATCAACAAAACTCTCCAACGCTCCCATTCCTCATAAAAGGTATTTCCAGGTGAAACACCTGTTGGAGGCGACATAGTATCCCAGCTGGCAAAGTTCGTACCCATAGCGGTATTGAAATCCCCAATCGAGTTGAATGCCGGAACTCGTCCACTTCCATGATACACACCCCCAGGGCCATAGATCCCCGTATTCGTCAACCACATCTTCCACTCCTGAATAGCGAGGGGATTGAAATCCGACTCCGAATTAACCATTAACGTTTCCGAATCCAAACTAACACCCGCAAACAATCCCGGATTGGCCTTCGACCATTCAGTCAGGACCTTCGCAGCTGCTTGAATATTTCGTTTCTTGTACTGGATGTAAACATCATTCAATCTCGACAGCGTGAAATAATTAGATCCGAAATTATGTCCAAACTGACTAACCCCCGCACTATTCAATACCGTAGTTTGTGGTTGCGCAGCAATGAAATCCAGTAACAAATCACCCCAACCCCCCGACGAATTTGGCGTGCAACAATCCGCCCACCGCCCATTATTCATATGTACTAGAATAGGTAATTGCGCACTGACAGCGAGACCGAGCATATATTCGAGATTCGTGGGGTCGAAATTGTAATCCTTGTCTGCGCCATAGATATCTCGACTCAGCGACCATGAGGAGAAGGACCAGCCGAGTTGCGTATAAGTGCCCGTTCCAAGTCGATTTTTCATGTCCGTCAACACGGCGAGATCATCGCTGCGGCTATGATTTGCCAATGCACCCTCCCAGATAGGAAGAATATATGTAACATCTGAGGGTGAAGTGGCTCGTTCAGAAAGAGTGTGATCGAGAAGTGGGTACGAAGCAGAAAGTGCAACAAACGAAATGAAAACAAAAATTGTCGCTGTCAGCGACGAGAAAACCATAAAACGATGCATTTTGTCCTGTCGATTAGATTAAGTTGAAACCCATTGAGTTTCGATGGATGTTCGCCACAGAGTTGGGGTTGACCTTATACCCCTAAGGGATTAATTGGTAGTATGCAAATGCCAATGTAAAAAAAATGCCACGGGTTCGTGTCCAACTAGACCTTCCAACTGCGGTCATTCACTACATCACATTTACGCGGCTGAGCAAGTCACGATCCTTAACGCATCCCGTTGACATAGACTTGAAACACTAGCTCCTAGTCGGATCACACAACCTAGTGACATCAAGGGATCTCGCATTCAGGCAATACACCCCGAGAAAATGTTTATTCCCGAAGACGCAAACAAATTTCAAGAATTTCAAGCTTCGTAATAGGCTCGTATTACAGAATTATATACATTCCCGAACCGCAGTAAAAGAAATTCGCCTTAGCTAAAATAATGACATATCGTAGATCTTGACCAATAACCAAGACTTTCTTAGGTCATTAGGCCAACTCTTTCTCCTCACTCAGACCCTGGTTCTTATGTTCCCCCTCTCGAACAGCTAGATCAACTTTCTCACTCGAGATGGTGCGGTCGCCAAACTTCCCCGCAATACTCTCAAGACTCAACTGGTTCGTCTCCGTCAAGCAAGTGTAATACAAAACGCCCAAGGAAACCAGGGAAGCTATGAATACCGCATAGTACTTCCAGTGGATTGCGTCAAATGCGAATGGTGTAACTTGACCGAGCCAGATTCCAGATACGCCTTGACACAAAGCGGCAATTGAGGTTCCATATCCTCTGAGATGCAATGGAAAAGTCTCGGCTGCAATGGTGTACAGTGTACTATTGAAAAATACAGCGTACAGCATCGAATAGAGAAATATGAAGGCGATTCCTGCACGGGATCCATCTTTGTGCAGGCCGTCTCCATAAAACTTGCTCAAAGCCATGAGAATGGAAAGCATGACTGCTAAGACGATGCAACCCAGCCCTGGTTCTCTTGCATTAGCTCGACTTGCCCGGAGAGGGGAAAGCCATCCAGGAAAACGGTGGGATGACTTACACATGGTTTTTACCCTAGACAGCCTATCAGAAACGACGAGATTGTTGATAATCTGGCCTATGATTCCCATGAATCCATAACAGCCGGAAATCAACAACACAGTCTTCCCTTTGTATCCCAAGCTTTCGTACAAAATTGATTGGTAGTTCTGAATCGCGAGAGATCCTGATAATATTCCAACTTGCATAACCATTATGGCCATCGCTGTTCGTTTGATGTTCTTTTTGTTAAAAATCTCGAGTAAAGCGTGGCCAAGAGAGGCATTGGTACGCTGCTCGGCCTCCAATCTGATTTGTTCTCGGATTTCAACTTCAGAGCGGAGATAGAAATCGTTGTCTTCATCAGAATACAACCTTCGGAGGTTTTCATGAAATTCTTCGTAGCGTTCTTGTTGAGCCACTATTGTAAAGAAACCACCTTGTTAGCTTTGCTGTTTCGGTGCCTAGATGGGAAAAAACGAGGAGATACTACTTACACCATCTTGGAGACTCGGGCAAGAAAAAGGAGAGGACGAGAAGAACTGCCGCACATGGGAGCTGCAATCCTAGAGCAAGTCGCCAGCTGGTGTTTCCAGAAGCAAAAGAGCAAGCATAGCCGATCCAGTTTGCCAAGCAGAATCCAATCGCAACCAGCATTCCAAATATTCCAACGAGCCTAGCTCTCTCACTCGGTTTAGCGAGCTCGGAAATATAAATCGGAATCGTAGGGTTCAGAATGCCAAGTGCGAAACCAGCGACAAAACGACCGACAATCATCAGAGGAACACCGTTGGCGGCGCACTGGAAAGCAGAACCAACAATTGTAAAGAAGGTACTCCAAGCAAGTGTTTGTCGACGGCCAAGTTTTTCGAGTAGAAGGCCATTCATCAGGCAACCTATAGCATTGCCGGCAGAGCCCATGGAAACGATAGCACCTGTGAGACTTGTAACATGCTTCGTGCCCTTAGGAAACATGTACTCAGTAAAGGATGTTTGACCGAGAGTTGTTGCAATAATTCCAAGGTCGATACCAATGACAGCCCCACCAAGGGACATCGAGAGGATGTAGAGGAGAAGGCGCTGCTTTCCCTTCATCTTGCCTGTTGTTTGTGGTTGGGGATGGAAAAAAGTAGTGAGATATACTGTGCAAAGAAGGCAGATCGTCACAAGCTCATGTCCTCTCGAAATTCGGATCTTCAATTCACCACAAAACAATGAAATGTTACACAAATTAAGAACAAGCGCAGAATTGACAAGAGAATAAATAGACAATCCTCGAGCTTTCATTGATAATCGTAGCTACCATTCACTTGGAGGCGCAATTTCGCTTCCCTCCTGTCCCACCTACCTATTGCCCACAACGCTGTGCATTAACCCGAGCTGCATATTGACTGAACTTGCAGTGTTTGTTGGATGTCTTTGAAGGGATTCATTGGATTGAAGCAGGATGGCATGTTACCTTGTCGTTTGAAGCTGTTTCCTGGTTGGATAGCGGTAAGAGAGCCGGTCAAGCACATGAGAGGGGTCACACCTGCCATTCCGGGGTACCCCGCATTTGCAGCTCAAGCCCTTGTCCTTGATGAAGGTCTGGTGGTCTGTATCCAACGGTTCGAGAGTGAGTTTGGGTGTGATGCTACGATGCATGCCATAATGCTTGTTGATTCGGAGAAAGCTGACAAGCAGCATGGATGTTGGAAGACCCGTGATGGTCAAGAAGATCAAGCGAACTTCGAGGGCGAACGAACAGAGACGCGTAGATCGACTAGCTTGTGTTTACATAGTTGGAGATTAAGAAATTGGGAGGTTGGAGATGTGCATCTTGCTGTGCCGTTGAAATGGTTCAGCAGACCCCGGACGCGGGCCGATTCCAAAAGCCCCAAAAGCATGATGGCATCACGTGAGGAATGCACTCTTCGAACTTTGACTTGAGAAACTGTTTAAAGTAGACTATTCGGATATTTAAGAAAATGTCTAGGCTGTCAACTACTTACGTTGGGCAGTTGACAAGATTAAAAATCACGTGACATATATCTTTAAGGCATGATGGAGAAAAAGTCCAACTCTCTAGGATAATTAAAGGTAAATACCCTAGATAATTCGAACAATTTCCAGGTTAGGAAGGTCAATGATGCTAGATTATTTAGGAAGTTAGAACAACAAGCAAGATAGGCTGGGACGAACCTAGTATTTACTGCCGCCTTTTCTATGCACCGGGAGTATGGCTTCTGATGAAGTACATAAAGACAAAAGCTCACTTTGAATTACCTGTATGGCTGCTCTCAATTTTCAACATTGTTCCTGTTTACCATCAATCAAACAAAATTGTGTTCTCCCCAATTTTACCAACTGATTATACAGTTAGCATTTTGTTTCTGCCGATCAAGGGTTAATACTCCAACATGAGTGCCTCTTGTGGTACGTGCATCCTCAGATTAAAAGTTAGATTTACCCGGGCTACCGGGGAACTCTGTGATGCGTTTCTGCTTCACGAAACAGCTTCACGCCTTTATCCCCCAACATATCATACTTCACCGTCAATGAAGAGTAGTTTTACACGTTAGAAGTGCTTGGCCCAATCAATGTTATAGGAATTCACAAGCTTTGAGGTTAATCTTGGCTCTAAAAATCACCAACGCGAGTCACGATGTCTCCAATCATGATCGCAATCATCTCTGCAACGGTTCTCATGATCGGGTGGAGTCTGGTGCGTCCAGGTACTTCTCGAGACCCCAAACAACCTCCAGTAGTTCCTTCATCCATACCATTCGTGGGCCATATCGTTGGCATGCTACGATATCAGGGGAACTATCTGGGTTCATTAAGGTACCATCCCAACCTCACAATCCACTTATTATATATCTCCATTCTAACATATTTAAGCGCAAAATATCCCTCCTGGCCACTATTCACACTGGAAATATTCTCGGCCAAAGTTTATGTTGCCACTTCCCCGGATCTCATCCGAACCCTGTATGGCAACACCAAATCATTGTCCTTTTTGCCTTTCACGGTAGCTTTCACTGAGAGAGTTCTCGGGGCGAGAAAATATGTTATCGATGTATTATCAGCTAACAATTCCGATAATGAATATATGCGCGGTATACATGGTGCCTATGCTGGTTTAAGTCCCGGCCCAGATTTGATAGAGACAAATCGAAGGGCTTTGAATTCTCTGGCTGACGAACTAAACACTATCGATACTTCCGAGCAACCTAAAGAGCTCCTAGGGTGGATGAGAATTTCATACGCGATCTCATTATCGAAAGCATTTTATGGACCTGATAATCCAATATTAGATAATCCGTCTTTCATCCCTCTCATCTGGTAAAAATCCTCCACACATTGTGAGTTACATAGTCTAATGATATCTAGGGACTTTGAAGCAGGTATCCCAGCTCTTTTTTTGAATCTGTTTCCGTCTATCTTAGCACCTAAAGCATACAAAGCTCTCAAAACCATATCACCAGCGTTCATAGAGTACTACAATAAGGGACTAGATAAAAACGCAACATATTTCATCTAGACCCGCGCGAAAGCAGCTCGAGCCAGTTGTTTTACGAATCAAGATATCGGCGGCTTCGAAATCACAATTATCTTCGCCAGTCTCACCAATGCTGTTCCAAACGCTTTTGCTATGTTATGCAATATTCTCGAAAATGCTGCACTTACAGCCGAGATATCCGAAGAAATAGCTAGTGTCACGACGAAATCAATCGTCGACGGTCTGACTGAAGTAACCATTGATACAACAGTATTCAATGCACAATGCCCTCTCCTCGTGGCCGCCTGGCAAGAAACTCTACGAGTTTGCGTAAATGCAACCTCAGTACGTGCAGTAGTCGAAGATGTGGTTTTAAAAGACAGCTACGCTTTCCAAAAAGGAAGTGTTGTCCAACTTGCGGCCGGTCGTTCCCACGAATCTGAGAAGATATGGGGTAAAGACATCTCAACATTCAACCCCGGAAGATTCTTGAAGAAAGAAAATCTCACCAGGGAGGAGAAAAGAGCTCAAACCCAGGGACTTATGCCTTGGGGTGGTGGGAAGCATCTTTGTCCTGGACGACATTTTGCGTTCACTGAGGCGGTGGGGTTTGTTGCTATGGTTATTTATGGATTTGAAGTTAGGATGAAGAATGGATTGGGGAGGGTTGAGATGCCTCCTTTCAAGGCTCAGCAGTTGGGTGAGAATTCGAGGAACCCAGCTCATGATATTGAGGTATTGATGAGAAGGAAAGAGGAGTTTAAAGATGTGAGGTTTGGGTTTAATGTTGATCCTGCTACGAGTATCAGTAATGAACCGGTTGTTGGAATCAACTGATTTTGGAAATTGAAAAACTTGTATATTTCTGGCTTAATAGGGAAATAATTTAGAATAACACGTTTCAATAGTAATACTCCAGGGCTGAGCGAACCTCCTGCCTCCTTTTTAAGCTCGCTTAGACCAGATGCAATCTGTACGGACACCACTAGCTGGGTGTCACAATACTACACGGAGTAGGTACCGGTACCGAGAGTTTTTGAACAACAAAAACCAAGAACAATATCTAACACACTGAAATTCTATCTCAAGCTCTACTCCCTCAATTCGAATCTATATTCTAATTCACGTTTCCTATCCAAACCCAGAGTCTTATTTTATTCCAAATCACATGACCAGCCACAAAACAGACCATAGACCTAGTTCTAGAGCTACCAAGTTCCAAGAAACTTCAAAAATTAATCAATCGAAAACACCAACAGATCGAATTAAATCAATGACCACATCCCCATGACGCATCCTTAAGTCGATCTCTACCCCATTCTATTGGATCGTAAACATGGATACTCCACAATCCCACAGGCGCATCCCCACCAATAACACAAAGGGGCAGTAATATGACGTAGCGGGCACGGGAAAATATCACGATGCATGGGAAATCAAGAAACCCGCGCTGGGAATGCGATAGAGAGCACAGGTAGAGAAGAGGAGAGATTTACTTAAAAGGAGCTGAAGGCAGGGCGTTTTTACCTTTTTTCTTCTTTATACTTAGTTATTTTTTTAAAAAAAAATTTGAAAGAGATTTAAATCAAATAACTTCCGATACCCAAAAAACCATACGCAAGAAATTCGTGCGTTCCCAACCCCCCTCATTTGCCCCCCGAAAATATCACTAACACCACACCAGTCCATCAACCTTCCCAGAAATCACACATCATGTCTTCAAACGAAACAGACACCCAATCCCAAACCTCCCAACAATCACAATCCCCTCTTCCTCAACAGCAAAACGCACAAAACCAACAACTCCAACAACAACTCCCTCCAAGAGCGGAAGGCTACCGTGCCTCTCCTATTCGAGAATCAAGAATCAAAGACCGTCCTTATAAACCCGAGGCCGACAGCAGTTTGAAGATCAAGATAGAGCTTGATTTAGAGGTTGAGGTGGATCTTTATGCGAGGGTTAAGGGTGATGTTACCATTGGATTGATGTAATGGTGGAAGGAATTGGAATGAAGACACAGGATGGGAATAATGATAACGACAATTCTTGTATGGCGATTTCATAGCATGTTTTTTCAAAAGAAATTTGCAGGCGAGGCGTTTGGGTTTGGGTTATAGCATATGCTTTACATAGACTGGAATTTATCCATCAATGATTTTTTTATTCTTCTCAGTTGGGTACCAGGGTACTTATCACTTGAGTAGGTCGAAATTTTACACTTTCAAAGTGAACACTTCTTTTCTTGAATATCGAACTCCTTTTTGTCAACTTGAGTAAAACAACTTGCTCATTGAAGTAATGGAACAGAAAGTGCATAATGCTATTCGGAATCGGAAACGGGCGGTGCCGATGCCAATACTTATTGACAACGCTTAGAGTGGCGCTTAGGAAGGGTATCCAAGATTCCATTACTAGCGCTACGTACAATAAAAACGGCTTGGTTGACAGAATAATAAACGTGGGATAATTTATGGAACATTGAAAATCAATAAAACAATATCAGACGGAAAGAATTTTTTGAATTTTTCTGAATAATAAATCTCAATAAATTAATATTAAATGATAAGAAATTGACCCCTTTTTCTCAAGTTCTTAATTTTGTTTATCCATACTTATAAATTTAAATCGAGGAAGCTAATTATCGCGAATTGCTTTACAAAGTTGACGACCCGAGGTATTTACTATATCCCGGATTATGTTGTCTCGGATATATGTGAAGCCATCCCGAACAGGAGCCAGAAACTGCACAACAGTAAACGCGACCAGGGGACCCACAGTGGTGATGAAGTCGAGATCTCTGATTTTGAAATTTTGTATTGTTTATATGCTTTGTCTATATTTAATTCCTCACAGATGTTTTCTGCAATCTGGTATTCCATAACCCCAAAACCAAGAACGCCAACCGCTATGCTTTTCCGCTATTCCTCTCCCGCTATTCTTTTCCCGCTATTCTTTTCTCGCTATTCTATATCTTCTCCTCCAAAAATGTATATACAAACCCCCAAACCCCAAACCAATTAACCCCGCCCACCACTCATCTTCAGAGAATGATCAAGCGGACATCCACAAGGAGCTCTCTTCCTAACCCCCTCATTTCCATTCCCTTCATCCATCCTTTCTTGATCCTGCTCCTCCTCACCCTCCTCTTCGTAATCAATCATCGGCATAACCTCCCCACTATCACTCCCCCTCTTATGCGCCCTCATCCACCCCCTGCCCTCCTCCGGGAAAACCACAGGTCTAATCTTCGCCCACCAAACCCAATAAACCACCCCCAACCCCAGAATCCCCAAACTAGTCGAGGGATAAGTATACCACCGAAACCTCTCTCCCCCACCCATTCCCTCAGAGGGTTTAATCCAAGGCATAACCAAAAGCAAAATATTACTAGCCGCAAAAATAATAGTATATATCTTCTTAGCCTCATACCCCTGATGGCCCTTCCAGTTTTCCGAAGGCGTCATTTGGAGGTATAAAAGACCGAGGGAGATGGAGACAGAGATCACGGATACTGGGTAGCCCCCTATATCGACGAGGAAATTGTAGATTTCCCCGGGGGGAGGGAGCACGATGACAAGGATCGAGACGAGCCAGTGGAGGAAGAGTCCTGGTGTGGCGTTTTCTTCTTCCTCTTGGGTGCCGAGTTTCTCCTTGATTGCTGGACCTTTAAAGAAGGACGAGAAGGGTAACATTCCATCGCGTCCCAATTCCATATTAACTCTTGCTTGAGCGAAGGAGGTGGCGGCGATGTTACCGAATGCTGAAATTATGATGAAGAGAGGCAAGATGTTCTCACCCACTTTCTGGCCGAAAACATTACGGAAAAAGTGACCAGCGATGAGAACACCTGAGGAGCGAAAATCTTCACGAGAGACGACTGCGAAATAGGCGATGTTTGCGCAAATATAAGCCGTTGAAACTAAAAACAAGGCGATGGGTGCTGCGCGTTTGAGCGTTGGTATTGGGTTTCGAACTGAAGATAAAACTTGGTTGGCCGTACTGTAACCCCGGAAACAATAGAGGATTTTGAGAAGTGCCGTTGCGTAGTCGTGGGGTTGGGTCGAGGAACCGGCAAAGATATTGGAGAAGTTCTTTTGAGCGGTAGTTAGATAATTATTGTGGTCGGAGAATGGAAGATATCCATCTGGTCGTAGTCGTCTCGAAGCGACCGGTAGAGGTGATGACGAAGAACCAACTCCCATATAAACTCCAGCTATACCAGATAGAATAACAACCACTAGAATGATCATCTTACCAACCCCAAGGATATTAATTATTCGAAGTCCAGCTTTTTGGTATCGTGCATGGATATAACAAAGAAGAGTGATCACCCCCACAGCAACAAGGCGAACGTTCCAACGGTTTGCCTCGATCTCCAATGCATACATTACGTACTCCCCGAGTACTATGCAATTTGGGGTGGAAAAGCCGAGAAGCACGACGTAACTCATAAACATGCATGTTGCTAGCATGTATGGTTTCTTGAAAATTCGTTCTAGATAGATGCGTTCGCCTCCAGATCTTGGTATGGCTGTTCCGAGGTCGAGGTATACTGCAAGACCGCAAAAAGATATGAGGCTGCCCAGGATCCATACCGTGATCGACGCGCCAACAGACCCTACTGAGTTGAATATCGAGGATGGTATAGAATAAATCCCCACACCGACTGTTTTCCCCAGGATGATATTGATAGCGGAGAAGGTCCCCAGCTTTCCAGATGAGGCTGAGGTATTAAAGTTTGGGGTAAGTGGTAGAAAGCTCGAGCAAGATGGTGATACTAGCGTTGTACTCGAAGAAAGTCGATCATCGTCTGGGTGTCTTCCGGAATAGATGCTCGAATGTTTCCTCGGGGAAGCGAAGTTGAAGGTTCTCGGTGTGCTGAGATATGTGGAGGTGTTGAATGATGCGTATGAATGATGTGTATCGACGGAAAGGCCATTAGGTGCTGAATTATTCTCGTTTATGGAAGATTTTCGAGGTACCCTTCGTGGGGTTACTGGTGAGAGGCAATTGCCATCGAGGAAGTTATTTCGTATTGGCGTGCTCACAGTGGAGATAGCAATCCCAAAAGACTGTGATCTCGAGCGGGAAAACCCTGCCATCGGCACCAAAGAGGAGGGGTTGAAGATTTTGATATTGCAATTAACGCGCCCTCATTGGATGCTCGGAAAGAAGGTTCGATTAGGAGGTGATCACTATGCAAACTATTCATTCGCCTAGCGATAATAGTGTGAGCAAGTTCTTTGCAAAAATCGAACGAGAACGAAAAAAACGGGTGAGAATGTGGGTATGTGAGAAGATATGAGAGTGTTCTTGAAGGAGGGATGAGACCAGGAGACATCCAAAGGTGGAATCGCTTGCAACACAAGATGGCAAGCCCATGCAGGTGGCAAGCAGGCATAAGATGAAAAGGGCCACGGCTCCTCGAAAAATTTCTCTCTTTTCACAGGCTACAATTCTTTCTCTAGCCTCCAGGAGCTCTGTCATGGAGTTCGACGGGTGTATCCAGGCGAGATCAGACCGCAGAGGGGAACTAATGCCCCAGTAGAGGCACCAAACGCGGCGGTTATTGGCTCAAATGACCACTGAGAAACTACCAGTTCGTCGGTGAAACGAGCGGCCATGGAAAGCACACACTGCACACGACACCAACATCGGCCCCAGGAGTCAAGGAGATGAAGTTGTCAACGTTGGACCGGGAACGAGTTGTCTGATCTGCTTCCCCTGAACTTGATGCGCAGCTCAATTGCTTGGTTGAGCTTGGCGGAATGCCAAGCTGGAACACCGCTGGAGCCGCCTGTAACAGGTCCCTGTTTCAGCGTGGTGGAAGATCTCTTGTGCAGCCTCGTGACTTATCAGAACCCCCTGCAGCCTGTACACCCACCACCAAACCGTCACTTCATAAAACAAGTCACTGGTGACTGGACGAGGTGATTCAAGTGAAGGCATTTCCAAAAGCTGTGTCAGAAACAACCAGCCTTGGCACCCGCCCTGTAAGAGAGCTTAATGGGAAGGACAAGCCGATCTGGATCTGAGGCGCTCACTTGGCAACCGTTCTGCAGACGATTCCATGCATTCCGCGGTCTTGGTTTGGAATTCGTCGCATACCATCATATCCGAAAGTCCCCCAAAGTCAAAGGTACTGAGGTTGATATCTTCTTCTATTCTTCTATGCATCTAATTTCAAACGGTCTAACAAAAGGTCGATTTTGTCCAGTAATATTTGGTGGTTGAGGGCATCTCTCTCCAGCTCATCCTCCGCGAGTCTACCGTCGAGAGTCTTGACACCGTTGGCAAAAGAGGAGGGTGCAAAATCTTCGTTGTTGATTATCCCAATTGGTTGAGGTGTGCCCACATCGATTGCTTCATCCGTCACGAGATCTGTGCCATCTGAACCGGTAGATCTTGATTCTGTACCCGGTCCTTCGTCCGTTTCCATAATTTCTTCAAGGCCCGAGTCCTCGAAACCGAGTCGAAAACGTTCGGATAAGTAATGGCGAATACTAAAATTAGGTCAGCTGTTTTAATCGACTCATCAGACTCATCCGACATAAAATCATGGCCCACTAATGCGTTCAGTGAGATCATTCTGCTGGACAATCTCGAAAAATCACTGATTATTTTAAACTAAGTCGCACAATGTTGGAATATTGTGCGAGTTAGTCTCGAAGTATAAACTTTGTCATGCTTCTAAACCGTTGGATAATAGAGAGTCGAAGAGGCATGACCGCCACGTACAACCAACCTCCCTGTGGCCTCCGTGGTTTAAATATAAAGGAAAGTAACGAAATCAACATACTCGTCAAGTAACTCAATAGTATCAGTCTCTTGTCGATTTTCGATCCGGGAAGCACTCTCCCTGATGAGTTCCTCAAAATCCTCCTCGTCGATGTAGTCCTCGAGCCGATATGCAAGGTACCGTGCGCTAAAGTGCTCCAGTCTCTGTATCTTTAAGAACCAACCTGCTCGAATCACATCATACACGTTGATGGGCTCAACTTCTACCTCGTCGGCAGAGGGCTTGTCTGATATTTTTGCTGTGCCATTGCCAAGGGTACTGATAACTACAGCGGCCTTTGTTTTCAATGCTTCAATAAAGAGCATATCGGCAGCAAATAGGACATCCAGCGCTAATTCAATAGGGATATCTACCTTCTCGGTGTATAAGAAGGTCAAAACGATCTCGAGAATATCTGGAGTGCATGCCACAGGAATAACATTTAAGAATTCTCCGAGTTGTGCCTCTTGGAAATCAGAGGTAAACATGGTTTGGAAATATTCGGATCGGAGAAGCATCGCTCGATGCACCGGAAATAAAACTGATTTCTTTGGCTCTCTAAGAGGGGACGGAGACCGGGAGGCCGAAGCTGGTCCAATTGGAATTCCATTAAAAGGAACCGTCGCTTCTCCAACAGTAGAAGACTCTGGACCTGCTTTTAAATCTTCATCATCTTCCTCGACTCCTTCTTTTGCGCAAAGAAGGACATCGGCAAATATGCTATTGTCTCGAGTCCACTTGACGTCTTGAGCCTTGCTCGAGTCGACGACCAGCTTATGTTTGAGAACGTTTCCTCGATACCAATCCTCAATCTGCTGCGAGGCTCTGACCGTCTCGTCCTGATGGCGCTGCCTGGCCAACCGTCTATCGCCTCCCGCTAGAATACCCTCTATCAGAGATTCGATTTCCAGTTGCTTACTGACTTTATCGATTCCCTTAAAGACATCGTCCTCTGTCACAAAGCTCTTGCCACTAAGCCCCAGGTCTAATGGCACACCTCCCAAATATAGATACCGCAGCGCAATATGAAAGGCTTCTGGAGGAATGGTATTCGGAAGTTTCCATACAGTGGTTTCCGGCGCGCTCGATAGCTTTTTTGAAAAGTATGGTGACCGCGCGGAAAGTATAAACTTGTGTAAATTCCATGCCTCTGAAGCTGCAGTCAAAGATATATCTGATGTTTTCGGGGTTTGTCGAGCGAGGAGAGAGGTAATGTGCGAGGCAAAGGGCTGGAGTGGATCGAACGATTTACTGTAGTCGTAACTCAATAAAAGATTTCGGATTCTATTGTTCAAAGCATTGTACAGGCAACGCTCGCCTTGGAAGGTATCTCGTTCACAGAGGGCCCCGGATTCTAGGAGGAGTTGAACGACTTCGTATTGACCGCAGAGAGAGGCCTAGTTGGAGTTAGTAACGGACTTAAATGGTCCAGCAGAAAGGTCACTACAACTCACCAATATCAATGGGGTGTAATCAAAGCCATCCCTCGCATTGATATTGACGCCTTTGGTGATAGCCTCCTGGCAGCCTTTTAGATCTCCGATGCGACAAGCATAGCACAAATCAAAGAACTCCTGGCTAAGGTCGAGTGGACTCTCATCCCGGAGCGTACCATCCTGTATTAGTTGATGTTCCTCCTTGAGTTGAATCTCTAGTTGGTCCTTTCGTAACGACATTTTGCAAGGGGACGGCCGGGTGAGAAGCGAAGCTATGCTATGAAATTAATGAAGTTGTTGTATTTAAGGAAAGAGGAAGTTATTCTAAGGAAATGATGGGGAAGTGGCAATCGGATCTTGTGGGGTAGAAGAGCTCAGGTCGGCGGCGTCGGTCCGTACTCGCACAACTCGGTCGACCCCGTTGCCCTGCCAGGCCGCCAGCGAGCTCTGCCTCCGCAACTTTGTTTACAGCGCAACACTGAGAAATCAATCGTTCACGAAAATCAATCCACGACAAATCCCACCAACTTCGACTCCACGACAACAATTCAACTCAAAACAAATTAATCATTCCTCACATGGACCTGCCTCTTTGCTAAACACGACTCAACAACAACAGAAAACACGCGCGGCAATCATGTCGCAAGCAGATCACTACGAAACCCTGGAGAAGATAGGTGAGTGTCCCACACAGTGTCAGTCGAACAAGACTAATACAGATGCGCTTCGTAGGACATGGCTCCTTCGGTATCATCAGGAAAGTTCGCAGGAAGGCGGATGGGCAAATCCACTGTCGCAAGGAAATCAGTTATGTCAAGATGTCGCAAAAGGAAAAGGAACAACTCCACGCCGAGTTCCAGATTCTCTCCTCCCTCCATCACCCAAATATTGTCCGGTACTACGAACGAGAACACTTCAAGTCGACA
Organism: Hymenoscyphus fructigenus; assembly: GCA_001414455.1. Taxonomy (NCBI): domain Eukaryota; kingdom Fungi; phylum Ascomycota; class Leotiomycetes; order Helotiales; family Helotiaceae; genus Hymenoscyphus; species Hymenoscyphus fructigenus. Next base: position 90,124 of record LKUV01000056.1, on the reverse strand, counting down.
CAGGACCTGCATCTATATATGGAATATTGTGGCAATGGAGATTTGGGGCGCGTCATCAAGGACCTACAATTGAAAAAGACCTATGCAGAGGAAGGGTTTGTGTGGAGCATGTTTGCCCAGTTGCTGGCTGCCTTGTACAGATGCCATTACGGCGTCAATCCTCCAGAAGTTGGCGCGAATGTGATGGGGCTGGGAAACTCTGCGAAACCACAAAAACCCGCCAGTGGGACTATGATCTTGCATCGGGATCTCAAGCCTGAGAATGGTAAGGCTTTCGAGTCAATGTTTCGGCTATTGGTTCTATCGCTAACATCTCACAGTATTCTTGGGGGAGGACAACTCTGTAAAGCTTGGTGATTTCGGTCTCTCCAAAATCATGCAGTCTCATGATTTCGCATCCACATACGTCGGCACTCCATTTTACATGTCTCCTGAGATTTGCGCAGCGGAAAGATACACTTTGAAATCGGATATTTGGTCACTTGGATGCATCATCTATGAGCTTTGCGCCCGGGAACCGCCCTTCAATGCCAAGTCTCACTTCCAACTTGTGCAGAAAATCAAGGAAGGAAAGGTTGCGCCACTACCACACATGTACTCTCCCGAATTGAACGCAGTCATCAAGGATTGTCTCAAGGTCAATCCCGAAAGAAGACCAGATACTGCAACCCTACTCAACCTCCCTGTGGTCAAGCTGATGAGAAAAGAGAAGGAAGTTGTTGATTTGGGAAGAATTGTACGAAACAAGGAAAGGCTTGCCAGTCAAAAGTTGGAAGAAGTTCAAGAACAATTACGCCAATCGAATAATTTGAAACAGGAATTGAACGATTCTCTTCGAAGAGAATGGGAGGTGAAAGCTCAATTGGAAATCAGTCGCCAAGTCCAACTAGAAATTGAGAGGTTGCAAAAGAAGTTTGATGATGAAGTCAAGACAAGGGTGGAACTAGAGTTGGAAAAGCGATCAACTACACCTGACTTGCACGCAATACAAACATCCAACATTCAACCTGAGGAAGTCCCACTGCCAAGATCCGATTCATCAACGGATAACTACCAATCATCGTCCTATGGCACTAGCGTAAACAGTGACTTGACGTCGTCCACCAACTTGACGGAATATTCAGATGATTCCCCAGAGACAGTCACTGCCACAAAGAAGAATACCAGGACACCATTTGGCCGTGCTCAAACCATGTTCGCCGGAACTCCAATGGACGTCGAAATGGCTGAGCCATCACCAATATCTATCGCATCTCTCTCGCTATCGCCTCGTCGTAATGGAGCTACAAAAGCACCTAATACTGGTCGTAACATATTCGCGGCTGCTGCTGGAGGAGAGGCTCGTATGCAACCAATTCTTATGAACTCGGATGATTCCGACGACGATGACTTGCCACCGATGCCCTCACCCACTAGACAAAAGTCGGCTAAAAATCCATTCAAGTCCAATCCTTCGCGGCCTGCTTTGATTTCTCAGAAGACAGCGCCAATGCATAAGCCTTCGCATTCCAACATATTTAATTCTGCTAAAACAAATACAACACCAAATTTACCAACGTTATCGGCTGCGCCAGATCTACGACCACAAAGTAGTAATGCTTCCCTCAAAGAACGGAGTCCGTCACCCAACCGTCGTCTCTCCAAGATACCGTCCTCGGCAAATCTACAATCTCATGACAATGCGCCGGTGTCACCAACACGAAAGAGCAGCTTGAAGAAAATTGGAAATCCAGGAGATGATCTTAACAAGATCGCCATGAAAAATAACATGATCAAAGCTGGCAGTGGGGGACCCTTGGCGCCAAAGGGAAGAACACTTGTTGAGTTGGCTCAAGCAAGAGCTGGTGGGCGACAAATCAATGATGGAAACCGAAGTCCAGAACCCAAGGGACGAGCTTTTGCTCAACGTATGGCTGATAAAGTGGCATCTAAAGATCAAGAGGTTGCGGTGTGGGATCCTGAACGAGAGGAGATGCCAAGTCCTTTTCTTTCGAGAACAAGACAGATGCCATTCAAGAGATATTGACGAGGGGATGCATTGTAATGAAGGGACACGAAAATGAGGCAACAATAGGATGATCCAAGGGAGGAAGGGAAGGGGAGGGGGTATGGGAATTCAGGGAACGCAAACGACAAAAGAAAGAAACAACACCATTCGGTATCAGGCATTTTTTTTTTGTTTTACTCGTCGCATCATAGCAGCAAAAAGCTATTGTTCCTCTCTTTTTTCTTTTGTACATACCTGCATGAACGGTTTGGGATTGGAATGGGATTCCCCTCCTATAGGCGTTGTTCGGCTGAAGCCTCAATTTTTGAATAGCATCTCCGAGGTTGTTGACTTTGTTGCTTCCTTTGGATTCGTTTGTTTTGTTGGAGTCGGATTGCTGGGCGTGTGTGTGGAGTTGGTGAGGAGTTTTTGTATTATCGAGGATCTATGGGCATAGAGAGAGGGGGGTGTTGCTAATGGTTGGTTGTCTGTCTTTTTTTGACTAAATTGAAGCCAGCGTACTTTAGTGTAATGCATTTTATATACCTTGTCTTTTGTTTCTTGTTCATCGCTTCTGCTTTTTCGTGTGAAATTGAACATATGTTTCTGTCATCAACTGAGCGATTGATAGTTGTCTCAATTGCGCTCGGTTGTGAATAGGAAGCATTGGTTTCGTTGTAGGTAGAGAGAGCGGCAGTGGAGGGTATAAGAGTTCGTGGTTGGCCTGATTTTTGGGGCTGTTCCTCTGTAACCTTTTTTTTTCCTGATACCCGTAAATTTCTTTCTCCAAGAGCAGATACTGGATTCCCGGATTAGAATTCCCTTCAACGGGCGCGAGCAAAAGTATAGAGGCTTCAGGTGTGCGCTGTAAAGCCCTGTAACAGTTCGCTGGGGCCACAATCTGTTGGGCTCCAGGCTCCAGGTTCCCCTGTAAATCAGGGCCAATGGGCTCGCTTACCCTTCTGGCTTCTGACTATCGACGCCTCTTTACGGGGAGCCTAGGTTGGCGAGACTTCGAGCACTTTACGAGGCATTACAGCGTAACGGCCTGTGATCTTCATTCCATTACAATTGATCGTCTGGTTCGCGGGGTTTCTGTACCGCTCTATACTTGACAGCTTCTCAAGTTTTCAAAGAAAATTGTAAAAACCAATGGAAAATTCGAGAACATATGTTAGTTACCAATTTGTGTCAGTATTGCAGCTTATAACTTGTTAGGCCGCGGATGTGGTTCTGCGATAGTGTGTTATGTACCAACATTCAACTTGCTTGGGAGCGAGGCAGTCGTGTCTACCTTTGTAAGAAGCTCTTTTCCTACCATTGTACTCCTAGCATATGTTCAATAACTTCTCGATACCATTAATTGCCACTGGGATTGGGTGGATTTGTGAAGCCGACGATTATCGGCATATAGCCTAAACAAGTACTTAGAGAGTGCGAGAAGCGTCATCTCACGACACAACTCATATCTTATTATGCCTATGGGAGATTATATTGCCAGGATATGAATCCTCGCAGGAGGGCCCTTCCACACATTATATTAAATAGGTACATTTTTATTCTTTATACCACCTTGATTTCTCCCTTTCGACGACAGCGGCACAGCTTAAATTGCGACTTAATTGGGAGTGAAAGTGAATTTCTCAGAGGCTCAGCACCGTATCAAGGCCTGAAATTGCATCGTGAAAAAAATCATCATGCATCTTTTCTTTGGAAATTAACTAGGTTGTTGTTGGAATCCTTCTTTATTAAACTCGTATAGATATCTGTTCTATAGGCTAGATATAACCTAATTCATCCCAGTCGTAACAATTGCATGAGCCTCACCAAAACAGGGTTTATTTGCATAGATCCACATACAATCGTTTCCCCTGCGACGAATTATATTCCACTTTTGTATCCTTATGTACTTGAATAGATCACGAGCTTGTAGGTCGGCCTTTGCTGGGGTAGGGTTGAGGTCAGTGACTTAAGAAGACCTCCTTCCACTGCTTTGTGAATTTACATCATCTTCTGATTTTTCACTCTTTCTCCAGTTCATTGTAGTGTCTAGAGGGAAGCGGTCGCCAACATGAATCTGCTTTCGTTATCAGTTGTCCTCGCATCAGTCAATTCGGTATCTTCACAAGAATACTCTATCTTCGATAACTACAATGACGAATGGAGCGAAACAATCGAACGAGACGTCTGTATTATCGGTGGTGGAGCTAGTGGGATTCATGCTGCGGTCTCATTACAGGAATTGAACAAGACAGTTGTAGTAGTAGAACGCAATAACTACCTTGGAGGACATGCACATACTTACGAGGAATCCGGGACACCTGTGGATATTGGAGTAGTTGTTTTCCAGCCAATCCCTGAAGTTACCGGCTTCTTTCAAAAGTTCAACATTTCGTTGCTGAATTTGAACTCTCCGGAAGCAAAAGGAAATGACCCCGGACAACCAGCGAATCGATCTCTTCCAGCAATTTTATATAACACCTTTTCTGAAGTGCGGGATTTTCGAGATGGATCGAAAGTTTCTCCTAACGTTTCTTCGGCTGAAGAGGTCGGTGCTGCTTTTGCTAAGCTTGCGGAGGTCTTGGAACAATACGAATATCTACTCAATGGCTACGATATACCTGACCCCATTCCGGAGGATCTTTACATCCCATTTGGAGCTTTCATCAAAAAATATAATATCGAAGCTGCGTTTTCGGAACTGTTTCGCTTCAGTCAAGGGATGGGAGATATGCTTCACGTACCAACAATTTACGTGATTAAATACTTTAACCTCGACGATATCCGCTTCGCATTCCAAACCGGTTACCTAACTCCAGTTCACGGCAGTACTCAAGACCTCTACACCAAAGCTGGAGAATCCATCGGAGCTTCTAACATCCTCCTCGAAACCACCATCATGACCACGAACCGCAAAAACACGACATCTGGAAACCCTGAACTGCTCGCCTCAACAAAAGAAGGTCTCAAATTGCTATCCTGTAAACAAATCGTCCTCACCATCCCACCCACCCTGACCAACCTCCGTGGCTGGGATCTCACATCCCAAGAAGAAGCCGTATTCTCCCAATACGTAACTTCCAACGGGTACTGGGCTGGTCTCGTCAAGGGTGTTGGTCTAAACCAAACCGTCGCAATCTCCAACGTCGCAACAAATACGTTATTCAACATCCCCATTCTTCCAGCCTTATACGCACTGAAACCCGTCGGACTGCTGGACGACGTATGGGAAATAAAATTCGGAGCAAATAACCCAACTATGACTACTGAACAAGTGAAGTCTTATGTGGAAAGGGAAATTGCGACGTTGCAAAAGGCTAATAATTTACCTGTCACGAAGCCGGAATGGTTGATTATGGATTCGCATACGCCTTTTCATTTGCAGGTTTCTGCCGAGGCGATTAAGGGGGGTTTCTTCAAGGGACTTACGGGTCTTCAGGGGGGACTCGGGGGTAAGATGTTTTATAGTGGTGCGGCATTTCATACGCAGCATAGTAGTTTGTTGTGGAGGTATAATAATGATGTGGTTATTCCGCTGATGTTGAAGGGCGTTTGAGGGATTGACAAACTCAAGCCGGTAAGGTTGTTGGTTTTATTGTATTTGAGCTTTTCGGCCAATTTTGAAATTGTATACTACTGTAATATTGGGTGAAAATCCATGCATTGCTATTGTGTGGGGGAATATCAGGGTACTAAATTACAAGAGCGCAATTCCAAACCAGCGAACATAATTTTTGGGCGCTTGAGGTAAACCAGAATTATCAACCATTAAAACAACGCCTCAAATTACATATAAAGAATCAACCCCGGGGCTTGTCAAGGACTTGCCATTTTTGACCTTGTCCCATTAAAGATTGCGAGGAAAAAGATGTGGTCTACCAAGGGCACGAGATATTCCATCCTTACCTATGGTGCCAGATGTTTTAGCCTCTCTGTTACCAACTTCGACTTCCCTCAAGGGGATTTGTATCGTGTCGTATTGCTTGTCGAATTCTGCGCGGCTATATTTCGGTCTAAAGCTATAAATTACCAAGTCTCCAATATTATACTCATACAAACAAGAGAAAACAAGAACCTACGCTCCTACCATGGAAATCTTGTAGTCCTCTCCGTGTAGTTTTGTGACCTTTGGTCGAGGTGTGCTGAAGACGTTCACAACAGTATCGTTCAACCATTCCGCCGGTTTTGTCAGTTCAAATGCAAGCTGATTGGCTTGTTGAGGTGCTTGCAATGAGATATAGAAAGCGTTCTCATCAAGCTCGATCCATGGTTTTCGTTCCTTTTCCTTGTCCTCGACCACTTTTGCACCACCCTTACTAGAGCCTAGAAGCTCAGCAACTTCTTTATCCAGGACGGTGTATGCGGGGTCCATAAAAATAATTGGAACCTCTGTATTATTTCCGCTTTCCAGTATTTCTTGGATCTTAAATACAGTTGCATGTTGGAACACGCATGCCTTATAAATCTTTTCTGTTGCCTCGTCTTTCGCTTGGGAGTGAGCTATCAAACATCCCCCGAAAGCATATATTTTCTTAACCCTCTTCATAGCAGGTTTTCCTTTGTTGTTCTGGGTATTTTCAATAAGGGTTTTGGAAAGGTGAGTGTCCCGCTGCTTCGCGGCCTCTTTGTCGAACGTCTCCTTCACCGCTTTGGCGATATCCTCGATTGTGTTTTTTCCTTTTTGCTTATACTCTTCCATGGTATCGTCAAGTCTCTCCCTGGGTTCCTTGTTGATATCTTCGGGAAACATTTTATCTAGCTCGCTATTATGTGTTAGTAGAAAGCTAGCCTAAATTTTATGAGGCCATACTCTTTAAAATGCCATGCAGTTTTGTTTGTCTCCTTGAGTTTTTTCTCCTTTTCCTCTGGGGACGATTTTATGAACTTTGCTAAAGTAAATTTTGTTCTTTGAGATAACCACTCCCCTTGTCTCTAATTCCGGTCCCTGGGTATTGCTGAAAGGTGAAATTGGCCCGGTCTATGATAGATTGGTCCCCATTGGAGTCTTCAGGGTTGAGTGACTCGGAGCCAGGGGGACGGTTTGAGGGAGAGAATTGCGAAGCACTATTTGAAGATGCCATTTTGATGCAAGTGGGGTTGGATTTGGTTGCAAAATTAATGTGTATGTAAGTCTATTTTGATATGTTTTGAGGGAGCTTTATCTAGGGAAACCGACGCCTTTTATAATTTTTCTAGTCCTTTACATATCAAAAATAACTTCTTTTCACACCTACAAGCCAACCTCAAACAAATAATATCACATTTGTACCACCATTCCAACAGAGGAGACTACAGCTTTGTTGGCTTGTGATGTGGGGAGCAACCGAGTTCAAAGAAACTGCTATGTTGGTAAACAAGCGACTCAGATCGAAATTCCCCACCACTCGAAATAAAATATTTAGTACTTACCCAAAAATTGTTGGAAGTTGAGCCCACCACCCAAAAAATGCATTCATGATTTATTTCTTGTTACCTTTTCTCACTTGAAGAAGAATGGAGAGTGCTGAGGGTAGGATATGTCCCCAATTTACTACTTGGCAGTTAATAGAAAGCATCAAGGTAACATAGCTATTTGGGTACTCTTGCCAGCTGTACCAGTTGGAGATCGTATAATGGTGGCTAACAACACCGAATCTCATTGGGAATTGGCACGTGGTTTAAAGAAAACCACCAGAGTTAGGCATTTGGAATTCCAGGAAGGCCCAGAGCTCGCGAGTGGATGGTTCCATTCCATAATATATATTAGTGGAGGGTTCCAGGGTGGACCCCCTGTTCCAGGAACGATTCCATGGAATTCCAAAAACGTGACTTCGGAGCGGAAAAACTGATATACTTGGGCAAGTATTATGTGAGCCCTCTCAGCTCGTCACCACTTTTTAGTATAGAATTAGCACCAAAACTAACCGATTTTCACCCCAACACACTTAAATCACTTCATAATTAATTAACAATCACAACACCAAAATGGCCATACAAATAATAAAGTCAAAGTGGGCGTGCCCCAATCATTCGAAAGACCTCACGCCGTGAGGTCCCTGTCTGGCAACGTATTATAATTGTTAGCAGAACCGGATAAAATACCAACAAGGAAGAGTCACTCCTATGGGCAGGCAGAGATGACGAGTCCTACCCCTTTTCTCAAGATGGGGTAAGGGATAATGATTTCCATGAATAGAGCTTCAATTTCCACTACTTTTCATAACAAAAACCACTCATTTTTGCATTATATATGAGTGATTGTAGTGAAAAGGGGGTGGGTGAGTGTAGGCGAAAAATGAGCTGAAAATTAGCTGAGAGGGCTCACATAATACTTGCCCAAGTAGTGAAAAAATAAGGTTAAATTCTTTACTCGCTTAAGCTCTCACTTACTCTTTACTCTCTTACTCTAGCGAGACCAGCAACGAAATCACGTGTAGCTGTTCCATGAAGCAGTTCCAGGGTCGAGAGTAGTCTCTATGGATGTATCCATTCCATTTTGAACTCTCCCTGGAACAGTCCAGAAGAGGCTGTCCCATGGAAAGTTCCACTGGAACCCGTTCCAAATGCCGAACTCTGAAAACCACTCAATTCTTAGAATTTTGGACTATCTCAATATAATTATAAACACAGACCTATTTTGCAACTTCTGGAAAGTTGTTTATCACATACCTCCTAAGGTGTTCCATTAGTCTGGGTTGAGAGTACAGCTGACATGTAGTTGTTGGAACCTGAGAATCTATGACGACTAAATGGTCCAGACTAGGGAACCTTTTATGGACATGATGCAAGGGGAAACGGCTAGATAAATCAGTCACCGTAACCACGAAAACTTCAAAGTTGTGGAGACAAATTTGCAAGGGAGAAACAGACTTTCCAGAGCACTATGGCAGAAAAGGATCCGCTAACCTTGCCTAGACTCCTTCGCTTAACTAGTACCCGAGTGACGGGACCATCCCACGTTAAATGCACGTTTGGGCTACAGAAAGGCACTACTAGAGGTGTAAATACTCTCATTTCGATTTATTTCTAAGTCCTGACCATACCAAAACTGCCAAGTGTCTATGCATACTCAGGATAATGATATGTGACCGTGTCGGAGTTCCCCAACTTGATCTCCGACCTGCAGACCAACTGCACCTTTAGCATCACACCATCAATAAGCGTCAGTCAATTAATCTAATTCGTCTCATCTAAAGAGCTCGTATCCAGCTGAACGGATTTATGGGTCACCGTGCATGCTGATCCCCCAGATTGTAAAATTTCCACGACCACGGGTTGCACACCCCTCGCATGAGGCTGAATATTAGTTTGGAGGTCCGGGCATGGCTTTTTGGATACCTGCTTTGGAAGGCAAGATGCGAATGATTTTGAGTCGTCTCGTGTGTATATAAGACCCATCGCTTTCCCCCTTTTGAAACTCTTGCTATTTCGGGTTCTTCGAGTTAGAATTAACTAAGCTATCCCAAATCTTTGATTCACTTCATATACCCTTACAACCCACATGTCACTTGTCAAACTCGAGATCATGAAGTTCGCTGTCACTCTCTCCGCCTTATTGGCAACCACACTCGCTTCACCTGCTCCCCTCGAGATCATCTCTTCTCGTCCTCTAACTGCAAGAGAGAGAGAGGACACAGAAAGAGGTGGACGACACCACTACAGACCAAACACACCAACATGCCCAGTAAATGGAACTCTCCCAAAAACCGGATTCCTCGAGCCAACCCTCATGGTTCCCATCTCTAAGAGCCAACCTGACGTCGCCTTCGGGAGTGTAAAAATTCCCATCATCACTCCAAACGACGTATGCACAATCTTCAATCTCGAAATTCCGGGTTCAGCTGTGGGGAAGACATGCACCCTCGAGTTTCTCTTCCCGAATTTCCCAACTCAGACACTTAGTCCATACGGTTACTCGGGACCTGGACATTTCACGTTCACGGGTTACGCGTTCGATAGCGGTGCCACCGAGAAAACGACTTATAATGCTCAACCACCACCAGGACCAAGTCCTCCTCAACCACCTGCTGTGTTGCAACCAGGAAATGCTTATATCATCAATGTTGGGGATTGTGGGATTCAGCCGGGACAGAAAAAGATGACTGTTAGTGGGGCGTTGTGTAGTCCTGATACTACTTTTGTTTTCAAGCAGGATAGCAACACTTGTCCTCTTGGTTTCTTTGTGGTTATTTCTTAGACTGGAATTGGAACGTATTTCAATTTTGGGAGCTTGGTTCAGGGAGGTGGTTACATTCTAATGTATAATTTAAAAGTTCAATTGTTGGTGTGATTTTAAGAATGGGAAAGAATTATTGAAGACACTTCATATATGTTTTGTGATTCATTCTTACAACCCACCCCCACCGATAAAATCCATTACTAACCCCACTAGCCAAGCCCCAACCACCCTCCACATTCACGACGCTCATGTTTCCCTCAATCGAATACATCTAATTCCCAGTCCTCTCAATACTATTAGTCCCTGGTGTATGCCAATTGAAGTCGCCAGTAATGTCAGTCCTCGGCAAACTCTGCATGTTCGAACATCTCCCGCTCAGATTCGCACCAGAACAGACCCTAAGGTTAAACCCCGCATCCGAATCGGAATTATAGATACAATTGGTTCCCGGGGTGTTAATGACTTCGTTGAGGGAGATATAGAAGTTGGTGCAAGGTCCGCTACAGCCGCCGGTATTGGATCTTGGAACTGTTAGCGAGACGATGAGATGTGGGCGAGAAGAGGATGGAAGGCCGATGACAGGTGGGAAGGGAATTGGGGGAATTACTGGAAGCCTGAGCAGACTGTTACTGCTGTGGTGAAAGAGAGGAAAGGTAGCAGAGTGATGAGGCGGTAGAAATGCATTCTGAGGGCTGGGAAGAGGGGCAAAATGAGGATATTTGGTTTGCTAAAGCTGTGATACCTTGCTTTGGTAAGAAAGACAGCTGTTCAGAATTGAGAAAGAAAGTCCCGTAATAAAGTGCAAACTCTCCTGGCTTTATAGGTCTCCGCTAAAGACTAATTTCGCTTATTATCCAGAACTTGAAAAGTGGGTTGATTACTTCCCCTCTTTTCAAGTCTTGTGTTGCTGTTGATGTAACATCTGAAGCCTCTCTCCGCATTCGAGAGGTACAAACCTAGGTTCATCTTACACAGGAGAGAGAACCGTCACCACGTCAGGTGATTCGGGGACATGTCTCAGTACCGATAAGCAGCTCACCAGAATGAATTATTCAAAAAGCTCGCGGTATTTTCAAGTATTGAGAATTTGAAATGCTATCAACTTCAATATGTTTACCATTTTCCCCATCATATTCCTAGCTTTCGGAAACAAGAAATAGACTTACCTATCATGTCTCTCAGTAAAAATGAACTAGTGATGTTGTATAACGACTCCATACTACCTTGAAAGCAAGAAGTCACTCAACAAGATACTCGTGTCAAGCAATGGCATCCTAAACATACATAGTCAGCAAAAGCACGCGCGAAATACATGCAAGGAAGCTGTCCCATGAAACTCAAAATCTTGATAATTGCCACAATATGATCAAGTTTTTTCAGTCTAGATATGCAGTGTCTATACCACAGTATCACTTGATAAGAAAACGAGCATATCTGCTTCACCCGATATCAGGTAGTTCCTAGGTGCTGTCTTAATCTGGAGAGGGGCAGGCAACCAGTTTTATTTACTCGTGTAACCATACTATTTACCCAGCCAGTAGCAATAAAGATTACGACGCCACCAAGCACAAGACTTGCCAATTCGCTTCTGCAAAATAAGAATAAACCAAAAAGATAGGCAACCTTGATAGTCGAATGAAACAGGAATTGAAAGTATTATTCAAACATGTTTGAGAGAAGCAGAAATTGGAGATCGTACACCAAAGTTTATCCCCTCGTTTCAATTTTTCAGAAGAAGATAAACAGCTAGACTTACTAACTCGTTCTTTTTTCCATATAAATCAAACAAGATAAGATATTTATAATGAAGGAATAAAGTAACGACGAAGAGAAAGCTGAAGTGGGTAACTTCAATCGTCCTCTTAAATTTTATCGTTCTAACATACGAACATAGCTAACCGATTCACCGAGATAACTTTCCTACTTATATTTATTTGTTTCCAATTTTCCACTGCTCTATGGCTATATCTTTACTTTATCTCATCAAGTAATTACTACCATGCTATCCTTTACTCCTACAGAACGGATCTGTATTTTCTTATTCTCATCATCAACATCAAACTCTCTCACTTCTCACATCCTCAAATCTCACTCTCTCCTAAAGGTCTGTTTGAATAGAAGATTATAACTGGATATTGTAGTAGACATCTCAAAAATTTATATAAACGTCTCAGCTTATATTCGCATAACTTTTCGTAAATTATAAGTGACTTAACAATACAAAATATCTACAACTTTATACAATGCACTACCTACGATACCTCCGAATATCCAGCAATATACATATCAGAATGTATTTCTATAAGGAGTAGTAAATACGCGTAGTATTTATACAAGAGTACATCGCAGAATATATCATAAAGAGCGTTGCGTAGTGAGAGTGGTTGTAGTAGAGCTGTTGCACCTATAGCGAGTAGAGTGAATCCCCAGTTAAGAATAGGTCTATCTAAATTATATTCTCTAGATATTAGCAAAATGTATCTAGAGATTCAAACATTATCTGAATGACTGATTATCCTTCTGGATATCTAGATACCCAGGTGAAATCTCCAATCTAAATAGGCCCAGAGATAAGCGAGGATGAGAGAATAAAGTGGATCATCAGACGATATGGAAAATTATGAGATGAAATAGTAAATAATAAGATGAATTAAAACACAATACAGTAATCTACTATCTTACTTTTGAAAAAACCTATACCCTATAAATCTAGTATAATAAATATTCAGATGTATATAAATATAGCTCTTTTTTCACGAGAAGCAGAAGAGCCAACAAGGGTATCCCTACCAAAAGAGGAAAAGGTTTTAGAACCACCGTCTTCAAATTCTCCTTGATAACTCCCCCCTGGCAAATAGTATTTCTACATCCAGCCTCTGACAATGAAAACGAGCACACAACCTCTCCCACTCCAGTCCTCCCCCTTATCCCACTTCCTCAAACGGAAATGGTAGAAGTATATTCCGAAACTTCCAGCATAAGCTGTATATCTCAAGAACCCACCTACAACCCCTCGCAACTCTCAAGGATGGGTCTCATATACACATCCCCCCCCCCAACAAATCCCCATTCCAATTCTCATTCCAAAATTTCCCATCCTGGTTTAAAACTTCCTTCTAAACAACAATACATACAACAATCCACACGAACTCCAACACCTCCCCTCCCCTTCCCACACCCACTCCCCAATTCACCTCCCCCGCTTCCTCCCAAATAGATACTCCCCGCCTACACACCCACATACATACACCCCCTCAACCCCTGCCCCTCAAACCCGAGAAAGGAAAAAAGAGATAAAAACGATGAAGATTCAAGACCAGGAAAAAGGAAAAGCGAGAGAGAAAAAAAAAGAGGATACTTTAAAGCTAAAACAACCACCCATCCAGATAATACCTCCTACATCACACACATAAAACCAACGACAAAACCCTTCCCTAGTACTCGTCGAAAAAGAAGAAAAGAAGGGGGAAAAGGAGGGAATCGCGAAAACGAAAACAAATCAAGGACTCCTGGGGGAAATAAAGAAGACCAAGTCAAACAAAAGAAAAGCAAGATAACCACCCACGCACTGACTTACTCACTTACTCAGTCGCTCACGCACTCAGGAAAGAGATAAGTCAAAATAAACACAAAAAAAGAAGCTGTACAATAATACAAGGAAGGTAGCTAGAACTAGCCCAAGGCATCTACGCCCTATTCATACTACCCATCCATCCCCAGTCCCATCCCCCAATATGCATCTGCTTTTCTACAACGTCCCCTTCCTGACATTACACACTACACAACCCCCTTCTAATTTTTGATTTTGCGTATGTAAATATTTACCCAACCCACACCACCAGACCAGCCAACCCAGCCAAGCCAAGCCACTCTACTCCCCCTTCAACTTATCCTGCGTAACCGTAAACGCAGTCTCCAAAAGGTCCGCCTCCTCCTTGGTATGACTACTCTTCAACCCCGTCGCCACACTGGCACTAGGATTCCTCCCCGCATACATAACATGCTTCCGATCATGATGCTCCGTCTGATTAAGCAGCGTCTCAATTCTGGGCTGCGTAAATGACCAAGCCCCAGCGTTAAGAGGTTCCTCCTGGCACCAAACGATAGTCTTAGCATTAGGATACATGTCGAGGTTCTCCTTGAGTTGTTGCCATGGGAAGGGGTTGAGCTGCTCGATTCGGGTTATGGCGGTATCTTTGATACCCTTGTCGGCACGGTACTTGTGGAGTGCGACGTAGACTTGGCCGGTGCAGATGACGACTCGCTCGACTTGTTCGGGCTCGACGATGGACTTGCCGTGCTCGGGGTCGGGGATGATCCATTTGAATTGTGAGTCACCGGTGAACTCCTCGATAGGTGATCGTGCGAGAGGATGTCTGAGAAGAGATTTGGAGAAGAAAAGGACGAGAGCTGTATATTATTAGTAAACAAACACAACAAAAAATTGGGTGTCAAACTTACGCTTTCTGAACTGTCTGTTCATCTGTCTACGCAAGATGTGGAACAAATTCGAAGGCTCGGTCATATACGCAATCTGCATGTTGCAGTCTTGGTGTTGACGATCGAGCTTGTCAGCTGCTGGGAAAACACGTGGGTCCTCGTTACACAATTGGAGATATCTCTCCATACGTCCAGAGGAATGCTCAGGTCCTTGTCCATCATATCCGTGGGGTAGGGACATGATAAGACCGGATCTTTGCATCCATTTGACCTCACCAGAAGCGATGAATTGATCAATGATACATTGAGCGTTGTTGGCAAAATCACCGAATTGGGCCTCCCACATGACAAGAGCGTTGGGAGATGAAAGCGAGTAACCATACTCGAATCCAAGGGCTCCGAACTCACTCAAGGAAGAGTTAGCGATGACGAATTTTCCTTGGTCCTTGCTGATGTGCTGGAGTGGTGTGTATGTCTTCTCGTTTTCCTGGTCATGGAAAACTGCATGTCTTTGGGAAAAGGTTCCACGCTCGACATCTTGACCAGAAACTCGGACGTGGTGTCCCTCACTGACCAATGAACCGAAAGCAAGTGCTTCAGCAGTTGACCAATCAATGTTGGTACCTTCATTTACAGTCTTGACACGGTTTGCGAGAATACGCTTCAAGTTGCGGTGAACATTGAAACCTTCTGGGGTCGAGCCAATGGTTGTACCAATGTGCTCGAGAGTCTTAACGGCGACACCGGTTGGGTTGTGGGGAAGAACTTCTGAGGCCAACTCCTTTGGTGACTTGAAGCCGTTCCAAGCGGAAGTGGTCCATTCCTTAGAGGTTGGTTGATAATCTTTACTCTTGGCAAAGCTCTCTTCCAACATACCCCAAACCCACTTACGGTGCTCCTCAATATCCTCCTTGGTGAAGCTACCATCCTTCAAAAGCTGGTTGATGTAGATATCGATTTGCGATTCGTGTGATTGAATCTTCTTGTACATGAGTGGTTGAGTGAAAGAAGGTTGATCGGTCTCGTTGTGACCGTGTTTACGGTAGCAGACAAGATCAATAACAACATCCTTTCGGAACTCGGCACGCCAATCAGCGGCAAGTTGACAGACATAGTTGACAGCTTCTACATCATCAGCATTGACGTGGAAGACTGGTGCATCGATAGACTTGGCAATATCGGTACAGTAGGCGGTAGAACGAGCGAAACGAGGATCAGTGGTGAAACCAATTTGGTTGTTCACGACCAAATGAATGGTACCACCAGTGGAGTAGGCTGGGAGAGCGTGGAATCCCAAACATTCGTAAACAACACCTTGGGCTGCGAAAGCTGCGTCACCGTGGAGAAGAACACCCATGGCAGTCTTGTGGGATTTCTCATCATCGTTGTAGTGTTGAATGGCTCTGGTCTTACCCAAAACAACAGGGTCTTCTGCTTCCAAATGCGAAGGGTTTGCGACGAGCGAGAGTTGTACCCGCTTTCCGGAGGGAGTGGGTCTCTCAAAGTTCATTCCCAAGTGATATTTCACATCCCCAGATCCCTCGTCCTCGGCTGCGGCAGTTCCTCCAAATTCGCTGAAAATAGACTCGTTTGGCTTGCGGACAACGTTACTGAGGACGTTGAGACGACCACGATGAGGCATACCAATGACAATATCTTTGACGCCATAGTCTACACTTCTGTCGATCAGGGCCTTCATTCCTGGGACCAAGGTCTCGCAACCTTCCAAACCGAATCGCTTATCGTTGGGGTATTTTGTGGCAGAGAAAAGTTCGAAACTTGAACTCCAGATTAATCGATCGAGGATTCGTCGCTTCTCGTCAATTGAGTATTTGAAGGGGGTTTCGACCTCGACACGCTCACGTAGCCAGTCGCATTGCTCTCTATCTGGGATGTGGATGTACTCAACACCATATGAACCACAGTACATGCGCTCACAGGCGGCGATAATATCGCGCAGAGTCATTTTCTCTCGTCCTTCCTTCTTGAATCGAGGCAAAATTCCGGGACCAAGGGTATATTCGGTATCCAAGTCCTTCTCGGTGAACTGGTAATGCTCGAGTCTCAGCTCCTTTGGGTTGCTATACCCAAATTCTTCCGCCTCGCGCCGGATGCCCAAAGGATCGATGTTTGCCTTGTGGTGACCACGAGCTTGGTATGCGCGAACAAGCAGCTGAACCTTCAAGTGGTTTGTGACATCTGAGCCCTCGCCAGCTGCCATTCCAAGGCCTGGCATGAAGCTCGCCACGCCTCCGGTTGGTGTAGGCACCAGAGTTGGTGGAGGCGTGAAAGCTTGCGACATTGGCATATCGCCGCTCTCCATATTCCGGAAGTAGACCTGCCATGAGACGTGTACGCTGGATGGATCCTCCTTCCATTGCATATACATCTCATCAATGTAATTTGAGCTATTTCCTGACAAGAAGTTGTCATTTGGATCTGGGGCGGAAGCGACGGCGGCGGCATGTCTCTTCTGGGAGAGAGCAGCCAATGGGTTTCGTTTCGAGGCGAGGAGCGTCTTGGATGTGGTGTTGGAGAAGATGAGGGGACTGTGGGAGGTGGTCGAGGTACAGAGATTTCGGGCAGAGCAGCCAGCTTTCAGGAGCTGGCTGCTCTTCTGGCGTAACGAGGATCGAAGCATTGTGCCGGCCAATACAGTAAAGAAAGGTCAAAAGGGTAGAGGAGAGTGAGGAGTTGGAGATGTAAGATCCACGCAGCAGGTGAGATGCTGGAGTGGAATTGAGGGTGGTAAGGAGAGGCGGAGTAAGTCTTTCAAAGATGCGTGGAGTAACAAGAACAAGAATTCACCTGGGCACGAGTTGCAGACAAAGCCAGATGACGGCCAGTTTAAAAATGGCTCTTCCTCGCTGCTCCAATCAACTGCAGCCCATTTTGCGGAAGAACTCGCTGTTGCAGGGATATTCGGCATCTTCTTAGTCATCGCGGCCCGAGCTGCGCCAACGCCGTTCCAGCCTTCTAGCGCCTCTCATTGGTGACATGCCAAGCAAGTCTTTCTTTAGTGAAAGCACTTGGGAGGCAACCATTCCAGATTCATCTCTTCAACACCACCTCTCATCCATCACCACAATCCCCTACACCAAACATTCTCTAACACTCAAAGGCACCCAAAGACCCCTATTCAACTCACGCCGCGTCACATTTGGAGGAAAATTTCTCGTCCAAGACTTTCAAAGTCTTCGCGGAAAGGGGTTTGGGCACCCGGGTCTTAGAGCTGCGTTTGGGTACCCTTGAACACCGCAGAACAAAACACAAGCGGCTCTTCATCGCCCTTGGCGAGTGGGCCTCACTCTCCAGATGAGAGAACGATCCCAACTACCATTTCAAGCTCGGGATTCATAATAGTCCATCCCCAATGGCCTCATCCACGAAAGGCACGGCCGCCTATAAGAAAAAAGACGGAACCTTGAGCATCACGGAAGATGAGAAATCTCTTCAATGGTTACCTCTAAGTGCTTCTGTTGACAAGGCCGTGAAAATTGCCGTGGTAGACATCACCAGTATGTGAGGCCTGGCAGCCCTTGGCACTTTTCATCTGATACTGAACTTCGTGTGTAGATTTGCAGCAAACGCCCGAATCCGCTGCCAAGGTGATGCTCAAGGTCTTTGAAAAGTCACCTCAAGTCCAGGAGGCTGTCACCCATTTATTCCATTTCAACGCGCCTTCAAATCCTCGTCTCGAGGCGAATGCCATCAAAGATGTCTTGACCAACTTGATCAGTGCCATCAAGGCAACAGATGCAAGTGTACCCACTGCAAATGGCTCTGCGCCAGCGCCAGCGGCAATGGCAATGGCAATGGCCAGCGCGGTTGCGTCGAACCAGGGCTCAGCATCAGCGAAATGGTTTGATGACAATGCTTTGAAAACCGATATCGAACTCCAGCAATCTCTGATGAAAAAAGACCCATCCCTTCATGGTACCTACATGGAAGCTTTACGTACAAAACCAGACACCATTACCAATTCTCAATTCAACTCTCAGTTCTGGTCCACGCGAACGAATATTTTGAGAGCCTTTGCTGTCGAGACCAGCCAAAAGAGAGGCTCTTACAATGTTTTGTCAGCCGTGAAGCCACGACAAGTGGACGGAGAGCTCAAGATGAATATCAGCGCCGAGCAAATTCAGCTCATTTTCAGCCAACATCCATTAATAAAACGTGTTTATGATGAGAATGTGCCCAAACTCAATGAGTCGGAATTCTGGTCACGATTCTTCCTTAGTCGACTATTCAAGAAGCTCAAGGGAGAGCGAATTATCGAGACAGATGGTACAGATCCAACTTTCGATCGATATCTGGAGGCTACTACAGACACCGGCCCAACCCAACGATTACTGGGCTTGCATATACCGAATGTGATTGATCTCGAGGGAAACGAAGAGAATCAAGGCGGTAGCAAGGGTGGAAATCGTCAAGATTTTACCATGAGGCAAAATTCGGTAACCAAAGTACCCATTGTTCGGATCCTGAATAGTCTGAGTGAGAAGATCATGGCCAACGTTGCTCCTCTAGATATCGATCCTGCAGATCCTATTGGTATGGACGAAGAAACATTCAATGCTCTAGCCTTGCGGGATTTGCAGGGCGATTCTGAAGAGAACCGAATCATGCTCAACATCAAGCAACAAAGTCAATTTTTCGCCAATGAAAAGTCACAGGTTTCTGCTGAAGCTGCTCTGTATGCAAAGCAGGTACCTGCGGAAGTATTGTCGAACATGCGTTCCGACGTTGATCCCCAGCACATGAATCACCGAGTTGGAGGAGGGCTGGATCTAAGTTCAGCCATTGGAGTCTTGGAAGACAGTGACACTGATGAAGAGCCTGAAAATAAGACTCCTCATGTTGGCAGCAAATCCAGTCTGACAGACGCAAGGGACCAGATTTTAGAAGGAGTGAAAGCTCGCCGAACAGAAATTGTTGGCTCTGATGGCCAGTCTTCTCTGTCTGGTCTCTCTCAAAGAATCTTTGAAAGATTGACTTTAACACATGCAACAACAACAGAGTTCCTTCATCACTTCTGGATTGTTTTCCTCTCTGGAGATCCCGATCGAGCATTAGAATTGGCAAAAATGGATGAGACTTTGGCAAGGGCAGAGGATCGTATCAATTCTGTCGCGAATGACGCCGAGGCGGAGAGAGAGGAGATTATTCGGAGACAAAAACAACAAATCAGAGAGCATTACGAGAAGACTGGAAAAAGGATACAATGGAGCTCAAGTGCGATTGGGGGAGGTGGAAAAGTGGTGAGAGATATGATGGAACCAACCATCAACACGCTGGTTAAAGCTAAGAGGGAGTACCGAAAAGCGCTTGCGGCAGAGGGAGTAGATACACTTAATTAATCTGGGTACTGGAGTTTAGGTTCCCTCGCGGGATCCTCTGATATCATAGCGATGGCGTTATCATAAGGGGAAGGCGCGATGGTCTGTAGAACAATGTCAAAAGTAAGAACTATCAGTACTTTCAACCCCTTCCTTCCGTGCCTTCGTTTACATACCTTCCTTCCGTTTTCAGATTCTTCCAGACTTGTTTCTTTTCATCATCATCATCATCCTTGGTCTGCAACACTTCAACGAATGTTTTAGCCATTATCGTGTGCCAACGAGTCAAACATCATTTCCATCTTGGAAGTATTCTTTGATCTATATCCCAAGTTTCATTACAGTACCCTTTGTCATTCGAAATGGCCACGGCCAACTCCACAGGCTCAGCAGAACCCAATATCTCGAGTCCATCACGCCAACCACTTCTCCCCCGAGCACAATCTCCCAATTCAATCATGTCTTCTAAACAAGTCCGACGCAAAACCTCCTTCGTTCTACGAAATTCATCCGACGATCTTGCGAGTCCACTTGAATCCATGTACGACGCCTCATGCTTCTCAATCAGCGATGAAAACAACAATGGTCAGGACCCTACCGCTTCCTTGGTGGAAATATCGAAAGGGAAAGATGAAGATACCCTCACCAAGGCGGGAGAAAACAAAACGCCAGCGATCGCAATACCAGACATCCATTTCCTCTACGGTCAAGGAACAATGTTAACAACCATCACCGAACAAAAAAGTAACCTCACAATGCGCTCTCTCGCCCGCACCAAATCCGTGGATCACCTCTGTCAAACCAAGTCTCTCACCCATCACGATAGTTTCTGTATCTCCCGCGTCCCGAGACGAAAACAATCTTTTAGCTTCGATGATGTGGCACTCATCAAGTTATCCTACCACGAGGCTTGTTCGAAGATTGAAGGCAGTCCTACCCCTTCGATACATGAGGTGTATGCACAACCCAAAGCACCGCTTCACGCACCCATTGCTCGACCTGGGACGCCGCCGGGAATGCCTTCCTGGAGTGATGGACAGGTTGTTAGGCCTCCTGGGCGGGTGGCGGGGCAGGGAAATCAGGGGGGCTTTAGGAGATGGCTTGGTCTTTCAAACTCACCTTCTCCGCTATCGACAGTGTCCTCGTGTAATTCTCAGGCTCCGATGCTTTTGGGTAGTCGTGTGCCGTCGACATTAGGGGGAAGAATAGCACCGAGGTTTCGGCCGCCTAGAAGTGCGTATGCTGCTATCAATGAACATCCTTTTACGAGAGCGCCGATTGCACGGGTTCCTACGCATGCTTTGAGTATGCCTAATAATCGACGGAAAAGGCTGGCTCAGCGAGTGAGGTTTACTCCCTCGGCAACGGCGAGGGATTCGGAACTCAATCTTTTGAGGACGGCGATTGAGAGTACGAGTGCCTCGGCGGTGAATCCCATGGAAGCAATACCAATGCCTGAATACAACGAGCCTCAACTCAGTTGTCCGCATCGCAGTGGGAGGAGAGCAGCACTTAGGAGGTTACAAGTTGAGACTGCTCAAACTCAAATTCCGGCTCTTGAAGGGCCGCAGGAATTTGTTGTCACGCCTACATCTCTTAGAGCTGTAACACCATCTGCGTCTCCAGAACGACAAAACTCCATCCCTTCTATACCTTCAGCTCTTAACCCCTCGACTGAAAATCTTGTGTCCAACACCCATAATCAGAACCAGAATAGAAGCGAGGGCGAACGCAAACCATGGTGCTGGAAATGCAAACTCGAGGGTGTTTTTGAGGTTTGCGATCGTGTGTGGATGGGGTCGCTGAATTGTTTCTGCTTTGTGTGTTGTGGGTTTGATTTAGATGATTGTGGACATGGGCGAGGGGGTGGGTGGGAGGGAAATAGAGACAATGGAGGGGGTACTGATGGACGAGATGGGTGTTTTGGTGCGAGGGATTTTAGGGGGAATGGTGGGGGTAATGCGTATAGAGGGGGGAGTGGGTATCGGATTCCGAGTGCAGGCTTTACTTTTCTTGATGGGGCTAGTTCGCCAGAGTTGAGGGGGCCTAGGAGGGTATTACTTGGGAGGAGGGTTGAGAGTGGTGTGCCTTGATGAGGGTATTTATGTTATGGGTGGCGTGCTGTTCTTGGATAGTTGATTGGGTGGTATTGGTGGACATGGGGGTTTATGTCGGTTAGGGTGATGATGGAGTTTTATTAGATGGTTATTGGAGTTCTCTTTTGTTACTTTCTTTTGATACGAAACTTTCATGTCTTAGGATGGCAAGGTAGGTTAGGTTTCGTAAGATTATAGTCTTGTATCAATGAGAGTTGTCTTTCTTTTTTCAAAGAACTCCCTTCAAGGTTTCGCTTCCTTGCTTTTATTGTTGTTGTGATTGTGATTTCAGTTTATTGTTTTGAGGAAGGGGATCAAGGGGGTTGAATGTGAACTGATTGTAGGACGACGTGACTGCAGTTCTAAGACACTTGCTATATATATTTGCCCTAAATTTCCTAGAAGAGACATATGCTTGATTATCTTAGAGAACTGAATAACGTGAATTAATTTTCAGAATCTTGCTTGAACAACCAGGAAGTAGTGCCTATCTTTGAGGTGTAGAATATTGCATTTCGATTGCAAATTCTTGCGAGATATGAGGGGTTTAGTTTCCCCCGATCCAGGAGCTTGGGAGGCTTGATATGCTCACCCTCTTCTTTTGTAACCTTTTTTTGTCGGGTAAGCAACTGGTAAGCTGGTACGCTGGTTCCCAATAGCCACCCACGTATTATCTCCCCCTCCCATCTATTCCCCATCTTAGACAAGGGTAGTTGAGAAAATTAAGGAGGTTGGGTCAACGACCATTAAATACTTTTATTCTAGAAGGTAATAAGATATTGTAGGATTGAATACACTTAATGTAGTAATTTGGGAAAGAAGTTTTTATTTCTGGTTTTGTAATTTAATTACTCCAACTTTATTGTGTAATTTTGTTGAGTGAGGGAAGATATGACAAATGAGAATTATAAATTTTGGACTGTTCACCGCAATAGTTGAGTAGTTAAGTAGTTGAGTAGTTAAATTACTTGAAACTTGGCTTTATAGTAAATTCCTTCACCAATCATTGTAAATTAACTCAGTTGAGCTGTTTCACTTCAAACCTTTCAGTCAAAACTATTCATTGTTTTTCAGAGTACTCTTTTTAATTCGTGTAATAAGGCGAGACTGTACAATAAAACCAGCGATAAGATGTCTACTTTTGATAGGACTAGAATGAAGGAAAAGAGGGAGGTTGGGTGAAATGAGGGGAAAGGGTGTTTAGGCTGGATGCAAGTGATAGCGCGGCGTTCTCACCCAGCTACCCAGCCCCCTTATTTTTCTTCTGAGAGTGCACATCATGAGAATTCGCTCGAATTCCTTTTCTTGGTGGTACTAAGTAGTGATGGATGTTGAGGTGTTCGAAGACTTTGATGCTAAAAGGGGGTCAGAAAAAAATCCTCTTAGGCTGTGAGTGTCAAAAGATTTGAAAACATTTTATATTACTTTGACCAGCCTACTTGATATTCGGTTAGCTTACTCGCTAAACTTGCGACTTGGGTTACTTGTTGTTTGCAAGCATACTTGGTTTTTGATGGCGCACTCGCAATTCTTTTTTGGCCCCCAAACGTGAGGTTGGGTTGCCCGGTACTTGTTGGCTTACTCCAGAAGTTGATAGCTTACTGCAAACTCTTTTAGGCCCCCAAATGAGTACTTGGATCACTTGATATTCGTTAGCTTACTCAACGATTGTCTGCCTTACTCGTGACGTCTCTTTCTGTCCCCAAACGTGTGGTTGGGGGACTTGATATTCGGTGCGTTTTCCAGTACTCGGTTACACAAAATTTGCCACGGAACGGTAAGAAGTATGGAGAATATGGAGAATACAGTGTACTGCGCTATAATGCTTAGTAATGCTGCCTCGTAATAGTGCCCTGAAGCCGCAACCTGGCGTGAGCACTATATTTCAGTGACCCCCTGTAAATTAGCTCCCATATTCTCTCTTATAAGCTCGCTTACCTCTATGGCTTAAGGTTACCAACCCCTTTTATAGGCGGCGTTAATCAGAAGGGTATTACACACCACAATTTAACCGATTTCCGACCCTCAACAGGCGGGTCACAACGTTGTGACCACCCCTCGTAAAAGCCGTATGACTGTATTACAGCGCACTACGCTGTATTCTCAATACTTTTGATCTCGTCCTCCGTACCTTGGAACTAGCTTTGTTCGGGAAAGTCCAGGAGACTTAGGAATTATATTTCCTGTGATGTTTAGAGGTCCTTCTCTCCTTGATGCGCACATAAAATCCGGAGGGGATGAGTATCCCCTGAGCTGCCATCAGGATCATCCTGGCTGCCTGAGGCACCAAACAGGGGTGAGCGAGCCAATAAAATTAATGGATTAATTACAAAAGGGGATGTATCTTAGCTATTATTATGATATCTATCAAAATAATCTCTCTCAAAACAAAGCCAGACATCGCATTGCTTACACCCATACCACGAAAGCCTCCTTGTACTTTTTCTGCCGTTATTATTCGCAATAACTGACAAAGCAACTCTTTTTTGGGGTCTATCTTGATGTCTGAGTCCCTTACAAGCTACACATTGCCTTTGGGTATGCATTTTGACAAGCCTATGTTGGCTCGTAGGTTCAGAGGTAGCGTCTTGACTCATGTTTGCAATCCTTCTCTTTCTAGATGGCAGTACTTGTTTCCCCATCTCTAGAAGGCTGTCAATGATATGTAATCTAAAGTCTTTTTGGCTCCTGAAGTTAGTATCTAGTATACTCTCAATACTAGAGTATAAGCTAAGCAAGTAGCAATTGATAAGTACTGTTAAAAGTAACCAATGCTCTATTGCTTGAGCCCCTCCCCTTCTAATTGGTCGCTGACCAGACGCAGAAGCAAATAGTTGATCATGCCTATCTACGGCTCCCATATTGTAGTTGTACTCGTCGTACAAAGTCGGAATAGAGAGCTATTTTTTTGCTTGATTTCCAAAGGGTACTGTTGAAGTCTTTGCTTTGCTTGAAGTCTTCTTTGGGCGCCTTCTCTTGCGTAATATCTCTTGATCTCCAGGGATTACAGTAGTCAGAGAGACAGAAGGCGTTATCTTTCCATCCCATATGTTGAACTCAATTTGAGGCTACCGGGAGGCTAATCTTTGTGCCCCAAGAAATAATATCTTTTGCATCTTCTTTCTTCTTTTGTACAAGCTCTGAGAGTACAACAGACTTCGTGCAGCAAGTACCCGTTGCTCCGTAACCTCGCTAGCGTAATAGCTCAAGAAATTTAGTAGAAGTAAAGAGGTTGTCCATAAAGATGTGATAGCCTTTCCCTAGCAAGGATTCAATTAATTTGAGTGCAACTACTTGTGTTTTATTTCCTCCTTTGCCCTCTTTCTTTGTGCCTCCAAGCTCCCTCGGCGTCTTAACGTTAATTGGCCCATTCATATTGCCAGGAGTGTGGAAATTCCATGCGTAGTTGAAACTGACTTGCGCTATTGCCTATATCTTGAACCCTGTTGGTGTTGGTTTCCCTGGTATTGTTGCTGTATGGTAGGGCCTTCCTTCAAACCGGACCATAATCTCATCTACCGCTAGCTTTGTTCCTGGTTTCCAGACTTGTCGGTTTTTAGCCAAAATGTGGCTATTCAGGGGCTCTAACTAGACACGAAAATTATCTAGGTATAAGGAGAGAGAGAGGTTATTAAAATACCCTTTCATATGGTCCTCGGCTTCTGGTTCATGTAGCCGGAACCGTACATGTAACTGCTGAAACCGGTTTCTTGACATGTGCTTAGTAATTGGGTGTTTTGGAGTGTTATTTCTTGTATCCCAGTAGTTGGCTATTTCAGCTTCCGCAAAAAGTGTAGTGTAGACACAGATTGCAAGATAAATGTAAATTTCTCCAGAAGTAGTAGGTTCCTAGTCTCTAGCTCTTGAGTGTTCCTGTAAAGGTCCAGGCTGGCTTAGCACATACTGATTTGTATGCCTAACAATGGTGTCTATCATCTCCGGACTGTAATATAGAGTAAACAACGTGATTGGGTCATTTGGAGAAGCATTGTCTGGAAGGGTGATTTCAAAGTGTCGCTCCTGCAATTGCATAGGCTCAAAGTAGGTCCCTGCCTTTTCAAGTGGAGGAGCATTAGGTCAAATGGTTCCTGTATCGGTGGTATCAAATTTGGTATCTTCAGGCATGTTGATTGTTGTGTACTTGTGACTGGAAGTTGATTAATAGGTTATTTATTTAGTGTTGTTTACTCTAATGTTTTGGTGTTCCTACCCTTGTATATTTGATGCCTCAGGCAGCCAGAATGATCCTCATGGCAGCTCAGGAGATATCTTACCGAAAAGATAGAACGACTTAAAGTGTTTCCCACCTTGTTGGTACGAGACTTAGTCTTTGCTGCGTACCACCATGATAAGTTGATAATCAAATGCTTTGTTCTAGAGTATTTAGGAGAATCAAGAATTTGAGTTTCTAATTATTCTAAACCTTTGCGAACTGGTATATTTTATTCACCAATTATGGTATTGGTCAATAAAACACCGATTTCACCAAGGATTCGGACTTTGTAGAAAAAATAATTTGTTCACCAATTATTATAAGGAAGCTATTCTCAGACTCATGACCTGCTCCAGCAACCTTCTTCGTCCGAGGCGTTTGAGGTAAATGAGTAGGTTTACAAATACTTGAAAGAGTGAAGAAATTAGCGAAGTAATAATAAAGTGAAGAACAAGTAGCACAAAAGTCAAAATGCTTTCTCATATATAATAAAGAAGTAGCTATTTTATAAGACAGGGATAGTTTAACTCTAACATTTCTATATAACCCTATATATAGTAGATGAATAATTGAATATAAAGTGAGTGTTCTGTGTTTAGTGGATGTATAAAGTTATATAGAGTCTGAAAAGTGAGAATAGTACCACGAAGTAAAAAATTGGCGAATAAATTTACTTTCCTGCAAAGTCCGAGCCTTGGCATCTTATTGACCAATATCATGACATTATTGACCACTTCAATAATTGGTGGATAAAATATACCAGAACAATACCTTTCAGTACCCTGGGTAGTTTCGCACTGTCGCACAATTCAGGAAAGGCTTTGTACTGGGATCAATGTCTCGTTCTATGACACCAAAAGTAAATAATAATTACGGAAAGAAATTTATGTGGCAAAGATATATACATTGCTCTGTCTCTCTTTCAAAAAGAATAAAATAAATACAAAGAACTTAAACCTCACCCCGAACCTATCATGACTCTAGTCTAAGATAAGCACTGCGAATAATAAGGGTTCTGAACAACACAAGTTGCTCCCTCAACACATGTTGTAGCACCCGTGAATCCGGTACCTCCACATTGACCCCAGAAAGCAACAGTGCCCGTGGAAGAAGATGCACTAGTAGCAGCTGGTGCAGCGGAGCTTACAGCCTTGGTAGATGCCACACTTTCAACAACAGAAGTCGCGAGAACGGCACTCGTGGCCTTGGCCGAAGTAACCAATGTCGTAGGAGCAGCGGTGCTAACAGAAACTGGAGCACTGGTACTGATCTCCGCAGCGGCCTTGGTTGTAGCCGAACTCGAAGATCCTCCTAAAGCAGCGATAACAGCAGTATACGCAGGTTTCTTGCTCAAATCCTCGTTATACAAACAAGCCTCTCCAGCACCAGAGAAAACCGATGGAATCCAAGAGTATTTATCTGTGAAGTCCCAGATTGTGATACCCACGCACCCAGTAACAGCCAAACAAGCATTAACAGTATTGACGTAATCGGTAGACTGGGTCGCAAGTGCAGCGGTCGAAGCAGGAATTGATGCGTGACGGATATCGAGTTCGGTGTATGCGACTTCCACGCCTTCTGCGGTAAAGGACTCAAGGTTTGTGGTTTGGGCAGAGAGAGATGGGGTGCTGCCAACGATGAAATGTGCTTGCATTCCTACACCGTCGATTTTAATTCCGCGGGCTTTGAGGGTCTTGACGACGTTGAGTGCTGCTGTGGATTTTCCACCCGCGGACTCGATGTTATAATCGTTGTAGTAGAGTTTCGCGGTGTCATCGTAGAGGGCGGCGGTTGCGAAGGCGATCGGAATATACTCTGGGCCAATGATACTATTTTAAATTAGTATTTTGAAATGTAAGGAAATGGGGTATGCGAAAGGAGGGACTTACTTGTAGAAAACACTGGTTCGGTAAGTACCATCTTCGTTGAAAGCCTCGTTGACAACATCCCATGCGTAACATTGCCCCTTATAGTGGGTGACAACTTCCTTAATGTGGTTTTGCATAACCGCAATAAGAGTTTCATTTGTCCAAGTGCCTCCGGAAACTACCGAATTGTCAGTCCGTGGCAAAGTCCAGAACAATTCCAGAAAAAATTACCCCAAGAAGGCAACTGAGAGTACCAAACTAAAGTGTGGCATCTGAGCTTCTGTGAATTGGCAGCCGCGAAAGCAGTAACAACATCCCCCTTCGTAAAGCTAAACGTCCCCTGTGTAGGTTCAATCGAATCCCATTTTTGAGTATTTCCTATAGACCGGTCAGCACTTGGTTCCTGACTACCTTACAGAGATATGAAATATACCTGGTGTAATTTGTCCGAATTCCGTATTATCGGAAAGAATGGCGGTATATGAGGTGTCAGTAAGTTCCCCATTATCAGTGGCACTGCCAAAATATTCCCATCCCTTTGCTTTGGCGAGCGTATTCAGCTGGGCAAATGCTTGGGGAAGCAGCCCTGCTGCGGGAAGAAGAAGTGAAAGACGCATGGTTTGGGAAAATAAAAAAGAATGTGGTTTGGAAGTTCAAAGAGTGAATGGGGTAAGAACAGAAGAGCTAACTCGTGAAAAGGAGGACATGGAAAGAGGTCATATATATGAATTGAATAATTAACATTCAAGTTTCAAAACGAAATGAAGGAAATGTGGATACAAAAGGAAAGAAGCTCGACGGAGCTTGTATCCTTGTCTATAAACATGTTTGCGGAGTTTTAAGCCTCCGCCATTCCATTTTGAATTGTTTCCCCGGCTGCGAGAGAGGAATTGTCCGAAAGAGGTGGAAAGAGGGGTACATTAGACCAAAAATGGTTTATGCTTGGAGGAAACTTAAGATGCGGATCTCATGTCGTGGCTGAATTGTTTCGAATTAATTTTCCGTCGGATGATGCGTGTTTATCTGAGGGGCATGAGATGTGGGGAAAGTCGCCACTCAAACCCCCTGACAATTTGCCCGCCAGCCCAGCACGGCGGGCTATCCGAAAGCGAGTTTCAAGATAAAGTTGTGCTTGGAATAATTAAGAGTGAACGACTTGAAGATTGATTGATCAGCAGAATCTTTTGTTCAGAATAAAAGGATAATTTTCAAGGAGAGTGGTGGCGATGCTAACTTTTCATCTTCCCCGAACTCTCCCCAAAATAAAGTACTGTAAACTTCTTGATACAATCAGATCGAAAAAATACATTGATCTATAACCTCAATCTCAATCCCTTCAAAATGAATAAAATGCTCGGCTCAGTTAATAGGCTACGCTCAAGTTGTGTCTTCGATGGTGTGGTGAGCATTCCCCTCTCTGGAACTTCTACCGTGAGGCGTTGTTCCTGCTGTGTACAATACCAGGTCGTAAATCGTGTCGCATTTACCATTCTAATCTCTTCTATCGGTGGCCAACCTGTGCCGTCGTCTTTTGTTTCGCATGGCAAGGGTTGCCAATGTCTAAATCCGCTATTCCTTTAGTTGTCGTCTATTTCTTCTTACTGTTCGTCAAATCTTTGGACCAAATAAACATAAAAATTTAACTTGGCTTGTTGGCGTCTTGAAGCATGAGTGCCGATTTCGAAGGGTGGGCGGTTTGCCTCTGCATATCCCAAACTTTGATGGCGGATGAGGTTTGTAATAGATTTGCTAGAACATGAGCCTGTTGCACGCCCTGGATATTTCCAATAGAATGAAGATTCCTAATTGTGAATTCCCGGATCTTATCGGTAGCGTTGGCCACTAGGTGATTAGAGAGTTAGTTTTGGGGTATATATAAAAGCAGCTAAGTCGGAATTGAGAAACTTGAGTAGATGTATAAGACGAAAAAGCATTTTTAGTACATAAGTATGGTACAAAATAGGCTGGAATAATTGTTGATATCATACGGAAAGTTTCTATAGAATCAGGAACTGGTTGTTTCCGTTCTTCTAAACCTTTTCGGATAATACCTACGATTATCCAAGAAACGTTGCAGTAATGAGAATAAAAGATGGCCAGAAAAATTAGAAGCATCGAGAAAGTTTGCTAATAATAAAGGAATGGTTGTTCTTACTGTTTCCAGCAAACCATAAGGGCCAAATGAGAAATGAGGCTGAAGACATGGTGATCGGAGGTAACTCTTCAGTGGTATTTGAAGGGACTTCCGTTGCCATCGATCGTGGTGGGTTTCCTCTCCCAATATGCTGTGGGACAGTCGCAAGAATTTCTGACTGGAGGGTAAATGTCGTTTCAGTTGCCAGCTGAAATTGAGCTGTATATTTAACATGAGTGAAAAGTGGTGGAGTGGATGAGAAAGCCTTGAGTAAAACCTCTCGAGCCAAACCGTTCAACATGATTCTGAGTATTCGAAGCCAGTTCCACATAAGTGAAACTTGGTAATCGCAGTATACATGGTATCGACCGTCAAAAATGACGTCGGTTTTGGCATCTGTATAGATAGTTTTGTATTCCCAACCAGGCGGAACATTTGCGCATATGCTTAAAAGTACGCTATCCAGATCCAGAGCAATGGAAAGAACATTGGCCGGACCTGTTATGGTCCCATCTTCAACTCCGGCTCGAAGGTCTGCAAACCGAACCATGACATCCAGCAATTGATACTCCGGTCGGACTTCCTTAGCTTGCTTGAAAGTTTCATCGAGGTAACCTCGGAGGTGGTCGGGCAATCGGATGCCGCGATAGACACAGTTGATCAGAATATTAGATATCGCTTGCAATAACATTCGTCGACCTTCTACCGTTTGGACTTGTTCAGGTCCACGGAGCTTAATAACAGCTGCTGCCCCATACACGTGCTCTATCCAGTCCTTTAGGGAACGCTGGCGACATCCAGTGACAGTCTCAAATACTGCGAGAATTTGTATAGCCATCAATGTACTGTCTTTCTTAACGTCATTAGGATGGCGAAGAGCAGCATTTGTAAGCTGAATTGCTTTCATGTATTGAAACTTGGCATTGTTCATGAGAGATGGGGCATGGGCGGAATGAGAATAAGCGGCGAGCCCAACGGCCCTCATGCTGGCAAGCAAATGTTCATCGATATGCTGTTCTTGAAAAATATTGGTTGCTCGATCCATCAGCGTCTTCGTCGGACCCTTTGAATCAATAATGTAGTGGAAAGCAAAGAAGGAGGTGGCCCTATCTTCGAGGTTTGGTGCTAAGGAATATGTGACGGATAGTTGGTCTTGTTGTACAACCTCGACAGATGCAGTCGAGCTATCAGATTGATATTTTTCTTCTTGGTCGCTTTCTGAAAATCCGGGGCTACTTATAGTTGATGGGCTACTGTTCGTGTCAGGGCTACGCAGAGCCAAAGCCTTTTTGTCTCGTGCCTCTCTGGCTTTGAACTTCCGAACGACGTTGCTGCTTTCATCCCTAAACATCAACTCGCCGACGACCCGATAACCAGGGCATGTTCTCTTTGCTTTTCTACACTGTGTGCAGCCCCCCTCGGCAATCTGAATTTTATCGCACTGTGGCTTGTTAGTCGAAAACGTGATGAGAGTTGCAGGCAGACAAGATTTCTATGTGGGGCAGTCGTATAAGTGCCGGAATCACAGGATTCTCATAAATATCAGGACTTACTCTAGTTTTTCGTGATCTACACGCATGACACCCTCCGGATGGTTTTCCACAAAAGACCATTATGTACGATGGCAATCACTCCTCCCAAGTTAGGTCCGCTCAACACCGAAACTGCCTATCTTGGCAAGTGGCCAATTGAAACCCCAACCAAAATCCGTTTGGTGGAGCTCATTCGACGACGACGACGTTAATAGGATCTAAAGGCGTAGTATGGAATCTCTGCATGTAAATTGGTGTGCCGTAAAGATCATTGATATCACAACAGGAGAGGCAGTCGTCCAAATAAGGAAATGTTTGATGTTGAGGAGGATGGAGGAGGAGAGGAGAAGCACCACTAAGAGAAGCGAACATCATGCTTGCCCAATTGGGATAAGTGCTTATTTTAAAAGCGGCAACAATGCATCTCCTGCTGTTTCAGATTCTTATCCCAAAATCAAAAATTTATAAGTTCCGGCGAATTCTATCATAAAGTTTTTAACTAAATCTGCAATTATTTTAGCAAGTAAGATATACGAGGATCTACAAAGACTAATAATAAGTGCCGCTTTTATGTGCCTATCGTGGGTCCAGTGCTGCGCCTCAACCCGACAGCATCTCGAACTTCCTCCTCCAAAATCCCGGAATTTCAGCTCTAAAGTCACATTTACAATTACATCGCGCAAGGCAGATCGGGGCGACACGCGTTAATCTTCGTCACAGCCTTCTAGCTTAATGATCCACTACGCATTTCAACATCAAAAATTACTGTTTTGAGTACTGTGCTATTCTGCTTTCTGGTACCATCAATGTGGCTGTGGTTATGGTCTATTGGCATGTTCAGGGTATCTATCAACCGACCATTATATGTGGCTTCGGAATGATAAAGACGATGGCAGCTTCTTGTTTTTCAGCCTTCCTTTTGTCTTTTGAGTCGTAGGAGTACTGGCGTCATTTTTTTCTTAAAAGAGACTTTACCTCCAAAATTTGTTGCTCCCTGTCCTATTGTGTTTTCATACAAGTATGGCTACAATTATATACAAAAAGTTTTTCAAAAAGGGTTCCGAAGATCCAGGCCAAACGCAGCTTTGCGAGCACCAGCAGAATGTCAACCACACTTCCGAAGCACCGGACGTGCAAGATTCCAGCAAAGAGAAGAACACCGAGACCTCGAGCAATGACAGGAACGGGCCATGCCAAATTTGCAAACAGAAAAACAAATCCATGAGGATATATCGTTGGAAATTGATTGCAGGTCTCAGTCTGCCATTCCTTGTTCAGTCTCTCGATACAACTATCATAGCTGGAGCACTTCCCTATATCGCCTCGGAATTTAGTAAGGCCCTCCACTCGAGTCACAACTGTCTTAGAAAGGTTGGTTTTTACTAACAATATCGTAGACGAATTATCACAAATCAATTGGATAGTCTCAGCATACAACCTCACGGCCGCATCATTCATCCCCTTCTGGGGCCAATTCGCTGATATATTCGGTCGTTACGCCGCCCTGCAAACAGCAATGATAATCCTTCTCATCGGAAGCACATTGTGTTCCGCAGCACCCACCACCGCATTCCCTATGCTTCTCCTCGGGCGAGCACTCCAAGGCGTTGGATCAGCCGGTGCTTTAATAGTCACTAAAGTCGTTCTGGCTGACAAGGTTTCCTTGAAGGAGAATGCGAAGAATAATACATTATTCACGCTTGTAGCGGGAATTGGGTATGGCATTGGACCTGTGGTTGGAGGATACCTTACGGAAGTTAGTTGGAGATGGTGTTTCATTATTAATATCCCAATTGCAGTTGTTGGTATTGCTATTATACACTTTGTTCTTCGACCTGAACTTCTTGGAGCGCAAAAGATCACGAGGACGGATGGGGTTTCGGAGGTGGAAATTCCACAGACTTTCAAGGCGAAAGTTTTCACAGTTGATTTTGGGGGTCAATTTCTTTTTCTCTTTGGTATTGGACTTTTCATTCTAGCGTTGACTTGGTAAGTTCTCTTTCTCTTTTCGTTTTTTAGCATCATCCCGACGAGGAACCTTTGCCTCGTCAATTTTACCCCTCAAAAAACTAACACCCCAAACCCACAGGGCAGGATCTCTATACCAATGGTCCTCCGCAAAAGTCATAGCACCCCTCGTAATAGGCTGCATCCTCATCGCTTGCTTCCTATTCTACGAATACCTAATGATGCCCGCTTCGCTCCTATCACTCAAATTCCCAACACAAAAAGCGATGATCCCACTAACACTCGTCTGCACCCGAAACGCTAGTATATTAATGTACATCAATTTCATAACCGGCATGGCCATGTACGCAGTCTTCTACTTCGTGGGCGTATACTTCTCGCTTGTGAAGAACTTCTCGCCAGGACAGGCGGGTCAGAATTTGTTGTATTATTTACCTGGTCTAGCAGGTAAATTCGGGGGAATAGGAATTTAAGATGGGGCCTATGCTAATATGATTGTAGGAGGAGCGTATTTGGCCATGTTCGCCTGCAATAAATTCCCGCGCCAAACCTTTCACCCCCTCTTCCTAGGAACATTCATCGAATCTCTGGGTATAACACTCCTAGCCATCTCTCTAAGCGGCGGGAACCTCTCATTTATCTATGGCATGCTAGCCTTGACAGGAGTTGGTAAGAGACCTCTCTTCCTTTTTTCTCTTCCTTCAATCCCACAAGCCCAATTTCCAAGTAAATAAAAAACAACACTGATATGATAAATAGGAACCGGCCTCCGCTTCATGCCCGGCACCCTCCATGGAGTAGGTTACTTCCCCCAATCCATAGCCCGAATCGTCTCCCTCATGTCCCTCTCCATCTCCCTCGGAGGTGCAATCTCCACCACTGTCCTCTTCAACATTCTCTACAACACTATAAACACCTCTTCCACCACCAGTTCCTCGATATCATCCTCCGACTTAACATCTTCATCAACCAATTCCTACAATGCCATCAATTCTTTGCCAGAGAGTGCGCAAGAGGCGTTGAGGGACTCGGCGAAAAGAGGGATTGTACTTGGGTTTTATGCGTTGAGTGCGTTTTCTTGGTTGGGATGTCTGGCTATGGTGGGCTTGGGGAATATATGGATTGGCATGAGTGAGGATGGCAAGGGAAGTGGGGACAATGTTGTTAAGGGGAGTTATATTGGTTCCGTCTTTACGAGGCAGAGGAGACAGGATTTGAGGGTTGAGAGTTAGAGTTGGGTATGATGTGAAAAGGAAGATGTGGAATAGGCGATGCTATCACCGGTTAAAAATTAATAATTATCTGAAAGATCTCGTATAATATCAAAAAGTGAAGAAAGTTGAGATGATTGAAACAGTTCGAAAATTATTAGAATCCATAGAAGTATTCGAATATTAATTAGACTTACTATTACTATATTCTTTTTCTTCTTTCTCCTATGGTGATTCAAATAATCTCAATAACCTTAAATATATGGGTCGTATAATGTTTTAATTCACTATATTCATCAGACCTATCATTTACTAAATTGAATGCAACAAGAACAGAGAGATAGATACTAATGAAGATTGAAAATCGCAATTGTTAGTTCACCTCTCAAAATAGCGCCACTTTTCTATAAGATGTGGTTATTAGTAGGTAATGTACAAATAGTCCTTCTCTTTCTCAAGATTTTTCTACAAAATAGAGTATGCGAGTGTTGGAAGATTACCTACTAATAGCAACCCCCAAAAAACCCGCGAATCATTCCCAGGTAATAAAATAGCTTGTAAAAATAATTCTTAAACCCTAAGCTGTTAGTGAGTAACGTATAAATTACATGACTTTCTTATAAGGTATTTCTACAAGATTTTTCTACAAGATATGGCAATCGGTAGGTCACCTAGAAATAGCTCGACCTTTTTTTACAAGATATTTCTACAAGATATAAGTATCGGTAGGTACATACCAACAGCAACCCCAAAACCCCGCGACTATTCCCAGATAGACTATAAATTGACCATGAATTGAAAGACACAAGCTATTCACAGATAACCTGGAAATTGCACGAGTTTCTTACAAGGTATTTCTACAAGATATTTTTACAAGATGTAAGTATCGTTAGGTGACCCACAAATGGCTCGAATTTATTTACAAGATATTTCTACAAGATGTGGCTATCAGTAGGTCATCTATTTAATGTCATTGTAACACACGCGACTCATCCCAGGTAACCCGCCGCGTAGTAATCTCAAAAATTCGGGACTATCGCCATAGAACAAATTCCAAACTTCCAAGCTACTCCCAAGCTTGGCGACTCATAGGTAACCTGCGAACAGCACAACCTTTCTACAACATGTAGTTATTAGTTGGTCACTTATTAACAGCAACACCAAAAATCGCTGATCATGCGTAGGTAACTTACAAATAACACAGCTTTCTTTACAAGATCTTTTTACAAGGTGTAGTGATCGGTAAGTTTTCTACCAATAGCCTATATAAGTATCAGTAGGTCACCTAACAATAACTCGACATTTTTACAAGATCCTCCTACAAGAAATTCCCCACCACAAATATCTATAAGATCATCAGTCATCTCCAACTCGCGTACTCAACATTTACATCCTAACTAATAGATCTTGCATCATAGAATTAAAAACATCATAGAATAGTTAATCTAAGCAAAGCGAGGGTATAATCTAATTCTAACCAAACCCTAAATCTACATTATCCCCTTGGTCATTCGTTGAGCTCATCCGAATTCATTCATCACTTCGTCAATCAATCCTCATCCCGTGCTTCACATCACCACACAATCACCAACTACGAGCCTTCCCACCCCAACCCACTCCCGCTCCCCCCGCGGCAAACGAGTTCTATAAAGCAGGCGCTTCAAAGTTCTCCCGTCTTAACTTCATAAAAGCACTCTGCTTATGCGGAAAAGTAATTTCCTTCTCCTTCATATACCCCACACTCTGTAGATGCGAGATAAACCTAAGGGTCCTCCACATCAGCACAACCACTCCAACGAAAAAACCCCCAAAAAACCCCCCCTAAGAACGCAGAAGAAAAGAAACAAAAACATACCTCTCATTATCAACCCTCGGCTCCAACACCACATTCTCAGTCCTATAATCCTGCACAAAAGCCCAATGCGCAATACTAGTCACCCAAGTATCCACCCGATGCTTCCCCCTATACTCCTGCTCCCCAACCAACACATGAAACCCTCGATCGAAATCCCCCGCCTCATTCCCCAAATGCCTGCCTAGAATATCCTCCTTCACCCAATAAATCTCGAAGAAACCAAAGGGTTTCCCGTCCCAAAGACCGATGGCAGGGAAGGAATGTTTACTCGTGAGATTTTTTTTCAGGAA
Source organism: Hymenoscyphus fructigenus (assembly GCA_001414455.1). Taxonomy (NCBI): domain Eukaryota; kingdom Fungi; phylum Ascomycota; class Leotiomycetes; order Helotiales; family Helotiaceae; genus Hymenoscyphus; species Hymenoscyphus fructigenus. The sequence goes on along the minus strand of LKUV01000056.1, from coordinate 53,033 downwards.
TTCCTCTTGGATGGACTGAGGACCCGAGAGGCCCCAGAAGTTTGAGACGCGGGGGTTGTTCATCCATTTGTGGAGGAGTTGGATGTCGGTCATTGAGGTTGTGTCTTCGGGTTCGAAGGTTGGGGAGGGGGGTGTGAGGTCTGCGATGGAGGAGATGGAGATGTGTGCTGGGAGGGAGGATAGGGAGGTAGTGGTGTGATGTTTGGGAGTGTTGAGGAGAGTTGTAGGCCCATTGTAAGCTACGGGTCTGGTGGATAATGATGCGGCTCGGAAGGCAAGATATTGGCCTATACTTTGGACAAAGCGAGTGTAAAATATTTCTCCTTGTCGTGGTGGTTTGGGACGGATTGGGTGGCGTACTCCGGATGTCATTGTGTATTGGAGGGGTGGTGGGGGAAAGTATGTAGGGAGATGGCTTCCGGATGAGAAGGGACCTGGTGCGGTTGTGGCCCAGAGACCTTGGGGTGGAAGTCCTGGACTTGCGAGTCCTCCTGCGACTGAATTACGGTCTGGGGATCCTTTGCGGCTGGGAGAACGATTTCTGGGGTCACCACGTACTGGGGAGCTGGGCCTACTGCCGTATGGAGACCCGGGAAAAGATGATCCCACTGTCGGGGTGAGGGTAAATAGAAAAAGTTTTGCGGATAGTTGCCAAAAAGTCCTTCTGGATGTGAACATCTCAGACCAGCCTGCGGGGGTGTTTTCTTCAGGGTCTTCACCAACAGATGAATCCTCGGATGTGATCAATCCCATTCGCTCTAGCTTTTGTATTAAATTCCGTCCTCGAAATACCCCCTCCCTCTTGATGTTTATTCGCCAATCGCCCTTTGGCTTTGCCATCTCTGGTGCATCTTTCGAAGCTTCTGTATGAAGAAATGGGTTGGGCTCTGGTTGATGAAAGTACCATTGTAGTGTTGCCCACAGCATCATTGCAATTTGTCTGGTTGGGCTCGTAGGTGCTTTGAAGTCATTGCTGGAGGGATTCGAAATGGAGGAAATGAAGAGGTTGTCATTGCGTAGGGTGGGCAGCTTGAAGGGGTGAATATGACGATGCTTCTTTTCCTTCACTGGCATGCCTCGTAACTCGACGTCTGTCGAATCTGCCGTGGTATCATCGTCTTCGGGGTCGTCTTCGGTTTGGAGGATAACGGTCCAACCCGCGGGAAAGACGCTGCTGTGATGATTGAGTTCGTTGGACTTGAAGAAGAAACCACCAAAGACGGAAATGACACTCAACGTCTGCCCATTTGGGAGGTGCACAATGTTTGGAGTGGGAGCCATCTTGGATCTCCTGTCGTCCGGGATTTAACAGAAGAGTGGCGGGAATTTATACACCGGGGTGAATATTCCCGAATTTGTTCAAATCTCCTGATAGTAGAAGGTAACTCGAGACTGGGTAGGAGGTTATCGCGGTCACCGTGGGCGGGCGTTTGCGAATCGTTGACCCCTCGTATGACAGCACTCCGAATGCGTTGCTCAGGCGCTCTCAAGGTACGTACTTTCCCCAATCCAAGTACCTCCCTTCCACTTCACTCTGAGGATTCGCAGACGATCCAGTCAACTCTGTTGAGAAGATTCATTCCGAGGGAAATCGAGTCGATGCTATGCTATGCCATGCGTCGTTAGTGTCTCATTCTTTTCGTCCCCCGCCTCTGCGCTGCACGCTTGCAAATGTTTTCCCTCCCCTCGTCCACCTCAACACCCCCACCACTGGAACACTACTGCCTCGGGGAGGCCGCTGTAAGGCCCAACTCAACTTGAAAAAGTCAACCAAACTTTTGGTGACAACAACGACAAGAAACCCCACGGCGAGGCAACTCTTTGATCAGCAATCTCGGGTGCGTGCTCGTTATCCAGATCAAGGAATGTCGAGAGGGGGGCGGACGAGGGGAAGAAAATCTTTTATACCGTCCAAATTGGGTGCAGAGGAGTAAACAGAACAGTGCTATATCTGTATTACGGCTGGTTGGGAGCTTTCAATCCGCCGCTGCCCCTCCCGTTCTCCCCGCCAGCAGGGCAGGCAACAAGGTGGTGGTGCCTCAGTCGAAATTTCAGGCTGCTCTAACCTGCTCGGCAACCCCTCCCCTACCCTGGACGCACCTTGAAGGCAACCGTAACCTTCAGAAGACCTCACCCTCACCCTCACCCTCACCCTCACCCCACCACATCACACCACACCACTTCAATCACTCCCAAACCTCACCACAATTCGGAGCGGGATATATCCATCCAAACTTCGTCCACTCCTCGCAATCCCAGGAAGGCACCTTATCAACCTTCGATTGGTGCGACATCAACCCTCCTGCAAATGCGCAAATATGCAACTGTGAATGCATCCATCCCCTTACACGATCGGATCGAGGGAAGGACTGACCTGCGCTTTTTCCACTCTGGCTGGTAGGGGAAGGTACGTATTCCCTCTCCCTCACCTCACAGCCTTCAAGGCGACTGGAGGATCCAAGATACCTGACAATGCACCAGAATTGCGTTTTTTCCCATCCCGCGCGAGCCATGTATGAGGCGATGCGATGCGGTCTTCGAATACGGGAAGTAGAAGGAGAAGTACGGTATGGCTGCCCGACTCGTCGATAACGCGCCCGTCACTCAAATCTCCTCGGAGCAAAGACCAACAACCTCGAGGCGGCTTGGTGGTCCACGTATTGTTATGTACCACAAAAGAAGGTCCAGAGGGTCCTTGATGCCAGTCATGATGCAACGGCCATGTTGATGACCAGCGAGCTCTGGTACTGGTACTGTACTGCCACCGGTACCGTACCACCTCCGCCGTGTCACCTCATGAAGGACGGGGAAGACTATCGAAAAGTCCTGACTCTCGAGTAACACTGCACTGCACCCACTACCCAACGGCCCTCAATCCCAATTGCCCTCGACCGCTAGTGTGGTTGATGCCCGGCGATTGGCCTTGAGTGTATCGATCGGGCATGGAATTGAACGAGGTCAAGAGGCAATTCCCATGGCGGAATCACATATCCTCCAGATTTGGTCAAAAACCAGAGCATTGGGTCTCGGCCCCTAAATACACGAAATACCCATCTTCTTCCAAAAACGTGCCTAGCCCCCAAATGGTGGTTAGCAAGGCTGTGTGTATCCAAGAGCACCTTCCGGACGAGGCTGTGGCTGTCTCTCTGGAGCTGGTTGCATTCTGGCTCATGCATGCCCGGCAGTCCGGCAGCTATCCAGGTTTATTCCATTATTCCATGCAGGTGACAGACAACAGCTGGCACTCGGACGGAGTGGATGTGACATGACACCCTCAAAATATTCTACGAAATTATAGTGCTTTCGAGGAGTGCCGCCGTGGTGTCGGCATCCGTTCCGATGGTTGTCACTCTCCTCGCCTTGTCTCTATCATGTCTTTTCAGAGTCCATCGCCCGCCGGCCAACTCAGCCAACTCACGATGCCTTCAAGACGAGCTAACGTACCCGCCTATCTGGACGAGCCCTGGTGTGTTCGGGACTTGATTGCCCAGTAGGTGCTTCTTGCCAAGGGGCGGGGGGTTCGGGTGTGGATTATAACCACCGAGAAGTGTCCCTCCATACCAAAGTAGATACCGGAGTAGGCTGCGTAGGGAACCGCCGTCATCCCCAAGCTGCTCAGCACTTTATTTGTTTCATTAATGTCATTCATTCGCTCTTTTCATAGTGCACTTGCATACGAGCAACTGAAATGTGTCAGATGTGGAGCACCGTTTTTCACCACTCCCATATCTGCACTTCGTATCAACCGGGGGTCCTGTCAAAACTCGAAAACAAGCTTCTGCCTCTGCCGAACAATGGCACTTGTTCGTCTCAATACCAAGCCAACGTTGCTTGCGAGTTTGGCCCTTCCACATCAGGGAGCCTCCGTCCTCCGTACTTCTACTTCCGTCCTCACCTGGCAAAATATGGCCCCAGGAGAGAGACCATCGGCTCTCTTCTTTAGGCATGTTCCCAAGTGATGAAGCGATGCCAGATCATAATCTACACTTTGCCTAATTGATAAGCGAGCTTGATCGGCCCCTAGACGAAGTCGTTTTGCGGCGTACCACCCGGCCCGGTATGGTACCATGCAGGGTCCTGGATCTTTGCTTGTGCACGACATTTTCGATGACTTTTGCTATGGGGGATTTGGCCGCTGGGCCGTAGGAGATGCATGGTTTCAAGCGTCTTTTTAGGCCTCAAGGTATCACGAACCGGTGACGGGTGACGTTCCGCTGTGCAGGTGGTGGCAGTTTATGTCTAATATGATTAGGAAGTATAGCCTGCAAACTCGACCCATTATACAGTCCGGTGGCCAAATATCACTCACGAACACCTCAGCATCGTCACTAAGACTTACCTATATGATTGGCAAGGCATTGGCCTCTGCGCTTGCTTCTTCGTCCCACAAGCAGCGAGTGACTACGGACCTATACATCCCTCGACGCTACTGCTATTTCTTCCAGGTTCGATATGGAGATCACTTATAAGTACTTCTGCCAAAGAGCCTGCTAATGCACTATGCAATGCCGCAGCCTCTTGGCGAATATGGACTTGGTTCATCACGCCATCCTTGTCGAACGAAACCTTGAAAGGGCATGTGAAGTTCCTAGCTTCCGACTGTTGTTGGACGTCGAGTGGTCCCGAGGATTTTTTTTTGGATTCAAGTGCCAGGGTTCAAGCATCTGCCTTGGGGTATATTTTGATCTCAAATCGACGGCCAACACTCGCTGCTTTGCAATCGATATCAAAGTTCACCATATTCACAACCAGAATGGCAGGCAAAGTTCCCCCTTTGGTGATGAGCAACACCAAAGATGATTTATTGAAAGCTCTCAACATGGCCCCTGAAACTTACACGATGATGGCGGTAAGCCTCGCCAAAATTTCATAGAACAACCTGCAGATGTCATGCTACGAATGGGGGTTTCATGCACCGTTTCCTAGAATCAAGGATAACACGGGAGTGCTTACTGATATTTTCTTATGTGGCAGAAAGAGGCAGATAATGTCTACAGGTGGTTGACCCAAGGAGGGTATCATCTCAAGGATAACTGTTCGCGGAGACCACCATACGATTGGAGTGACATCAGAGAGAAGTCGAAAAACGAAGCATACGAACGCATTGCCCAGTCTGGCGACGCGCATACGAGTTATTACTGGAATCTTGCCGCACCCACCGAGGATTGCTCTAATTGGATTGCAAGATGGTTTCTTTACCACAAGTTTCGCTATCGTGACGGGAGAAATCGAAATTCGGCCAAAGATGATAGCTCGAAGCAATCAAGCCGCAGCTCGAGGGGCTCCGGTGGTTCAGGTAGTTCCAGCAGCCGTTCTTCGAGACAATCAGGCCACCAGAGTTCTAGACACTCCCGCGTCGACCAATCCAACAGTACACAAGCAAATGTACCTTACTATGAGCCTCAGAGTTCTTACTACACCACTAGTGCAGCAAGTTCAAGTAAGTTTTCTTCATTTACCCCGGACCTTCCTTTCCATTTTGAGCGAACCCCCTGATGCTTCTTCCCCACCCCCGGGGCAATCTACAATCGGCATCAAGGTCTGACCCGGAGATAGGTACATATCCACAGCAATACTATACACCACATGGTATGTGCCCCTCAGGATCATTGACTCTGTCTAGTTTATGAATGTAATGCTGATTTTGTGCAGCATCTTCTTCAAGCGATTATTCTTCGTATAGCAATAGCAACTACACTTTTGACCACCGAATTCGATATGACCAAGGCTTCAAAGAAGAGGACGACCAGAGTCCGAAGACGTACTACGATCCTGTCAGAGACGCCGATGCTACGAGGAACTAGAGCATTTGAGCGTTTTATGCGCAAAAGTTGGATGTTTGCGTTCTTTTCTTCTTGTGGTTTAGAGGAAACGAACGAATTTCATTTATTATACCATTCTTTTTTCATTTTTTTTGATAGAGATTGAGGTCTCGCTTTTTTTTCTTCTTTTCTTTTCTTTGTTAGGTGTTTGCGGATTCCTCTTTTTTCCCTTCATAACTCGGGCAGTATACCTTATAATTATGATATATGATGTGGGATTGAGGGATGGGATGGGATGAGATGGGATCTGGTGTATTATTTTGCTGTTTATTGCTTTGGGGCATTTTTTGTGCATGTGCATGTGCATGTGCATTATATACATGAACGTTTTCTTGCTTCTTATATATGCTACACGGGTATACATCACTTTGAGTTTTTTTTGATACTGGTGAAGTTGTGGTGAGTTTATGTGATACTTTTTTTCTTCGGATTTTGGGAATTCTGTTTATGAAGTTTTTTGGTTAGGGGGTTGCGATGTATATCAAATTGAAGCCTCTCTCGTTCCTTTCGAAAGTTGGTGTATGACCATGTTCACTCCGTTTTCCTGTTCTCAAAGCCCGAACAGGTATTTCTCTTTCTTCTCTGTTTTTTCCCCCTATACGATGGTGTGGCACCTTCCAGCCTTGCAGAAGAATGGGAGTTGCGAATGTGGTGGAAATGTGACACGTATTTTTCAGCCGTGGTGTAACGGATTCCACGAGTCACTGTGTCCTTGTTTTCTTCTTCTTTCTTTCTTTCTTTTCGTGTGTCCTCGTGGACGTGATGATGGACTGTGGTCCTTACGGGAGGACAGGTGTGTTCTATGACACGATGGGACACAAGATAGGACCCCTAGAATGCGTGTTTCTATAGAGGGGCTAGGCCGGATGTGAGTGTCGAGTGGGGGATGGAGGGAACTGACGTCTGATGCAGGGTTTATGCACTACATCGAGGGTGCTACATCGAGAGATCGATGAGATATGGTGGTGGTACGAAATGAGTGCTTGGGGTTAGGCTGCGGTATTGGGATAGAGATAAAAGGGATTCTTCATTATCTACTAATCAGATTACTTCTTTGAGTTAAGGGATGCTTTGGGTCGACTATTGACTGGGATTTTGGGAAGGAGCAAGTGGCTAGTGACCCTTTTAGTTTTTTTGCTTCCATCCTAGTTCTGAACTTTTAGGAGGAGCAACGCATATCACTACTGCGCTTGCCTGGGACCTCTGGGAGTGGATGTTTGTGCCGGTTATCTCCTTTGTTCTGGAGCCAAAATCGTATCTATATCTTTTGTGGTGGCACAACCTGTCAGGGGTTGTGGCGAGATAAGGCGGGGTGGGGTTGTGTTCTTGTTGTGAGTTTTTCTTGCGAAGCTGGCTCTCTTTCTTTTATTTCTCTTAATTTTCCGTAGGGGATTTTGAATTTCAAGGATAGGTAAAAGTGTTAGGAACTTTGGCCCTTTAGAATATACAAGAGGTAATTTTAGTAGTAGTGCGGATACCTCCCCCCCCCCGGCCCCCCTCTTTTTAATTGTCTGTAGAAGCACAGACATTTCACATCCAAACGTACAATATATACACACCCTTTTCATGAGCTATCATATTTTCCTTTTTTTATTTTGAGCATTCGGGCATTTTCGAGACGTTGCAATCTACGTTGGTTTCGCCACACACGTACAGTGTGCTTGCATCCTTGTTCCATAAACTTACTACCAGTAGTGGTCTAGTCGATCCCCCACGCGGGGGAAACATAGGAATCTATTGAAGAGATATATCCCAAAGATACTAACTGGGGGGTATGACGGGATGTGTGATCAAGATTAAATACTCCGAACGAGTGAGGTGGTGATTAAGAAGTGTGGAGGATGGAGGGTGGTATTGGACCCCGGATGGGGAACCCGGTCCGGATGGAGGGGTTGGAGGGTTGATGTAGAAGGGTTATTGGGGGGTTGTACGAGGCAGGTACCCCTTGCTTAAGTTGCTTGAGGGGTGTGCTTGTGTGGCTCTTTTTGGAGGGGGGTTACGAATGATAAGAGGGGTGAGTGGTGGAGGGCGTGGGGTGGTTGGTGGTGAAGTTCGTGAAGTATGATGGTATTGTGCGTTTTGAGGTTGAGTCATTTTTGATGTTGTCTTCCTTGTGGTTGGAAGTTGTGTGTGGGTGTGTGATCTTAAGTTTACAATTATTGTTTAGGGTCAGTTTTTTGGATAGCAAAATGGGAGGTGATTCGTCGGTTCCCTCTCTTGGGGTGAGTAGAAATTGAAAGAGGATTGGTTGGGAGGGTGGTAGTCGTTTAGGATTACTAGGGAGTTCTAAGTCTTGCGTTTGGGATTGATTTGATGCAGCCTAGTAAGAAAAAATGTATCTTCATATTCTATCTGCTTGGAGGAGAGTTAAAATGCAGAATTAATTGAAGGTATATTTGCTTTCTTCGTCTGACACTGATTATGATAGATGCAAGAGCTTCATTGGTGCTAGTTTCTTGTCGTTAAGGGAATCAATAGTGGAGGAGGACTAGGCATCTGTTATTTTTGCGATGATATGTTGTGATGTGGTGTGATAATGCTCAATAAGAAACTTCGATTTCCGCGATCGTGATCTCTTTGAGTTAGTAACAAGCATCTAGATTATGAAAGGAAACAATATTGCCGATTTCAATCTGTAGTTTAAACTGGTTCGGGAAAACGGATGATGTTTCGTTATTTCCTGCCCAAGTTTTGGATGACTGGGGGTTTTTACTACCATGTTCGATTTAACTTGGTATCTACAAAATATCTAAACTGGTGAATGAAAAATGAGATGCCTAGTTTGAATCGTGTTTTCGAGTGAGTGAGTGGTTTTGTTGATTCCTAGATTTTCGAGCATTTGGAGAGAAAACCCACTCCCCGCTACTGGAGGAGTTCTAAATTCGTGACAGTAACATATTTTCTTTCTATTCTACAATTGTCTTAATGCTTCTGGAAGCATCAAGATAAATTGAATTAAAGTTTTCCAGGCAATTTTTCTACTTGAGACACAATTAAACGATTAGGGGGGCAGAGGATATGCCTTCAACTCTTGCCCCGTTACGTATTCATTATGTAATCCCTGTTGATATCTAGCGTTAAAATGCAGAACTTTAGCCCGTCTTACAGATAGCCTTCCCTCACAATTTCTTCTTGCTTCTAGACCAAATGCAGTCTTTCAATTACCCTGTCACTTCCTCTTATTTTTCTGATATTTCGACGGGGAATAACCTCATTTCTTATGATTAACATTCTATAGGCGGCCAAGTACAAGGTAGATTTCCTCAATTCAATCAGCCGACAGAGAATACCAACAACCTCTTCAACTACCGTTGCTGGATTGTCATAGGGTACCGAAAAGTCGAGACTCGGACAAATTGATGCATGTGGCTTAGCAAGCCTTCCCAATGGTGGAGATCGTTGATTCCAAGCTGAATCGCCGAGTACCTTTTAAGATGGAGGAGAGACCGGCCCCGCGGCTCTTCTGTCGTGCTGTGCTTGGTTGGTTGTGAACTCTTGGTAGTTTATGTGCTGTATCTTTGTGGCATCCTGGTTGGATGTGGCCTTTGGGGAAAGTGATATACTTTGTGTTTTGTGACTTTCTTATGACGTGATTTTAAGCATTGTGGATTCTCGGGGTAGAGGGATGTGATCCCCCGGGTTTGAAAGGCGTCGACTGGGATACATGGGTGTTGTGCGTGATGGAATGGGTGGTGGTGAGATAGGGAGGTTGATGGTGTGAAGAGGGTAGGATTCGGATGAATGACTGGGATCTACGGCCGTCTATTTCGGCTTTCGAGCACGGGTTTGATGGTTGATAAGGTTGCTCAATGACACTGGCACACAGTAGCAGAATAGTAGAGGTTTTATAGATGGCGTGCTTTTATTTCCCTCTAAATGGAGGATAAGATGGGCTTTTAAAGACTAGTATTATACTTTCTTCTTGGATACTTGATTAACCGCTGCGGGGTTGTTATATGTCATTGCTAGTCTTAAGTTTTTCTAGGCATTTAAGTTGAATTGTGAGTTTGGTTGTTTTGCTAGTGAATAAAAATCGAGATATCACAGTTAAGAAGAGACTGAATTCAATTATCTCATTGAGAAGCATGTACCATTCTCCCCCCCCCCCGAATTGATTGAGAAATCAAACCCTGGGGTTTCGTAATGAATTAAAAATACATTTCGGTACAAAGACCCGGGCGAATCAAAGGAGGAGAAAATGTAAGCGAGTTTAAGCGGAGCGCAATTGCTCGTGGTGGGAGAAATGGTTGGTTGCAAAGTGAGATGTGACAGGAATAGCGAATGTTCAGACGTTATGTTTAAAACAGTTTGTTCAATGACTATGCAATCTATGCAAATATTAAGCACGATTGAGCATACCCACCTCGCTTACAATCCAAAACGTGACAAAACGTGACCAATACAGAATGTAGATGCTTCTAAGCCTTTTTCTGAGCCAAAATTTGAAGCGAATTAGCACGCTTTGTTCACTAATTAAATAATTAGCCAACTTTGCCTGAATATATTCTAAATATATTTATATGATACTCTATAATTTTCGACATTTGAGACATAATTGAATTAATTCAATTACCCTAAATAGTCTCGAAAAGTATGATTTAATACCTGAAATTACTAGAATCACCACTCAATTGCAATTGGTGAGTAAAGTATACCAGAATACGTATTGCTCTCATATCGCAATCCCGAGAAGCGATTTAAGAAGGCTGTTTAGGGAGTAAGAAGGGACTGATATTAAATATAAAGCACAATTTTTGCGCAAAGACCCCGTGTATATCTCTTCTTTTACTTCCATCGTAAGGTGTATCTTGCTAAGATTAAGTTCTTTCATATCGCCTACACGCACCGGAGTTTAAGATATACCTACAGTACCTATATATGTCCAACTCACTAGATCCCCGCCACTTATCTCATACTCATGTATTTCTCCCATAGAAATGCAATAAGCTGTCCGGTCATAATTCATAGCAATCGCAGTGATGTTGGGTTGTGGTTGATCCAGAGTCGGTGTAGAAAGACCTCTCCATCGTTGGAAGTTATTCCACTTGCTCGTGATGCTTCCATTAGGATACAGCTTAGCGGTGTAAATATCTGATAACCCCCACGCAGTGGTGTACAGTGGAATTGCGGCAAGCTGTGATATTTCTTCGCGGGGATCGTCGAAAGTTGTTCCTGCTATCATTAGCGTAGCTCAGTACTTGAAACATGCCGGCATCTCTTGACCTACTAGTCTGCCAAACACCCCATTCAAAGGAAAATTCTTGCGTGACCTAATTACTCTCCACATAACCCTTGAGTAGCCAAGGCACTTTCTCGGTACCATTATCAACAAGTAGAATCATTGCCATGCCGGTTCCTGGGGCAACAACAGTATTACTCACGAAGACACCGGAAACCTCACCCCAACCCTTCCCAGAAGTAAAACCTATTGCTTTGAGTTTCTGATTGGGATCTTGATACATAATAGCAACGTTATTCAAACACCAAGGCTGCGATGAGCAACAGCGTTGCCAGGCAGCTGCCAACTGGGAGTTGGGGTTGCCATTCATTCGCTTTTCGGTCATTCCACCCACTGCCCAAGTACGAGCTTGAGGGTGTGTCGTGTAAAATTCCATGATGTTGTTTTTCGTCGAGTAAAAGTAGACAGAAATTTGGAAACTGCAGGCAAAGGCGCTTGCTAGTGTAGAATTAATAGTGCAAGAATCAGTCCGAGGTACAGTCACTGCAATCGATGTTCCCGGAAGAATAGGGTCAAACTGCTTGTTTCCTGCAATCAAAACCGGAGAAACTGACCATGTATTGTTTTGTGAGTCCCAATGTGAAGCCATGATGGAATTTGTTTTGTTCTGATGGAATACTCCATGATGCTGGAAATTGACACTGTCGGCCCAGTTGACCGATGCAATTGTCGAGTTCTCTAAAGGTGTGGATTTCGAAATACTATCATTAAATGCCGATGTTGGACTTGGATTCGGTAAATTTGGGATTGATGAGTTTGTCGGCGATGAAGTAGGCAACACCAAATTTGATAATGGTGCTGTTGATGAACTTTTCTTCGACTCTAACTTGTTCCCCGTCCCAATCGTCCCTCCCACTGCTCCAGCTACGATTGCAATAATAACACAGGCCGCAAGAATGGCTACAACAGTAAATGGTTTCCTCTTGATCTTACAAATTGTGGCTCCACCTTGGCTATTATCTTTGGTTTGTTCGCTAGACTGTGCAATCGAAGCTCTGGGTCTGAGGGAATCTCAGGCTGTCTACTGCTGATTTCTAGACCCGGCTGGTGGACTTCCAAGCCCGGTTGGTTGTACTCCTAACCTGGTTGCTCTTCGTATGCCCTCTCAAGTGTGCTATGAGGCGCCTGGTTGTCCATTGATCAATTCCAAAGACACAGAAATTCTGTTTCTACCTCGCACTTATTTCGAACGTTGCCAATTGAAGAAGTTTTGTGATAGGCACCTCATCGGTTGCTTGAAAAATGGATCGCGTCAAAAGTTGTTGAAAAATGGTGGGGAAAGTAAAGAGCCTGAACTTTTGATCATAGCTGTGGTGTAGACATGTTCGTGATGGGGGCGGTGGATGAAACTGAAATACTGGTAATTTATGTTGAGTCGCATCAGTTATTTGACCGGAAACAAAACATGTCGATCTAGTCGACATTGGTTGTTCATTGGATGAAAAATGGGACGGTAGACAGGAGTAGTGGTACAGGTAATCTCAGAAACCGGAAAGGGTGTAAAGATAAGTTACATGTGCAGCAATTTATATGATTTCAATACTAGCTGAGGCAAACGGTCCCCCTTGTGCGACTCGCTTCCCTCGCTTCCGCTTATTTAACCACCCGGCAGTTCCAGAACCTTGAGGCACCATTTCTTCGTTCGCACGCACTGGGTATAGCATTGGGGGCTTGGGAAGCAAACAGTAAAAGGAAACAAAATAGATTTGAGGTTGTGTCGCACATAGTAAGTTGAAAATTCAAGACAGCATAGTCCCTTTAAAATCAAAAATTCAGCTCTCTCCTTGAACCTGCCGCGCTAAGGTATTCACGGATTATGCTCCAGCCTTAGGTTTTTTTCTAAGGCTATCCAGTATCACGCGGCTGGTTCCTAGGTGCAAATTCTTGTGTAACTGAGTATTCAGTGAGCTATCAAATACCAGGTAACCTAAGTAAGAACCCTGGGCGATGCTCCGAGTACAGCTGCTGATTTGATACCAGCACTAAAGCTAGAACGAGCGCTAATATAGGTTAGCTTAATACAAGCCAGATAATCCCTAAGCCCTATATTGTGTTTCTACAAAGAAAACGTTAGTAATAGCCATCATTGTTGTAACGTGTTATTAAGAAAAGATAGAGGTGGGCTCGGCGCAAAGCCCATGTTCCTTACATCTTTTGTAGCCAGAACGAGATGTAAATAGGCTACCAAATTATCCAGTAAGCCACTAAATTTGGAGGTAAAAAAGAGGCTTTGTGAGTGTTGGTATGACTTGGTAGTCATAAAGTGTGATGCAACAAGTGGTTGTATTCCTATATCTTATTTCATGAAGAAATAAAGCAGAAGAAGGGGTGGCATCCCACAAGCTTAAGTATGTGAGTGGCAAGCCACTCACATGAACCTAAGCATGTAGATCCACCGTTCCATAAGCTTGGGTATGTGAGAAGCGGGCTCCTCACATGAACCCAGCATGTGGATCTCCTGGAACATAATGCAAGGTGCTATTCACCAGGAATGTATAGCGACAGCGAGTAAGCTAGATAGTCCGGTATGCCATTAAAAAACGACTGGCTTATAAGCCAAACCCTACAACGGCGGAGTAAGCTATCAAATGTCGAGTATGCAGTGTGAGAAATGATTAGAGTAGAGTAGAGTAATCGCCTATGCTCTACTCCGGTCAATGAAATATGTTGTTACTCATACTCTACTCTGCTCTTCTCCAAGTTACTCAGAGTAACGTTGAGTAATGTTGAGTAACGTCGAGCCGACTATCGGAGGTCGGACCGGGCACTAGTGTGACCGCCACCATGCGTCCTGGCATGCCAGCCCTAGAATGCTCCCCCTGGAGCGCTTTGTTACGGAGTTGGAGGAACTAGGGGTGGATCACAGGGAGCACGGCACGTGCGTGCCGCGGGAATCCTGTATATAGGCTTCTGTTCCTCTGGAACTCTTTTCTTTCTCTACTTTATTGTTCGATCCATATAGCAGTATTCGGCTGGACTCCGTATTCATCACAGCAAGTAGTGGTTCGCTCCACACGTTTACACGCTTCCCCTAGAATGCTTGGCTAATTAGCCGAGACTATGCCCATACTCATGTATATAAGGGCCCCAGGCTCCTGAGTTCTGCTCCTCTTCTCTTCTCTCCTCAGCTTAGAATCCTTGAATAGACAGTTCCACAGTGCCTAACCTATACCTGGCGTAGTCGTGCATCTTGTGCGGTCCATCAGCTGTGCGTGTCGTCACAACTAGGAGAGTATGGGAGTAATTATAAGTCACTTAACTGTAGTTCTAAACAGCGAGTTTAAACAAATATAGGTGTTTTTAAAGAGAGATTAGTAACTAATTATAAAATAAACGTTTCTAGTATTTAAAATCAGTATTTCTTAAAGTAAAATTCTAGGAAATTGTATATAAATATCACGTGTTATTACTCAGAGTAGTTACTCAGAGTAACGTTGAGAATGTAAACGTGTGGAGCGAACCACTACTTGCTATGATGAATACGGAGTCCAGCCGAATACTGCTATATGGAGCGAACAACAAAGTAGAGAAAGAAGAGAGTTCCAGAGGAACAGAAGCTTATATACAGGATTCCCGCGGCACGCACGTGCCGTGCTCCCTGTGATCCACCCCTAGTTCCTCCGACTCCGTAACAGAGTAATGAGTAGTTTTGTGCTTACATTGCGAGTAGGCCAATCTCATGGTTAAGGACCAAAAGGAGAAGTCACTAGTAAGATAAGAATTACCCAGGAAGCCATCAAAGAGAGAGTAACCCAAGCACCAAATTTGACGAATAAGCTAAGCAAACATCGAGTAAGCTGTCTAGTCAAATTGATACCTTTCTACCTTCGACCCAAGGAGGATTTCTCTCTCTTCACACTAAATCTTTCACCTACACTTATACTCACCACCATGCAAGAGAGGGTAAACTCCAACCCAGCCTCCCTAAACTCACAACTGCTTTGAGGAGATAATTGAGCAAAAGTTCTCGCGATACAACAAACTATACTACCTCAATTTTAGAAAAAAGAAATGGCCAGGAAGTGGATGAGAATCCCACTACTTGGATTGAGCTGAAATTTCCTTTCCCCTCCTTCACCAAACCCCTCTATTTTAATTAGGGAAATATCACAGCTTGGTGTCCTGCATATATTCACCATTTTTAGGTCATAGGTAATTCAAGTTCAGATGAATGATAAGGGTGAAATAACGAGATGAAAATAATAAGAATGATGAGATGATAATACGTCTTAATTTAGTTTCTGCGATTTCATCTGTTTGTATATTCTCTTATAGTCACCGAATCTGTGTTGATTGTGTGGGTAGGAGAGCTTATGGTGTCACTTTGGGACAGATACAGGAGTATGAGAATTGCAACGAAGATCCGACGAGTTGGACTTACATAGATACTGCAGATATATGGTGCGGACAAGTCGTCAAATAGATAGGAGGCTATAAGAACCTCAATCATGCGTTGTATTTGTAGCAATATATACTTATCAGGTATCCATTCAACTTCAAACTCCCTCGTGCTTTAAAACTCGCAAACAAATCAATCATCATGCTTCGAGCTCTTCTCCTTCCCCTTCTTAGTATCATCATCCTTCTGATCATCCTCACTCTTCCCCTTCTTATCCTTATCACGTTCCTCCTTCAACGCATCATGGACAACCTCACTGCCCTCATCCTCTCGCTCATTCCACTCAACGTCATACTCGTCAGCGATAATCTTGATCTCCTTCCGTAACGCATTGGCTTCTTCGATCATGGATTCCCATTTCTGTACATCGAAACCGCGTGCTTGGTAGAGTGTATTTTGACGTCGAGAAACGGTCAAGTTAAGAGCGGAACGATAGGATACTTCGCGGTTATGGTAGAGGAACCATAGGTAACCGAGCATTATTGTTGAAAGACCTGCGAGGTATGTTATTGGCTCCATTGTATCCTAATATATAGACAATTAGCTTCTTAACTATGAGGACATTGCCCGTGGGGGAAAGGCGAGACTTGCCCAGCCATAGTCTGTCTGAAAAGTAAAGTAATAACAACTTCCCCACCAAGCGGCTAAGACACCAAATCCACCCATAGCTAGTCTCTGCGCGCTTTTGTGCGCAAGCTCATCACATTCCTTCTTCACACTCGCTAAATCCGCAAGCTTTCTGGAAGTTTTCCGCAGGCGAACACGTAGGTAATGAGTACGATCGTTAAATGAAGGCACACCAACGCGGATTTCTTTGGAAGCTCCTTCAATCTCGACAGCAAATTCCGCGCCTCGAGCAGCATCGCGGATGAAATCCCCAATTTCAGTAGACGAAGACCAGCGTACAAATTTCTGATCCTTTTCAGCAGCAGTCCCCTCTCTCCCTTGTCCAGAATATGATTCCACTCCGCCTTCACCTGGGCCACCTCGTAATCCGCTTCGCATTTCTTCTCGTCTATCCCTGATTTCGTCGCGTGATGAACCCTTGATCTTGCCGAGCTTTATGACTTTCCCATCAATCATTTGTTCGTCTGTACCCTCCTCGTCTGCCTCACGGCCTTTTCGGGGGTCTGGTTTGATTTCATCTTCTGCACTGTCTTCCGCGCGGAAATAGACATTGGGTATCTTCTCTTTGCCATCTTTTCCTTGTATCATGGGGAGTTCGGATTGTATGAGGCGTTCGAGGTAGGAAAGTGGTTGTTGGGGGTGGACGAGGAGGGCGAGTGGTTCTATGGATTTTCGATCTGAGTTTTTGTCGAGGGTAGTGAGGGGTAGTATTAATTTCAGCAGACGTGAGGGCGTAGTAAGGAGCTTGCCTATATGCTTTTGTTAGTCTAGCTTTGGGATCGCAAGGTAGGGTTATCACGAACCCTTTGTCATTGCACCAGCACTGCGATTCCTTCTTACGGGTGGTTGATCTGCACCTTCTCTGTGCCATGGCGTTCGTTCTTGTAGCTCTTTCTCCTCGTTGATTGCTCTGTCGATTTGGGAATTGAAGTCATTGTCGCTTTTGCCCTCGCCCTCGGCGTCTCCCACTAGCTCCTTTTTGCTTAACTCTTTGGCTTTATCGGTATGTTTCGGTTTCTCCAAAAGTATTCTTCTACAGGAGAAGCTTCGTTGCGAGCATGGATATAAGAATCTCAGAGGTTGTGGTTGTTGAGAGTGATGCTTGTCGAAAAGGTTGACAATGGGAATCTGACTTTGCGATGCTCTGATGCTCGGGAATACCCGAAGTATTCCCTTCATCCTGCTAGCTTGCTGGCCAGGAGGTTTTCTGGAAAGGTTTGTTATGAGACCAATGGTTCTCGAAAATAAAGGTAAAGGGTCATCGACTCATTGTTTGATTATCTCGTGGAGGTATCTCGGAGTGTTTTGTCCTGTTGACCAGACCTTCTGTTACATTCAAGCACCTTGATTCGGCCAAGAACATCTACGTCATCCCGGCGTGTCTAAAGGCACACCCCTTAATATTCAGGTAAAGTCGCAATTGACAATAAAAGCACACGTGAAAGCAGCAGTAAATAGAAGGGCTTACCTTTCTCATTGTTGGATCTTTCTGGTGTGATTTAAGGTAGGACAATTTAGAATATTACCCTAAGCTTGAGTATCCTGACTCTCTAGATTGATTGCTGTTGCTCAAGAAGTAATTTATTGTCTAAGCCTTGCGACTTTCTATTACGATCAAACTGGGTTAATATTCTAAACTGTCGCAAGGATTGAGGTAAGTACTATGAATTACTCGGAGGGTTGGAATAACGAGAGGTATAAAATATACGAGGTCGCAGTCAAAAGTTTTATTGCACGTCGCATATTTCCAAAAAAAAAAAAAGAAGAGAAAAAAAAGGGATTTAGAGATCAGACGAAAAACAAAGCGAATATGTAACGTCTGAAAGCGTTTTTGTTGCACATCGCTTTTTTCAACTTGTCCCAAATGTGTTGGTTCAATGAATGGAGATCAGATGAAATTTAGTTTAGTGGATCTAAGAATCAAAACTATTTACTGCCCCTTTTATTGTCCATTGCGAGGTTGAGTACTGGAAAGTTAGACAATTCACAAGCAATAAGACCAAGAAATTTATGAAGAATGGTTCTCAATTCATATGTGCAAAAAGAAATAAAATACATCCAAAAAGGCATCCATGCCCCCCCTCCTTTTTAATCCGCTAAAAAAATGTACCAAACAAATGTCAATCAATGAGTGTCTGGAAATGAAGTTGCCGAGTGTGAACTCGAAAAGTTTATACAAGAATTCTCCCCCTCAACGATGCTTCTTTATGCAGAGGTGACATCACTGCCGAAGATGCAGACACTTCCATCAGCGCCGGAGGAAACCTCGGTTGGCTCAGATCCAGAAGCGACACCCTTGAAGTTGGTGCAGACTTCCTTAACGCTGGAAAGCTTGGAGTTGGTGATTGTAGCGGTGTCACCGAAGTTTCCGTTGACGCCGGCAATCAGATCTCCTGAAGTGGCAGTAAGACCGTCAATAATAACGTGTCTCTCATTGCTGGCCTTGCAGTTTCCGCAGGATCTGTAAAGCTTGCCAAAGGTGTCGACAGTGAAGTCAAGAATCTTTACTGTTCCGGCACCGTTGTGCTGGATGACCTTGTCGTCAGCTCCGAAAGCTCCTCCTCCGTTGATGGTTGTTGTAGCACTGGCATCCTGGAGCTTGACAGTGAAAGCGTCCTCGCAGACGGCAGCCCACCAAACATTCGTTAGAGTACAAGCACCTTGGCAGTGAACACCCTCAATTTGGTTGGCTCCGATGATAACGTTGGAAAGGGATCCACCTTCTTCGATGTTGAAGACTGCATCGGAATCGTCACCCTCTACTTGTCCAGTGCAAGAAACACCTCTGTCAAAAGAAACCATTCCACCATCGAAAGATCCACCAGCTGCGATGGTTTGAGCAGCAGAGAGAACGGAAGTACCAGATGATGCTGGGAGAGATCCACCGGATGAGCCTGATGAAGAGCCCGATGTTGGGGAGGCAGTGGTGGAAGCCTTGGATGAAGCGGCAGTGGAGGCCTTTTCCTTTCCGCTTGCTGCAGCTGAAGTTGCTCCAGAAGAGGCTTTCTTGGTAGTCGAGGCGGAAGCCTTCTTAGTTGAAGTTGCTGCGGCTGCATTCTTGGTTGATGATGTCTTTGCAGCGGCGTTGACCTTTCCAACAAGACTGGATGCTGATGCTGATGCGGACTCGTCACAATCGCGAGCTACAAGACCATAGTTCCTTTGAGGAGCGGCAGAGACACCGAGAGCGAGGGCCAAGATGGCGAGGTTGATGTTTGAGAACTTCATTTTGAGTGTTGATTAGGGTGTTGGTTAAAAGATGGTTGGATGGTTTGTTGAATGAATTGTGCAATGCTCAGCAAAGTTCAGAAAAGAAGCAAAGACTGTTATGCTCGCAGAGCTTTTGTGTTTGGTAGTTGATGAAGAAGAGAGAGCGTGAAAGCAAATGTGAATGATGAGAAATGAAAGAGAGAACTCTAGAAGACCATTGACATATACTTATATCAACCTATAATGTCTCTTATATACCAATAATTTGCGATGAGGCTGACGGAGGCGTGGAAAACTCCATAGAAACAATATATTTCGAAACGAATTGTCTGTTTGGAGATATATTGATTACTGAATGTGAAATGGGATGAGCCGCTCCCTCAAGGGGGGAATGGGTACTGTAATGATTAACACAGGGGTACGAGCCTGGAAAAATCGACTTGAGCTGTTCGTCCAGCATGATTTTGTGTGGACATCCCCAGAATTAATCCGATCTTCCAACCATCCCGAAGTTTGTTTAATTCAGACGGGGCGTAAGTTGGTCCATACTCGATCGGTCTATATCGAACTTGTTTAATATATGCCCGATACCGTGGTTGGCAGCCTTCCCCAGATGAAGCTAACTGTTAAGCTTACACTTAATGCGGTGGTGATAGATTAAAAGTACTCACTCATAACCCCAGGTATCACCCGCGTCGGCAAAACACCAACCCAACTTGCATCCAATTCCAGAATCTCATGATCACCAACATCGAATGACGGATTGGACAGTCCACCCATTCGTCACCTCGAGCCAAGTCAACATCCTGAAACGGTGAAACCTCAAAAACTCGGAATATGGTATCGCCAAGAACTTGGCGCCAAGAAGAGTCGACATTGAGCGAGGTTTTCGGACAGAAGTGGAAAGGGTGATGCTAATTGTGTCGTAAGCTCAGGGGGACTTTTGTTATTGAATGCTATTGATAGCCTCTTGGTGGAGGTTTGCGAGTTGTTTTCATCAAATACCAAGGCAGAACGCCGTAGAATGTTGGATATAAAAGCATCAAGAAAGTCAAATTCTCGATTTTTCTCCACTGTGCGTCCTACATTCGACATTTTGTCTGAATCGACCCGATTGGGCACTTCGCAATCTGCAACTGGTGGACGGCTCCCAACATCAAAAGAAATTACGACTCTGGACGAACGCACGACTAGCTAACATGGAAGTGCTTTATATCATACGAAAATCAAGAAGTAATGGAAAATTCATGAAACAGAATAGAGATGAAAAGCAGATAGTCATCTCGTAAAGTACGGAGAGCTGGAAAAGCAAGGAAAGTAAAACGCAGCTCTATTTCCAACTGGGACAGGAAAAAAGTCGAGGAAATGATGTCATTCGCAAAACAATAGGAGCGATACCGAGCCCCTCTTCCCCTTTCTATTTCTATTCGAACTTACCCTGGACTGTTAGCACTATTTCGGCTTGCCTGTGTATGATTTTCTTCTCTGGAAGAAAGGTCGATGCGATTGGCGATGGTTGTGGGTTTATGCTGCCTACGCCATTGCTTGTGTTATTGAAGGACAACAGATGTTAACCCGTGTAGTACTCCAAATGGAACAACCAGCAAGATCTCCTGGTGTATTCCAGAGTGCAGCAAGTTCACTCTTGGGTATTCGTTTGTCTCTGCCATATGACCAGCAGTTCTACCGGAATTTACCAATTAAGAAGATTCCACTTCGTCTTCGATCCCAGATAGAACTCCTGGAGCTATTCTAGGCCGACCGGGAAGGTTGACACAGAACCTAAAGCAGGTCAGATGCAACCTAGAAAGTGCTAGTTCCACGTGATGAGTTACGATCACATGGTCTATATCATCAATGGACAATTTGACCTCCAATTTTTTCACAGATTGAAAGCGAACAATTATTGGAAACTTTTTTAAACAATGCGAACGGAATTTCAGTCCAATTGAAGCAATGCTATCGGGCACGTGATCAATCCACATTCTTAACTTGGACGAATTTTGGCCTAATTTCCTTTTCCAATTGGAAGAGGTGGGATGCTTCTATGGATAGTTAGTAAGACGTTCAATGACCAATCATTATTTTATTGGGTCTTGAAGGGTTATCGAACAGAGATCGCTCTTCAATTGTCCTAAATTGGTCAATGTTACCTATGAGGCTCGATAAGATGTCTATCGGCCGGTGGAGTAGCCTCCAATAAAAATTACCTAAGGTGGCAATAAAGCTTGTTTTGTGGAAACGCCGCTGATGATCGATTGATGCACTCTCAAAATCCCCCTTAACATGATAGGTTATTTTCTTAGAAGCTGGGTTGTATGCATGCTGTTTTTGGTGTGCATTTTGCTGAAGGTGTGGCCAGTACGCTGGACCAGTCCTGTAGCGTATGTACAAAATAAAAGGGGGTTCTGTCGTAGGTCAGTTGAGAATTGCCCACATGAGACTAAGCGGGCCCCTAAGCCCAGTATAGATTTAGCGTGTAAATCCCCGCCTTTTTCGTAGTTTGAACCTGGAACCACCATCTTCTTCAACACAACCCCTCATACTCACCACTTGCGCCCTTTCTCTCGCTGAATTTTCGCTTTTTCATGTTTCACCGGTAGCACTACTAGCTGGCAGATGGCATCGTGTTCAGGATGTCGCCAGAAGCCAGCGTAAGCAAACCAATCACAGGTCGGAGAACGGTCTGCGACCATTGTAGAAGACGTCGTAAGTAACACTCTATTCCCAATGCAGGCGCAAGTGCAGGTGCCATATACAGCCCTACTTGGCTTTATCTAAGCAAGCAAGCTCCGCACAACGACACCTGCCATATCATATTTCAAGTTCAAGCACTGATGACGAGAGGAAGGCATACGATGCGATGGCGAGTTTCCTTGCGCGCCTTGCAAGAATGCGTCCCTGAGTTGCAAAAGGGACCACGTCCCCAAAAGAAGGGGACCGAAAAGAGGTACAGGACGAGTCATAAATGAACTCAGAGCTGATGATGGAAAACCAAACTTGAAGACACGATCAAGTGGAGGGTCTGTTGCGGGAAGTCAGAGCACTGGCACGCCTTCGTAAGTTTACACATATGTTTTTCAAATTCCTTCCTGTTTCATATTATCTGAATTTGCCTATCCATCTTTGCAGTACTTGAAAGTGGCAAGATTGAAAGAGTAGTGACCGCCATTACACCACTGGTAGAACATGCCTAAGTGGGCGTTATTCTTGAACTTTCTCCATCTTTCCACTCAAGAACTCCGTGTATCTCGACTGAAAATCCCTCTGGTATCGTCGAGCAATTTGAGAAAGTCAATTTGATATCGGTCGACACTACAGGTAGCGGTTGAAACCTAAAAGCCAACGTGGTGAGACCGCTGGGCCTTGAACACGTGATACGCCTCGAATCAGCTACTGCTTCTCTATATCACTTTTCCAATCTTACAGCCTGTGATCTACTTCTACTTTTTTCCAAAAGTGCTGACAAACTTACAGCATAGATCGATGGTTGTCAGATGCTGATGAAAATACTTCCCCAACTGGCCACAAAAGATGGCATCCCAATTTATCGGACGTTGCGGAGCCAATCGATGAGCCAACGAGCATTTTCACCACTGATCAGTTCCGCCCTACATCTGCTAGCTATCTTTATCTAATTCCAACCTGTATTGACCTTTTTATGGAGCATATTTATCCAATAATGCCGATCATATACATTTCCACTCTTCGCGCTTCCATCACTCGACCACTCGAAATGTTTGAGAAAAACCTCTTGTACGCTCTTTGTGCTCTGACTTCCACTCACATGTCCGGGAAAAGTATTGTCGCACCTGGACCGCCATCGTGGGAAGCAGCCGGCCGCTTTTTTCTTGACGAATGTATTTCAGTTCGACAGCATTATGATTTTGTCGAGGACAAATCACTAGGGGCTGTCATTTCTTCATTCTTTGTATCAACAGCATTCTTTGAGCTTAATAAATCTCGCAAATCTTGGTATTATCTTAGAGAGGCCATGACGATGGGTCAGGACTTGGGTCTGCATGATGAAAAAACTTACACTGGCTTGCCCCCTGGAGAATCACTTTGTCGGAGGAGGACATTCTGGATTTTGTATGTCACTGAAAGGTATTAAATAAAACTCCATTTATCGCGAATAAATCTAACAATCTATAGATCATTTGCGATTTTACGCCATAAGCCACTTACTCTTCAGAAGACCCCGGATTTCCCGACGACACTCCATGAGTATGAAGCACCAGAAATTCATTCCGGGTTTATGCATCTGGTTCATTCCTATCATTTGCTCGATTCGTCATTCGTTGATTCCTGGAACGAAGCCTCAGATGCCCCTGGCTCAACAATAACCTACACTGCCCTGCAGCAGCAGCTTAATCTACCCCATCCAGCACACATTTCTTTAACCGACATTCAGAAAGCAGACATTCTAGTGACAAAGCAATGGCTTCGTTTAATTGTATGGCAATCTTCGATGAGACAGGGTCTTCTTTCCTCGAGTGCCGAAGACGAGAGTATGACTTTTCGTTATCCGCTCAAGATTGCGCATTCTCTCCTAGATGTAATATCATCACTTCCTACAACAAGCATCGAGGTTCATGGGATGGGAATATTTGAGAAGATATTCGAGATTGGCAACACCATGCTGGACGTTATGCAAGCTTGTGGATCAAGCATCGCCAGTGATAGTTATGGTGTTACGCAAGACCCATTCTCTATTTTTGTCAAGACTCTCAGTCAGTCTCCCAATTCGCAAAGACAATACGCCAACTTACTTCTCGCCAAAGCCGCCGAGAAGCCCGAGATACAGAGATTTTCACAGAATCTCACACCTCCTCTTTCTGATCCTGCAACAATACCTCCATCCAATGAGGCAATGCTCGAACCCGGGTTGGCGCCGCAACATTCCCCGTCGAGGAAATGGCGTGGCAGTATAGTTGGTGAGATTGCAGACGACGGTATCTATAAAGAAATTGATGGTATCCCCCAGGGCAATATGGCATGGAATGAGAACACTATTTGGGCTCCTGACTCCGACGAAGTGCAGCTGTCGGAAGGAGCCGTTGTTTTTAAGATGGAATGATATGATGTATGCCCCTTTCACTGTTTTACAGCTCCTTTTACTTTTTTTCCAGATACCATCCATGTCTTATATTATTTATTTATGATTCGCCATAATTATTCCTGGTTCTTTTTCATTTATGTAATAATATATAGTTTCATTTTGTACATTTACGAAGATACATTAACATGATAATATTCACGGTTCACCACTCGAAAATTAATTTTACATATCTTCTTTTCGGGGTGTTTTTCTTTACAAGTTTGGTTACTTCTCTGAGTAAGATGCCAAACACAACCACCCCCCGCCCGATGTTGTTCTAGTAACTCATACAATCAAAACTGTCACTAAAGACTACTTCAAAAATTTAAGAACTCTAATTTCTGGTTCTTTGAACATTTCTCGAGTAATACGTTGTTCGTATCAGACCGTTTCGTGCAATCTCTGATGGAGTAGGCGTACGCGGAGCAAAATAACTGAAGCTCTTACCTTCCCGTACTGTACAACCATGCTGCAAAATCCCACCTCCCAAGTCTTATTTAATTTATAGTTCTTATTTATTAGGTATTGGCCTTTCATTTCCAAAAGGGTTCTTTGGTTAATGCAAATTATTACTTTCCAAAATTCTCGTTTATATCTCGTAAATTTATCGAGAGGTAGTGACCTTCCATTCTCGCGCCACTCTAATCTCACCAAGTAACCTTGCTTGCTCAGGTCTTTCGACCCCCGCCATACGTAACCCATCATCCATATCTTTACTTCTCGCTCTGCCTATGTCTTCCATCTCTACCCCCTCTTCGTCGTTCTTCCTGCTCCCATTCTCCCATGACTTCTTGCTATTTTCATTGACCCCACCCGTAATGGCCTGGGTATAGGGGTTGGGACTCATGATAGCTTTCCAATCACTAGCCTCTGAGTTCCAGCCCACTTGCACTTTCCTAACTCCGATGACATCAGTGCCATTTATTGCCGATACGTCCTCCCACTTCCATTTCGATTTTTTGAACCCGCGATCGCGAATTAGTGACACAAGCACAACAGCATTGGCAATAAAAGTGGCAAGAAGAATATCGAGGGAAGCGAGGAGGGAGCGTCGCGCCTGTGCATTTGCGTTTGCACTTGAGAGGAGACGGGAACCTTGGTAAATCGTGAAAATGATAGAGAAAACGGGGAGAGCTAGGCGGACGAGGATCGAGAATTTTCTAGATTATTGGTTAGCTGAGTGCTGCAAGGGCACGAGATTGACGGGGATACTTACTGCCAGCCATTCAATGTGCTTCCGAAGATCACTGGTAGCGGAAACAAGACCAAGGCGAGATTTGATATCCCGTTTGACAGTCCCATTGTTACTAAAAACTCGTGTCCGCTTCTGCATTGTGCCCCTGGGTCTGGAGTAACTTGCCAGTACTCCAAAAATGGATGGCATGTACCAAGAGCTGAGGCAATCGTCCCTATATAAGTCATGAACAGAAATCCATAGAACCATTTAAGTATTTTCTGGTTTTTTCCATTCGAACTTGCAGTGCTCATGGTAAGGTTGTGTAAAAAAGTACTTGTGCTCAACTTAATAGCCCACAAATACGTTACATAGAGAATCCTAGTGACAAGTACCAACTTGCTTCCAGTTTCACGTCTGCTTATGCCTGAAGCGCTCAGTCCGTCTGTAATTGTATTATTTGTACCGAAAAGAAGAACTACATGAAGCAGTGCCTGGCGTATAATAAGAGGAAATATTGCAACCAGCATAATTATGTCTTCTCTGTAGAACTTCTCCGTTCGTATATATCTCCCAATGACACGGAAGAAGATGATCGTTATAGCGTAGACTGTGCACCACTGTGAGGAGTTCCTGTTAGCAATAGTTTGTTTCTCGGACATGGTGGATTTGAAAAACGTAGTAGTTTGCTCCATCCGCGTAAAAAATGATAGAAAAGGTTGGAGATCATTGAGATCGCGATCCCCCGCAAACTCTTACCCCAACTTGCCCACAAATACTCTCATAAAATCCAAAAGACAGAAATGAAGCAATCGGCATACCCAGCTTACAAGCAGCGTCGGCTTGTCATCCCTGAACTCTCTGAAATCGGGTGCGGCATCGAAAAATCGACGAACTAACTCCATCTCCACTGTCGATTGGTCGGGCTTAATATTGAAATCGTCAAGTCATGGAATTCATTGAAATGGGAAGAAGAAACACAATAAATGCAGGGCCCACAACACTTCAAAGTTGAAGATGTTCTAGAAGAGCTGCACAAGTGTCTTTTATTTGGATTCCACCAATCTGGAAATAGACTGCCGAGTCTTTTTTCCCCGTTCCCACAAGTTTGTGCTCTTGGGAACGATGGCCAGACCAGTCAAGCCCCGCTTCGCATTGCTGTCGGGAAATCTGACAAGTTCGTATGCCCCGCTGCTTCTCATGCCGCCAGTTGACGTGTGCGGGGCGGAGATCCAAAAGCACACAAGGTCAAAACCCTTAGATTTGTACCCGAGATCCAAAAGATAAAGGAAGGAGATATTATAGGTCAGCTCACCCACTGACCAAACATTTGACGAGATATGTTGTTGAAATACCCAGATTATTATGCATCGTATGTTTCTATATATTTGTGACCACGAGGCGGTTTCGTAGACGATGAGAAACGTGGCAAAATATGGTGTTTTATTTTTTTTAAAAAAAAATATGGCTTGCTTTTTAGTCGGGACTTACTGAGTAGCCTTTACACAATGGTTGGTAGAAGATAGCGGGGTACCTCTACTAACTTTTTGAAACGTGAAACGTTGAATTCTAATAACAAAGTCAGAGTTCACAAAAAAGGCAAGTGCTGTACATCTCATTTCCTCGGTACCTCAGGCCTCAGCCTCAGAATTTTGGCCACAAGCTCCTCATAATCTCAAGTTTCGAAGCAAACTCGATCGAATGTTACTTCCGGGGAAATCTTCTCTTTTGGGAATATGCTAACGACCCAACCGACAGGCGAGAGGCACAGCAATTCTGGAAATTGCCTAGAAGTCGATATTTATGTCGGGACCCAACTCACGCAATGTTAGACATAAACTCTAATTGATGAAGCTAGTCAGATTCTGGAAGACTCGTTCTAAGAAGTACAAACGACCTGCGGCGTAATTAATTACCTTAAGAAGTGTTTGAACACAATGCAATTATATTTTTCCACGATAGGATTCTTATTTAGTAAATAACAATTCATTCTCTGCAGACTAATGATTTCTTTATCAAAGAGGCTCATTGCATGCCATGGACGAAAGAGCGGACGCGTGGTGGGACGGCTGGTTACCACGTTTACCCCTGGTAGGCTTTTACCCTCAAGTTAAACCTAACCACTCACAGCACCGTTAAAGTTTACCAGCTTAAGACAAATTGTGATTTTCCGCCAAATTTCCCTTAAAGGACTTAAATAGAGTTTCGATCTTCAGACCAGAAATGGGATTGTGCGTCAGACCCGTGGTTTACCCCTGAGCCTCAACTCCGCTAGTCGGCTAGCTGCCGACGTCCAATCATATGGTTATTTTTCCACTCCACATCTCAATATCAATTCCAAAAAGAGAAAACCAAAGCTTCCGCTGGCGACATTCTTGATGAGGATGAGTCCCATGATTATTCGAAGCTTATGAATTCGAGCTTCAGCTTCCAGTGAACTAGGCCTACAGTGAACCAGGGATTGGCAATATACCCTGCCTCTGAACTGGCGGGATTGTCTTGCTATTTCCTCAAAAGCCTGTCTTTAGGTTAAGAGCATCAAACAATCGTAAAGACCGTTCCGTAGTCCGACCGTGTTATCTTTGAAGCTTGGGCGAATTGCTCTGTGCGTACCTCGTTACGAGTAACCGCCTCAACTTTCGAGGGCAATGAGCTGACATCTTCTGGATTTGTTCTTTCTGGGAATACACACACGAATACTGCAGCCCCGAGACACAACTCCCTTGTCATCCACAGTGATCAGATCAGTCACGTCTCCAATATTACGAAGTAGGCATGTGTTAGATTACCCCTGGTTGCTGGAGCCTTAACCCTTGATATGTTCAATTAGAGCTATCAACAACACCAACTCTTTTTCAAACCATGTCTCGTGGAATAAAGCTTGATAGCATCTCTTCCACAGTGATGGAGACCAAAATTTACTCCGAGTCAAGCTCTACGGTATCGCCATTGTTACTTGAAAGGCCGAAGGGTGCTAAAATCTTTACGTCGAGAGTGTTAGACAGTTTTAGAAATGGGCCACAAAGAGAATTCGCTGAGACTACTGGTGCTGAGAATGGGAAGCGCTTTTATAACGCGGAGGGGGCAGTATACAACACAGCACATGGAACCTTGAATCGAAAGTTAAAAGGGAGGCACTTGCAGATGATAGCGATTGGAGGATCAATTGGTTAGTCAATTTACACAAGCCCATCTCATGTTTAGACCACTGACATGCTTTCAGGAACTGGATTGTTCATCGGGTCCGGGGCTGCGTTACAGGAAGGCGGACCTGCGTCCCTTCTACTCGCATATTTACTCATCGGAGCGATTCTCTACTGTACTGTCCAAGCACTTGGTGAAATGGCTGTCACATTTCCGGTGTCTGGATCCTTTTGTGCGTTTACCACTCGATTTGTAGACCCCGCGTGGGGTTTTGCTCAAGGCTGGAATTATGCTATGAACTGGCTATTTGTTATGCCGTTGGAAATCATGGCCGCCGCAATTACTCTCGAGTTTTGGGACACTGGAATACCGTCCTATGCAAGTATTACGTTATTCCTCGTGTTCATCATCGCGATCAACCTCTCCTCAATCAAGGTCTATGGCGAAACAGAATACATCTTCAGTATTATCAAAGTTACAGCTATCATTGGCTTTATGTAAGCATCTCGGTTCAAACTTGAATTCCAAACGCTGACGAGTTCTCAGAATTCTCGGAGTGGTAATAAATTGTGGAGGCGGACAGGTGGGTAATCTCTGAGTTCTTTTCTCCTCTTTCAAGTTGTTTTTGGAGACACTGTTTCCTCCTTAGGCAAATCATATTCTCCTCAGACAACCCCGTTTCCTCCTAGTTTCCCCAAACATATTTCTACAAAGGTAATCCTGACTCGGGATCATCCGTAGGACGAAGGATATGTGGGAGGGAAGTACTGGGTTACACCTGGGGCGTTCAACCATGGATTCAAGGGTTTCTGCACCATTTTGATCACTGCCGCTTTCGCTTTCTCGGGCACTGAGCTTGTTGGTCTTGCCGCTGCTGAGACTTACAATCCAAGCAAGTCTCTCCCCAGCGCAATCAAACAAACATTTTGGCGCATCACATTGGTTAGTAACCTTCTTATTAAATTTGAATTAATCAATTACTGATCGTATTCTAGTTTTACATTGTGTCTATAGTCGTTGTTGGTCTCTTGGTCCCATCAACCTCACCACAGCTTGTCGGCAGAAACGATGTTGATGCCAAGGCCTCTCCCTTCATCATTGCTAGTAAGCTTAAAATCTGTTTCGATTTATCTTGGGCTTCTTCCCAAAGACTAATATCCACATAGTTACAGGAGCTGGTATTCAAGGCCTTGACTCTGTCATGAATGCGATAGTCCTCATCTCGGTCCTCAGTGTTGCGAATTCTTCAATGTTGTAAGTCAATCTTGAAAAGCTTCTCTACTTATTTAAATTAACAGATTGTTCAGTGCAAGTTCGCGAACTTTGGTTGCTTTAGCAGAACAAGGTCAAGCTCCCCTTTTCCTAGCTCGAACTGACCGCAAAGGTCGCCCGTTGTACGCCCTTATTTTTGCGTCCCTTGTCGGACTCCTTGCATACCTATACGCCACCCCCGTCCAAGGTCCAGCTTTTACATGGCTTCTGGCTTTGGCCGGTCTATCCGCGATTTTCAACTGGCTTTCCATTGCTGCGGCACACATAAAATTTCGAAAAGCTTGGGCAGAACAAGGGAACTTGGTTTCCGACCTGATTTACAGCTCGCCTGTCGGTGCTTATGGTTCATGGGCAACTTTCGTCGCTCTTATTCTTGTTCTCATAGCCGAATTCTGGGCAGCAATCGCACCACAGGGGTATCAAGATTTCTCTACTGTTGAGCGTCTCAGTTCTTTCTTCGAGGCCTTTCTAGCAATGCCTGTTGTCTTGCTGTGCTATCTTGGTTATAAGCTCAGATATCGGACGGAATGGGTTAAGATTCGTGACATTGATCTTAAGACTGGAAGGAATGAGCATGAAAGCGATATTGTGCGCCAGAGGTGGAAAGAAGATAGAAGCCAGTGGTCAAAGTGGAAAAGAATTTATTCGACGCTATGTTAATTAATTACTGTATACCCAAAGAAACTGGGTGGAAACACTCGAGGACGGTGGAAAATATCATAAATCATCTTGTTTATTTATCTTTATTTGCAGTCTGGGTAATCTCCAAAAATCACATACTATGTAACGTTTTGTATAAACACGTTAAAACATTCCCAAACTGCAATAGAGCACACAGTTGAACTTAAGAAAACCCGCAGTCGACATCGTTTGCTTTTTAGTCTTCATACATAGGTGGATTATACGCCAAAGTAACCTTCAGCTCAACACGCGCCTCCTTGGCCATTCTCCTCAAATCCTCAGGGATTTGCCAATACTCATTCCTGTCCTCCAACCCAACCATAAGCTGCTTGTCTTCGTACCTCGTGGTCTCTCTAGAAATAACTTCTCATAAGTCCAAATATGTACCATCTCCAAGTTTGGTAAGCACTGGCTCTTGTTCTTCAAAACCGAAATGAGCCAATAAGGCTCATTTTCCAGAAAATCCATATAACCAAAATCATCGTAAAGAACTTGACACTCTACCAAACTAGGTGGGAGTCGTATGTCAGTGCTCTCAACAGTGAAGGGGATCACAAATACATGTAGAAAAACATGGTGAACGTGGAGGATCCGGAGCGAAGTGAAAGCAGAGAGATCGAGACAGTCAGAGTAACCTAATCCTTCATGAACTGGTGGTTATCGCGTGATGACGAGTTTTTCCAGGGTCTCTTTCTGTGAGGAAATTGCTCGTATGAAAGCGGAGCTCTCCCACCCAGCTGGCTCTTCTTGTCCTTCTAGTCGACCGGACCATTCTGCTTGATTTGCATCGTAAAAGAGGCAATTCAGTGCGGCTTCGTGGGCACCACAATTCATGAGTCTGAGTGCTTCAACGGATTGGGAATGGATGTGAGAGTGATCCTCCCATTCCACCGGTCCCCAGTCATTGAAGTCCTGAAGCGTGATGAAGGTGATATATGGTAGTCACAAAATATCAATTACATCGTAAGCGGAAATACATAGGGTTGCTACTGCATCAGTAGGATATCCTAGCTCTGGTGATTTCGAAATTGTGCGTTTGAAATTGGTGAGCCGGGAATTGTGCCGTAGAAGATCTGGCTGGATGTATAAGAACAAATTGAATACTGAATGAAGCCTTTTACAGGAAAGGATTATGTGATAGAAGGTGTTGCATTGTTTGAATGTATGTCTCGATGCATGCTTTGTGGCGGCGACCCAAGGGAAAGGATAAGATTCAGAGGCGTTGAGGTGTTTGTTCAAAGGGGTAGTGAGAACGTGTCCGAGGACTATGATATGAAGGAACTCATCAGGGAGACCTAGCAAAGTCGCCATTCTTGCTGATATAGAAAAGTAGATTGAAATGAAAATAAAGGTGGTAAAGAGAGGTGGAAAAACCGGCAAATATTCGGCATGAACCATCTCCAGCTCCGCCGCTTCAAAACAAACTGTGTTTGAATCTACCTCGCCTACTACATGCAAACACATGTGCAAAGTACACAGATTTTTGGGGTTGATGAACTCAATTTATACAGGATATATACAACAAATTCCATGAGCCTTCCCTATATCTATTTTCAAAACGCCTGAATCGAGGATACACCTAAAACCAACCAACAACTACCACATTTTGATAGATACAAAACCCTTAGTTTCTTGGTCCACCGTCAGCACCCCCGGCATCGCCAGTCTCAATAGCTGTAGTGTCAACACCGATGGTGATATATCCAATGATTCCGTTGGCTGGGTCAACTCCGTCCATTGGCACAACAGAGATGATTGGGCTGTAACCGCCGTCTTGGCTCTGGTACATGATGCTATCGGCTTCGTTGGTGGTACGGTTGATGGCAGTGTGACTTACGTATGGCTCAAGCTTCATCATCTCAATGTTGAGTTCCTCTGGCATGTAGAGTTGCCCGGTTGAGACGGTATCAGCAGAGCTAATGGTTCCGTTGTCGTGGAGAACCCAGTTGGTGTGTACTTGGGCGTGGATGTGAATAGCACGCTCCACATAGAATCCGGGGTAAATTGTCTTCATCTCCATCATTCCATCGGAGTCTGTAGGCCACATTCCCCTGAGGAAAGTGGTGTCGTCGGTGTGCAAATCAGTGACACCAATTTCGAAGGAGTCGGTAATGTTCAAAGATGTGAGAAGCTCAACGAAAGGGGTATCGGCAGATCGTCCAGTGAAAGATGAATATTTTCCGGTGGCATTGCAGTGCCAGAAGTCCACGAGGGCGTTTTCAAGGGGACCGCACGTTGCCATGTCAAGAACTCCAACATCGAGAACCTAGATATTGTTAGAACATGAACTCAATAGAAGGTGTTGAAAACATACGAATGGAATACCAGACTCTCCCTCTGTCATATCTTGACGGAGTGTTTGCGAGCGAGGCCATACGTATGGACCTTGAGTAACTTCTGGGGTGAGAACACAGGTATCGTTCTGGATAACTTCGTAGTAAGGAGCCTCAGTTGTGATCTGGTAGGTGGCGTTGGCGCGAGCCTCGATAGAGCGTTTGGCAAGATTTCTCTTTTCGTATCTCTTCTGGTTCATTGCTGCCGCTGCACCAGCACATCTCTTTGCCATGACATTGCGTTTCTGGACTTCAGAACGGCTAACAACTGGGTGAGGTCCTGGATGAGCAACCACAGACGAAGTGATAAGGCCGGCGGCCAAAATAGTGTGGGTGAAATGCATGCTGAATAAATTCAAAGCAGTAAAGAATGACTTTTAGCGAATGTATTGAGTGTCTTTGAGAAGTGGTAAACAGCTTGGTCTCGGAGTGACTGAAGAGCAAAAGACTGAAAGCAGCAGGCTTCAGTCTATATACTCAGCTCTACATCACTATTGCCCCTTCATTTTCCCCTTGGCAGACTCATAGAAATTGGATTCAACTGGGTACGTTCCACAGAAAAATGAAAATGTCACCATAATTGCTGTTCACGGCATCGGGAATCGCAACCTTTGCCAAGCAAGTAAACATGTTCCCAGCAACTACTATAAAAATAGCCTGCCAACGTCACTTGAACAGGGCCTTTACACTGCTTTTTTGTATGGGGTTTGCAAGGACCGTGGTCGGACGTTCATAATCTGTGAAATAAGCGACTTCCTATTCGCTGACAGGGATGGAGAAAGGGTGATGCAACGCGTCCCTAGGGAAAAATCCACAAATTTTGTACCCTCCGCATTTCAACCGCCTGGACAATGCCATTCTCGAAGAGGGAGGTGGCAGTTGTGAAAAGGGGACGACTTTCAACTTGAAGCAATTACCCACGCAAATGCGAGTATTTTCGGTTCGGGTTCGCCGAGTGCTGATATCATGGCTATCAACTCTTACATCCTTCGGGGTACTCGTAAGGGAAGAACAGAAAAATGAAAAGAGGATATCAACATGATGACGGTGGACACCTTGAATTAATGAGTCGAGTCAAGATGTCCACATTCAAAGACAACCCCATTGCCAGTAGCCAATTCCAATGAATCCGGTGGATATACTCTGGAGAATAGAGTTTTCTTACACGAATCATGAACTTCTGGAATTAACGCAGGATGTATGAAAACAAGTCTGAACACTATGAAAGATTCGATCCACGAAAAATACTTCTTTCGCGGAGTTTGCAGATGCGACGGTCTTTGGTGCACCACGGGGCTTCTCGAAAGCTCCCAGGACTTGGCATGCGCTTCGTCTCTACACAATATCATCAACAAGAGAATCTGTCCAATTGGAGTTTGAGGCTCTTAACAGCATCGTGGTGAGGTTGAGGTTGATATTGAGTATTAGGTTTGTTGGTGGCGTTCGGGGAATTTTTACACTTTTGGGAGGGTCACATGACATCCCAACCTACTCTTGAATTTGCTTCTAAAAGTGTCCAATTCTTACTCATAATTCCATAAGCAAACTTTTTGTTTCAACTTTCGGGTGACTGCTCTTCTTTCTCTTTAAATGCTCAAATTTCGAAAGACAGGGAGTGCCTAGTCTCAAAGGGGGACTAGGTGCTTACATAACAGCTTGTCATCATTGCCTCCGCTGAAAAGCCGCCGGTGACAATTGCTGATCTAGCAATTACTACCCACGCTTGCCCTCAGTCTGCTCGCTGGCTCCTGGTGTTGTGCGGTAATCGCGAGTAAGTGCCGAGGGATAGTATGAATTTCCAATGCTCTTCTAATTGACCCCTCCAAACTCTCTCTTCGTTTCTCTTCCGTCTCTTTCTATCTCGTTCAATACCTATAATATCTTCAATTCTTCTCGATGAGGGTGCTCTTCCTCTTGTTTTCCATCATCATCGCATTTCTCTCTGTCGCATTCAAGGACAGCATTACTTCACAGTTCACAGCTCTCACCAGTCTGCTCACCCAAAACAAGACCACCTACCTACAACTTCAACTCCTAAATCGAGTTCCCGAATCAGCAAATATGACAGTTGCTCGCACAATCCATAAAGCCTTCTTGGCAATTGAACAAGCAGAGGGTGCTGGAGCTAGAGTTCGCCGCTCAATCGGAACACCACAACTTCGAAACTTCTCTCCCTTCCTTATGCTTGACCATTTCAATATCCCGCCTGGAGCAGGCTTCCCAGACCACCCACATCGAGGCCAAGAGACAATTACATACTTGTTGGAAGGAGCGGTCGATCACGAAGACTTCACGGGAAGTGCTGGCACAATTCACGCTGGCGATTTACAATTCATGACGGCGGGAAAAGGCATAGTTCACGCAGAAATGCCAAACCAAAACCAACGAGCGAACATCGGAATGCAGTTATGGATTGACCTTCCGGAGAAGGAGAAGATGTGCGACCCAAGATACAGAGATTTGAAGGCATCGGAAATACCACAAGTCGATTTAGACGAAAGCAAAGTCAATGTCAAGGTCATAAGAGGCCGAAGTCATGGAGTCGACAGCGTGAAGGATTCAACATACGAGTACACTGATATTTGGATTCTTGACATCGTCATAAAACCGGGTGGAAAGATTACGCAGGAACTGCCCCCAACATGGAACGCATTCGCATATACACTGGAAGGAAGCACCAAATTCGGAAAAGGAGAAGACAAGACTCTTATTGGCCAGTACCATAATGTTGTCTTCGAACGGGATGGAGATGAAGTGGTTGCAGAAGTGGATGCGAGTGCTACCGAGAATGGTCGATTTTGTGAGTCCAAACTGCCCTTTTCTTCAAACTTTCCCCAACAAAGAACTTCTAGACAGGATCCAAAGCCAAGAATTGCAACACTATAGCTTGTTGGACATGAGGCTCGCCTAACACCAAACTTCTTCGGGTGTTTCCAGTGAAGCACCTTTTTTAAGGAAAAATTATCTACAACCTCAAAAAGGTAAAAAGTTACCCGATTGGGCCCATTATGCGTTCGCCGGGAATCGAACCCGGGGCCAATGCATATGTTATTCAACAGTGGACTGCTGAAATTGGCAAGCATCGATTTTACCACTAAACCACAAACGCTTATCTTGTTGATGGATGGGATTATCCTATTTTACAATAGGTAGCTCTTTCCATTGTGGGGGAGATATTGGTTTTAGCGAGATCAGCCCGGTGCTAGTCCATTTGTGGGGCATCACAAAACTTTTTTCTCATTCCCGAAACACCTTTGAAATATTCACTAACAGTTACTCCGCTTTAGTTCTCGTAGCCGGAAACCCTCTCGATCAAGAGGTCGTCCAGGGGGGCCCTTTCGTTTTGACATCAAAGAAAGACCTCAGGAAAGCCTTCGAAGACTATTATTCTTCTCAGAATGGATTCGAGCGCGCGGCGGGATGGAGTAGCAAAATTGGAAAGTCAATGGTCTCTTGAGTTGTGGGCGAGAATTGAGGGATAAGGGGTGTTTATAACGATTAGATGATTGCATTGGTGGTATTTCGATAGTTAGCATGCGTGGCCGTCTCATGTCCAGTTCAAGGGATGCCGATGAATGAAAGTTCTTAAGATCCACATTTGAATGGTTTCTTGAGATGCAGCCAATGGTGCAATATTAAGGAATGTGGTGCAAACTAATTGTAGTTGACTCTGTTGCTAAACTGAGGGGTAGCTCAGGGAGGTTGTCGACTTCACAGCGGTAATGTGCTCTACTATGTTTCATTCACCATTTACGGAATTGGCCCAACCTACGCCAGATTTAGAAACTGAATTTTCGTGCTCCGTTCAACTTAGTCAAGTATTCTAAGCTTTATAGTATATTCTTATTGGATAAACGTTACCTAGAGAAGCACATAGTTCTATATACCTAAAAAAGCGTCGGGTTTTTAATTGATTAACGTGGTTTATCAGGACCCTACGCATATCAGGATGCTGCGCACTCCAAAACCCATCACCAGTGGGTGTCAGAATTCTCCGCTCACTGGTCTGTGCACCAAAATTCAAGAGGGGTTAACAACGATTATATTCTCTCTATTTGCAACGACATTACTATAACGCAGTCTTTATAGGCGCTCCACCTGATCTAATAAGCTGGGCGCATTGGCTAAGCATCTTGGGTTATATGTTTGCGAACCTCTATCATTGTTATTTTGCTCCATTCCTCTTGCAAAGCCTCCTTCATCTCCTTATTGGAATGGAAGATTCTACGACGCAAGTGTTGCTTTAGAATATTCCAACAAGCCTCTATTGGGTTTAGATCTAGCGACTGCGTAGGGTGGGTAATGTTTTCAATTTAATTTGCGTCTTTTAACTGTTGTGCAAGACCTTCTTTTC
The DNA here is from genome assembly GCA_001414455.1 of Hymenoscyphus fructigenus. Taxonomy (NCBI): domain Eukaryota; kingdom Fungi; phylum Ascomycota; class Leotiomycetes; order Helotiales; family Helotiaceae; genus Hymenoscyphus; species Hymenoscyphus fructigenus. Next base: position 15,677 of record LKUV01000056.1, on the reverse strand, counting down.
GCATGCCATGCGAAGGGTCTCTGTCTTCCTGTAAAAGCCATGGCCCTGGGTCTCGTAAACATCCTTTTTGAATAGCATCGATGTGTATAGGCAATAGACGCTCTGTGTAGTACTTCTGCGTCATTGTGTTTCCTGCTGGCTTGACTTCTGCCGGGTGAGGCTTAAGAGCTTCCCATTCTTTAAGGCGGAGGTTATATTCTGCGGGAGTTTCTGTCGTTGGGGTGGCGACGAGGCTTAGGAGGCATCGGAGGTTGTATTATCTGATCTTTCTCGTTGTTATAGAACTCTAACTTCTCGCATTTGTCGAACCAAGTAACCCATCCTACAACGTGTGTGAGAGGCCAGACCTCGAACAACTCAAAGGTGTGGTTTCAAATATTCAATTAAGAAGTGCATGAAGACTACATACATGCAAGCTCTTCCTATATATATAAAGAGAGGAAGAGCTTCTGGAATATTCCAAGAAACTGCTTGGCAGTGGGGTAATGGCCAGTGCTGAGCAGGGACTTTGCTCAGTGCTTAGCGAGGGCATGGCCCGAGCCTCTATCATGGGTTTCAACCCTCACAGCATTGTTGGTACTATCGATAAGACGATAATTAAGTAATGGATAGTGTGCTCTTGTTCTACTCGATAATTATGATAAATCATTATAAATAAGTAGATAGCACTGGGGAAGTATCGGTGTAGAACATTGAACATAAGTGGAACGGAATGACAACGTAGAACGAATCCAGAGACTTTCGTGTTTGAGTTGAAAGGAATATAACTGCTTGTGACTAGTAATATCTGTAAAAGCAATGAGGCTTTCCAATTTTATGCTTGAGATGGGAGATTTTTTGCTGTCGAGATTTCATTTGTTGTCGTTTGACAATCCAAGCTATCTTTGATAACTCTATGCGATTTTCCTCGAGTAAGAGAAAAGCATTGATACAATGGCCCCGAAAATCTTCGAGTGGTATTCCTCATTTGTTTGCCAGGGTTTGTGACAAACCCTTCCCCCCATCAATTCGTCGACGAACGTTGAATAAACCCAGTGTTCTCTTAAAAGCAAAAAGTGGCAAGTAATTAACGCGTCATAAAAATTCCCATCTTCAATATTAAGCCCCAACCCCCCTTCTACACCTCTCCCTCTCCCTCTCAACCTTCCTCACAAACCAAAGCGTACTCCCAAGCGAATACCAAAATAACACACCCTAAAAACAAAACACAATCCCTACAGCGAACCCGACAGCTGTCAAGGAAAGCACCGTAACTCCTGCAGCAGCATCTCTAAACAAGCTATTATTTCCCAGCCACTCGGTAGCAAGTCCTACTTGCATTGCGGATAACAAAACAGTGATGTACGCAAAGGTAGCAAATAACCAGGCGAAGTGGCGTTTGAAGAATTCCTGGTACCACGAAGATGCGGATAGGAAGCTGTGAGCTAGGTGGTGGAGAGAGAAGACAGAGGGGTGCAGGCGGCAGAGAGAATTCAATCTACCAGGTCGAAGCTCGCCGTAATGGTAGCGAGGATCGACTTAGTGGAGAGATTCCGTATCGATGGATTTCAAAAACTCGCTAATGAAAGAAGTCCATTGTATCCAAGTCGTATTTTTCGGGAGAAGTTTATGCGAACAAGCTATTTCAAAGTCACTTCGTCGTCGGATAAGCCATGTATAGCTTAATAACAATCCAAACGCACTCTCAAAGACATCCTTGCTGGGATAGATAAATTCCTCCCATGTTTGGTAGTTGAACAAGAAATCTGGGAGGGGTTTTAGGAAGATTTTGTGTTCGTGCCATACCAGATGCACGTTTGTATCTTCGGTTATATAGATTTGTCGACCTAGAAGGAGTTGTCTGTGTAATGGACGAGCCGGACGGGGGAGTCCGGCTAACCAGAAATGCGATTGGATGGGTGTTATTCTTGGGGTGAGGACTTCGAGTGAGGCGTAGAGGGGGAGGTTGTGCGACGGGATTAGGTGGTGGGAGCTGTGAATTACGGAGGCCGGGAGGGTTTCTTTCCAAGTTGAGGTGATGAAGGATGTTGAGGGTGTGAATGGTGGTGAGGGTTGCAATGGTGATGGGGGTGAGAGTGTGTGTTTCTGTGAGGAGTCTTTTGGGAGTATCATTTAGGTCTATAGTATAGTAAAGTGATTGACAAATGAGAGGCTTTAATTTTGGTGGGGTTTTGCGAGAGAGGAGTACGAAGTAAGCTGGTACGAGGGACCTGAGTACGAACCAGAGGAGATGATTGGTTTGAGGTATGGCTAATGATGTCAGGAACGCTTATTACTCGATGAAAGGATAGTTTGTAGTCAGTATTTACGAGGAATTTTCCTTATCGTGATGTAATTGAGGTTTCGAGAGGGGTAGTACCGGGCTGCAAGGCAGCAAGCGGGGTTGTTGGTACCTTTGGGGGCCATATATCCAGAAAACCTAAACTACACTGACCATAGTAGAATTCATAACTACGTCATTTGAATTATTCTAGAATGCTCTAGATACAAAGCGAAGTGGTCAGCGGGTGGGAACATTGCGTTCCCCCGTTTTCAGGGAATCCAGGGCATTCGATCGAGTAAGCTTGATTGAATACTACAATACCTACTTTGAGGAGCGAACATAAAATATGAAACACTATTAAAGAATTAAGTAAAAGATCTTGACATTAATTTTTCAATCTCATTTGGTTAATGTTAATATATAATCATTTCATAGTACTGTGCTATTTTTAGTTAGATGCGCCGTTGGGATCCTGTTGGACCATGGATGCTGTTGGAAGCCTGTTGGATTCTATCTAGGCATTCAGCCATGACTCCTCTCTTCCATTTCTTTTATCTCATAACTCCTCTGCTCTGTCACCATCTCTTGGCTTTCGAAAGCGCAAATTCAAACTCGAAAATGACTTCATTCATGGATCTCTCACTCAAAACGAGGCACAGAGTTTATGCGTACCTGCGCTTGTTTCGTTTGTGTCCGATCGAGTTCAACCGTCCAGAGGTATACAACCCACCTTATGAATATTCTTCTTCTTCGCCCGGCTGGTATCTCTCCTCTACAACACCGATGAAGTGCTTGTATATCGCTCGAAAACCCGGTGGTAATAGTACCCAGTCGGTATCACCAGAAATACCGGACTGTCAATGCCCAAAGTTACCACTACTTCGACTTCTTCTGGTCTCTCGAGCATTCTACCAGGATGTTTTCAAGGCCTTTTATTCACGTAATTATTTCGTGATTCGGATCCACGATGCCCGTGGTTTTGAATCTTTTCATGTGGGCCAGCATATTCAAAGCACTCTCACTTCCCTCTTGGTTCGACTCAACTGCTGGCCTTGCCCACGGGGGCACGAAGAAACATGGGGCGATGGCCTTCAATGTGCGACCTGCAAATATGATTCCACAAATGCCGACCCCCCTATGGATATGACATCTCGAGCGGGTGATGACCTTCTTCATTGGTGGCGGTGGTTCGCTAAGGGTCTTGGATTATCTATTTCATCTAATCATTTGGATCTCACGCTCATCTGCGACGTTACAGACAAAATATCTGGCATGGTCGTTGTTGAGCCACTATTGACCTTGCCGACATTGAAACAATGTACTATTCGACTAGGAAGACGTTTCAATTACGAGTTATCTCAGCTAGCCAAAGAAGGTTCTCTTCGTGCACAAGCTCTCTTCATCGAAACACAAGGAACTTTCCCCTTTCAGCGTCTTCCTAAAGAGTTACGCCTTCTAATTCTCAGCTATACACATCTTGGCGACCACCACTTATATTCCAAGGACAGCCATCCCCTAAAAATTGTGAACAATACGCTTGTTAATAAGATAACAACCTGCTGTCGAAAGTGTACGGCTACTCTTATCGATTGTTGCTGTTCTTCGAGCCGCGCGGCTTACTCTTCAACTTGCGAGTGTCGTCAAATTCCATTTGCCCTCTTATTTGTTAGCAAACAAATGAAAGCGGATACGATACAAGTTTTACTTTCGCAGAATTCTTTCGAATTTCTCCAGGACCCAAAGGAGACCATTGGTTTCCTAAGGAACTTCCCACAAGAGACATTGAAATACATCCGACGAATACAATTTCAATTTTCCGAAAATGAAATCAATGAATGGGGACAACGTGGCTACAGTGAGAAGCTCACCCAGCTAGTGCTATTTATTAAGGACAATTTCGAAATCAGCAACCTTTCAATTACTGTTATCCTCGAAACTTTTGACATTGGTGGTTATGCAGAGGACGATGAAGATTTGCGGCTCATTTACGACATTTACCGTGACATCACACGAGCTTTGCGTCAGCTCCCCGCACCAGAGGACATTCAGTTCGACCTTGGTTGGTTCATTTATCTTGAGCCGATAATGAGGCGGGCAGTTTTGGGTCGAGGGATTCCCATGGGTTTGTCAAAACCAAAACGGCCACATCCAGAAGGAGACCCTCCAGGATCTTTTCGGTTGCCAACATGGTACAAAAGAGGAGATTTCACAAGATGTTGAGCGTTTGATTGAGAAGGGGGTGCGCAGTATGGCGGAGGAGTTTGTTCCTTGATACTAATCTATTAATGTATAAAGTCGTGGTTTTTTCCCTCTCTTATCCCTCTCTTTTATTTCTCTTTTTGGTCTATTCGTCTGCTTTGCGTATTTCTTGACTTAGTTTAAAGGTAGATGCTTAGTTAGCTGAACTATTACGAGTAGTACTACCCATTTGAAGAATGCCATCATCAGGTCCCTTCGGAAAACTGCAGCAATAGGGTAATATGATAGTGTCACGATTTCAAGTGCAAACTCGTGGAAAATTGTGACTTGATTGAATTAATTAATTACAAGGAGAGAAGAGACTCTTAAGTATCTCTCTCTTTTAGATCAGTTGGGAAACTAGGACAGTGCTACTTAATCTACTGCTGTGAATAGCTTCATAAATATATTCAAATCATATGATTTGCAAATCCCTTGACAGAAAGATACAACTCTAGAGGCTGAGGGAGATAGCAACGGTGGAGCTAGAATTAAAGGAGAGAGGAAAGAACCCAACTGCTCCTGTTTCTGTGGTTTCAGAGGGACGCTAAATATTTAAGAGAATTATTTACAATTGAACGGAGTACGTGTGCGAACATCAATACGAGGAATTTCGATATTTGAACAATACTATAAACTATAGCAGTGTAAACCACCAAATGATAAACTAGAAATCTCAAATTTCTACATTCCCTCTCATCCCAAAGTAAAACAGTCTCTGCTATTCTAAATATCAAAACAACGATCGGTTATTCCTGAGTATACAACTTGGGTTGAACTTCAGTTGGGGTACCGGAGATCTTGGGACTTTCGATACCCTATGCCGTCCAATTACCGCTCCTTTCTTCCAACGTCCTTGCGAGTATGAATTCTATTCTAGACCTCTTCGTCACAGCTTGGATAGAATTTTGAGCGCAAAAAGAACCACAGCCCCATAGTTCCTTTCCATCTCTACATGGACTCTGGAATCGCACAGTACCGCTTCTCGTCATCCCATAGGCAGCCAAATAGCTATTTCTGCAGTCTATCTGACGACCATCAAGTAAAGCAAAAGCGTTCATCTCGGCACAATTCCCATGATTACTATGCAAAAGAATTAGCCTTGAATCTTGGTTATCACCTTTATGTGAAGTGCCTTGATCACCATTGACTTCCTGAAGAACTGTCAAATCGGGCTGTGGATGAGACTTACTGCTGATCGTTACAGAAGGTTTCGGTATGTTCGCTTGTTACACGTAATCCTTTGATAGAGGAAGCAAGAACAAGCACTCCACCATGCTGAGTGGGGACATACAAGGCGGCCATTACGCTCGGGGCCTGCTTCGATATCGTAGGTAATCGTGCCTGGCGTACCATTTCCTCGTAATTTTCGACGGCAGCATTCCTTATATCATTATTGGTCATATGGTCAACTGTCATATCAATGACTTGCCAGCCGTAGCTCCCATCGTCCCACTTGTGATATTCCAGAACGAGGCGGTTCGGGTCCGAAAAAGCCTGAGCTATGAACACGCAAAGTACGAAGAGGCGGGTAAAGCTGAAAGAATGCATATCGTATAGTAGATTGGCTTCGAAGTTGGAGATCGTTAGAATGGAAAAGTATCGAAATCAAGAGAACCTTGGTGGAAGTGTCGAACAAATTTTAAAGAGACCCAAGAGATGAGAGGATAGAATGAGTTGTCACAAAGCGGAAGGGAAAAAATTGGTGTAGATGATAGTTTCCGTCGAAGAAACCGATACTTATATAGAAAAGCATTATTTTCGTGTTGGAGGCTGTGTGATGAGAGGTTTACACCAAGACCTGGAATCTCGTCAATATCTTTGATAGAACTTGAAAATTCCGATAGTGGCTATGTTTCAAGCAGATTATGTTTATCAGTTGCCAATCCTTCATAAGGCAGATGAAACGATATTTTCACGGCTTGCACTCAGAGTGTGGAGGGGAGGGAGCGTAGAATCGTTATTTACCTCGAGCTTTGGTAGCCTAATATTATACTGGTAGAGCTGCGGGAACCACATGAAGGCAGTTGGTATCACTTTCAGGAGTAAGTTGGTGTTAGAAAGATGTTGGGTTGGAAGGTCTGGGGGTCATCTCAGTCATCTGGTTGGTCAAGACCACCAACATAACAACCACAATAAATAAGCAAGTTCTAAAGTGGCATCGACATCCAACCCAACATCAGCATAGAAACCAACTTCAGCATAGAAACCAACTTCAGCATAGAAACCAACTTCAGCATAGAAACCAACTTCAGCATAGAAACCAACTTCAGCATAGAAACCAACTTCAGCATAGAAACCAACTTCAGGATTCAAACCAACATCCGGAGCCAGAACAGTTTCTAGGATCTAAAAACCAACAACGGGATCTTCAAAAGCCATACCTTGCAATCTAAATTGAATATGGACCAAAAGAGCCTTGTCATTTACGTTTTTGTTGGAGACAGGATTTCTCTTACCAGAATATTGTAATTCCTACTGCTTCAAAATTTAGCACCGCCTCTAATATGGCACCACAGATGAACCGTTGAGGATAGTCTCGTGAAAGAAAAGGTCGCTATCCTGAGGATCAAAAACGTAAATATGTCTATTCGAAACTTATTACCTCTCGTACGATTGCGTTGGACTTAATTTCATTGACGTCAATCTACTGTTATTGGTTTTGATTCAACGTCGCGATTGTGTCTCGCTACGAAATTGCTAATGACGGTAAGGTTTACCAGAAGACACTGTTGCTTTTGGGTGTCAGAGAAATATATATAAGCTTGCTAATTCCACACAGCTACCTCTCAACCACCCTTCTCAACCACCCTTCTCAATCATCGTATTTCTTCGCTTAAAACTTTCATATTCTCAATCTTAGCCCAAAATGAAGAGTAGGAAACATCTTGTCCCATCACAAATCCAGCTTTACTTACTTTTCAACAGCCACCAATTTCGCACTCCCTTTCATGATGAGCTACGCTCACAGCACCGCCTTTGCACTCCCCTCTGATCTACCAAACTTTGTAGTCTCTACTAGCCCGTTCCACGATTGCCTCGGTTCTGGCAAAGAGTTCAACGAGTGCCGCGCACGTAGCCGAGGCCTTAAGCGAGATGTGCAAATTTCCACCAGCCCCTTTCACGACTGCATGAGCAAGTTAGATGCCACTTTAGCAAAATGCACCACCGTGGCAGGACTCGTAGGAAGATCAGATGATTCTTTGTCTGAGGCTGATCTTGAGACCCTCGGCTTGGTCTCGCTCAACGAACGCAAGCTTGATTTCAATTTCAAGGGTTTCATCGATGATATGGGTAGCAAGTTGGGAGGATCAGAACAATGTTACTCAACCAACAAACTCGGTGGCACTGGCTGGCTCACAAACACTGTCGTCAACAGTTTGAAAACAGAGTCTTGCACTTTTGCAGTCAACCAGGCCCTTGCAGCAACTGGAAACGGAATGGGAAAATATACCAACACAAAGTCTGGTTTTTACCAGGGAGGCGCTGGACCCATCGTCAATCCCAAGGTCAAATTTTTCATGACTGTTGTTCTTACTGGGGCGGAGCTCGCTGGTATCAAGGATGTGAAAGCGTTTGCTGTCGATGCATGTGTGAAGGGGGTTGATCATTTGACCTCTGATCCAGGGTGCATCTCAGAGAGAAAGGCAGCTGGGAAGGTCCAACATATGTCTGTCAATGGTGGTGAGTTTGACTGGACACGTACTTCAGACGACAAACCTATCAAATCACCTGAATACGACAACGCGGGTCTTTGCATAAACTGCATGATGACCATGATTATGGAGGCTTCTAACATGGTCAACAAGGATGGAGCTACTACTCTACCAATTGACCAGTAGAAGTGGTCAAGATACTAGTGTCAGAGCTATTGGGTTGTTGAAATTTTGTCGAATTATTTCTTAGCTGGTTTTCATTTCGGCCTTTTGCTTATTGTTAGTTGTCTTTTGTCTTAAAGCCATGGCTCTCCTTCATTATCCACGCTTTTGGTTGCTTTTGGGAGTTATAGTATGAACTTGTATACTATGGTTTTTTGTTGCAATAGTGTAGAACCTCGCTAAGCCACTGCTTTTATTCCTGCTTTCCATTCTAGTCTATGTCTTATTCTATTACTTTTCATTACTTAGACAGCTATAGAACGTTTCAGTGCTCTTACTCTTTATCATATGAGAGCAGAAGCTTACGCATGTACTTAGTCTTCACGCACAAGTTATTGAATATTTGAAGCTATATCTTTAAACTAATTAAGATCTAGTCCCTTGCAACATTACGACTGGTGGAATAACTACTGTGGTCAATCAGGTGAACTAGGAGGCACAATGTAGTCTTTAGATAGTGATTTCACAAGATGTTGAGCATTTTATTACAAAGGGGGCTCGCAGTATGTCAGAGGAGCTTGTTCCTTAGTAACCAACTCCTGCCACGAGTCTCGCGAGTTTTAATTAAGCTAGTACAAATACCTATAGTAACTTTAATTACTCCTTAAAATTATCCTAATACACTCGAGAAATAAAATTAGCGGAATAGAGTTTAGCATCTAGAAAATGCCCTCCTCGGAAACTATTTCAAAATCGAAATCTAGCAGAACCAGACCTTTTAAGGATCTATACTATAAGAATAACTTCCCGACATCATCTTTCCTTGTCAAGAGATTAGAGCAGTAAACATTCCCTTCTCCCCATTTTAATATGACAATATATAAACACTCCTACAAGAGCAGCCAACTCCTAATCATTGACTAGCGACTCCAGAAATATATCATGGTCTTCTATGTCCTTCCCTTCCCAGCCCCTCCCCCCACAGTAAACCCTCCAGCAGACAAAAATTCCGCCTCTCACCTAAAAGAAATTTATTCCTAGAGATTACGCACCAACTAACGTAGTGAATAATAGTGACCCTCATCTGAACAAACAACATTCGGATAAAACTAACTATTCACCATATCTATACTAATTCATTGAAATAAAAACTTGAGTGCGTAACTAGAGTTTACAAGTGCACCTCATGATAGCGAAAAGGTATAGGCAGTGGCCTAGAGAAGTTTCTACTGAAATATATGTATGTTTCGGAGAACGGAATGGTTTTCATCTCTGTCTAGAAAATGACGGTCGCTGTCCCATAATATATAGGTAACTGTAGATGATTTACTTGGCAGGACTGGTCTGTGAATCATACTTGCTATTGGTAGTTACGAGTAAATCATAAGGAAAAGAGGAGGCATTCGGACTGGCGCCTCCACAAGCACAGAGAAATTCGGCCCCTCAGTGCCCTTCACGAAACGAGCACGGAAAATCGGCTCGGTTGGTGGTTTGTAGTAGCCTACGAGGGCTGTGGTTCTCGATATATGAGTTCTTCTATACTCTATTTGACGGTTTTTCATGCGGGTGCGGACGAGCAGGTTAAGTGTCGAATGGACATGAGCGGCCAAGGTGTCGGCATTGGTTTAATTTGCTTCATTGGTGCGGACGAAGCCTGGACAATTCCATGGTCCCCGCAGTTGATCTTTGGGGGCATTGCGTTTTGTGGAGTCTGGTTCTAAGACATTGTGCGATGATTCGGGGTGTTTGACTTGGGATTTCGTGGAGAGGGGTTTTCATGTTGCTGACTTTACTTCTATCAAATTTAAGAATATCTTCTTAAATGCAGTTCTTCAAATAGATAAAGAAATAGAATTAACTTAAACAACATCAGATGAATATAAGATCTAACGCCTATAACGTCTTGTAGTAACTTTAAAACTAACCCAGCCACTTCGAGAAATCAAGTACAATGGCATTAGAGGAGGTTAAAATACAGCTAGTCTATCTATTAGAGTAACTTTACTTGCTTCTTAAACTTCCTTTAATATACCTGATAAGTAAAGACAACTCTATAGTAACCCGAATTCCAAGGGTTTGAATATAGTATGCCTCTCGACATACCACTCAATTGCCCCTATGAGAACGTTCAACTTCTGATATACTTGAGAGTATTCATGTGAACGAACAGAGATTAAACTCTCAAGAGGCCCTTATAAAATCACAGAAAAGAGATAAATGACAAATAGCAAAGTAAATAGGGGGTGGAGGGGAAGGCTACTACTCGTACTACCTTGTAAGAAAACGCCCTCGGAAAATATGTGATATTAAAGCGGGTGGTACAAAAAGACTCCTATCTCATAAGCTTTTAAGGGTGATTTTCTGATATCCTCAGGCTCGAGGTGACTAGAGACACTTGTCTGCTACTTGGACATTGCTAATATCATTACAATAGCTTTATGAAAGCCTCCTAATAGTTCCTAACTTTGTAATTAGCGCAAGCAGGCAGACGACGAGAGAACATCGACAACGAACACCAGAAACCCATCTAGTACTTAGGAGCGCGTTTTAAAAAAGATCAGATGGCAGCACGAACTACTTGTACCCCAACTATAAACGAGAACGACAACCTTAGACCTATCATATTCTATTTCCGACCACAAACATCCTCAGATCATTGTGTATTCGTCTGATAAAGTCAGGCATACTAACAAATTAGGTGCGCAACCTGTTGCTATGTATGGTTGATTTTCAGACTACTCTCAGGAGAGCTTAGAATGGTTCCCAGAGTATCTGTCAGGACCTCAATATACCACGCTATCCCAGGAGCCATCTGATTGGCTTCCGTACCATATTCCCTGCATTATCAAATCCTTGGTCGGGAATAAAATGACGTGAGTTATGTGGGTCACTACGGCAGTCTTTTGCTAACGACACCAGGCTTAAACAGATATGTGAATTCCTAGAATACCCCAAAAGTTATCTCTCGACCTTCCAGGGCCTCCTAAGTAAATACGAGGGCATTCTGTCTGAAGGCGAGATAATCAGTGTGTGGATAACGACATGCTAACATTTATAGCTAATATATCTCGTGCCGGGATGGTTGAACAAACCTCTATCTTGAATAATCATCTGTTAAGCGTCGTACCTGGCAAGAAGCGCCTGCAAAAACGGCCTAGGAACAAGATAACTGACAAGCGTAGAGCAACTTGTAATCAAGCGTCGAAAGGCACTAACTCTTTCCAAATCAATGGCCAACGCTGCAGTGCTGTCAGTATTGATCACGTACTACGAATATCACTGAGAGTGGGTCACGAGATATCTAAAATACGCACTGTTGGTATTAGATAACCTCTTCTCGTAATTTAATATTATACGATTTATATTACGATAATTATGTAAGATATCATAGTAATACTATTGGTAATGTGGGGTTGCCAAGTATAAGCATTTAAGCTTAATTACCGTGTATTTTTACATAATCTTAACCTACTCTATAGCTTTGCGCCAATACCATCAACGCTATATTATACTTATGAGGGTGTATAATAGCGTGTATTATAGAGCTAACTCTAATTATTTTTTTAAATAAAGAATTACATAATTACACTAAGGTTTGATCGCAGGAAGACTCAGCTAGTATACAGCTCTAGTATATATAAGGGCTTGTAGGCGACAAGGTCAACTTATATATATAAGAACTAAATTGTCTACAAGGAGTAGAAGTGATTGTAAGATCTAAGGCTATTTACAGTTCCTTGGGCACGGGCTACATTACTTCTCCTACATTTATACTCTTATATATAGTCTCTTCTTACTTTAATTCCTTGGCTTCTTTCTGTTATAATTCGCGGGCTTTAACAATCTTAGCCTTTGTAGGCTTTATCTTATATAGAAAACGTTACTTAAACTCCTTGATAGAGGCTATAGCATTAACTATATTAACTAAGAGTTTCTATGTCTAATTATCAGGGTCATAGCCTCTCTAGCAAACTAGGTATTTAAAGACACCTTTGACTTACTTAGTATCTAGTATCTTGTTAATTAACTATAATTTATGCCTAGACATGTCTACAAACAAAGGAGGTATAGGCTTATTCTACTGTCTAGAGAGTAGTATACTAGTACTAGGTTTAAGGTAATTCATGTAGAAAACAGAATGAATTAACTAGAGTTTATAAGAAAGTTATAACTTATATATATATAAGTTAATTATCTGTTTAATTAGGAAAGGTCCTATAAATTTAGTATTAAACTTAGGAATAGGTTTTAAAGAGTTAATATTTTTAGTACTTAGCAGAACTATGTTGCCTATATAATATACTAGTACTACTCTTCTACTAATGTTAGCAAAGACTTCTTGTAAATTACAAGCTGTAATAAGATTAGTATATAGTAGTTTTAAGATATTCTCTATCTTATACACAAAGTCTAACACGTCCTTATAGCAAAGTTAACAATGTTCTAAAGTATTATAGAGAAGTACTCTTAGAGGCCTAAAGCTTATCCTAGAGTAGTAGCTATAATTAGCAAAGAAAGATAATATACTAGTAGATGAGTTTACTATATTATATATAGTGAATTCAGCTATAGGTAAAAGCTTTACCTAGTTCTTTTGAGTAGTATTAATGTACTATTAGATAAATGTATTTAGAGCTTTATTTGCGATTACTGTCTAACTATTAGTTTCTAGTTAGTATACTATTAATAGTAGTAGTAATATTTAAAGAATATTACAAACAGATCTCTAGAACTTAGAAACAAATATTAGACCTCTATCTAATACTATAGAGTCTAGTAAATTATAAAGCTTCTAAACTTCTCTTATAAATTGTGATATGTGGAGGTCACGAGGTCATGAGGTCATGTGACTTTTCATCTAATCTAAGGAAGTCTTTATCTGCTATTATAAATCAATCAGGAATTAAGCAGTTCTAGTAGATGAAGTTTACAGAGTTAACAGAGTTGACGTAATATTAGAGCTTAGAAGCTTCTATAAAGCAAGACTTCTTCTACACCTCTAAGGAGGGGCAGAGATTAGTTCTGTACTAAATTAAAAAGATTTAAATTAACTTATTGCCTACTATCTACCTTATATAAATAAACAAGCAAGATCTACTACTATTATTAATATATAGCAAGGAATAATATATTTGTTCTTAGACAACCTATTGTTACGAATCACGTGTTAGCACGTGACAAGTAAGTCCAGACAGCGCTCTAACAGAACAAGATACTATTAAGTAGATATAGTTATAGAGATTAGCTAGAGTAGCTAACTGATTCAAGGATTTCTTTTAGTTACAGTTACGTAATAATTTACATTAACTATATTAATAGGCAATGCTAGTAATAAGAGTCAACAACATTAACAGGCGATGTTAGTAATCCATGAGAATAAAGAATCTATATATAACTAGTATATCTGCTATTAGATAGAGGCTTTATACTTAACTTCTTTACTTTAGTTTATAATATATATTGTTTGTCTTCTTGAGTTTAAGTAACGAGTTTACCTTTGAGTAAATACCTAGTATATCTAAACCTCTTCCTATATCCTAACCTTTGAGACTTAGTTACCTTTGTTACTTTTAGTACAAGAGTAGGTTTTATTATACTTTAAGCATCTGCTTAGAAGTTTAGTTGCTATAGCTCTAACTCTACTAAAACTAGCTGTTGCTAGTCTTAGTACTAGCTGAACAAACTTGTTAACTCTCTCTAGTAGTACTAAGAGAACTTAACTCTAGGCTACCTCTGCTATACTACTACTAGACAACGAACCAGCACTAGTAGACTCTAACTACAATAACATAAGTATGTCTAATATACCTAAACTCTTTAAGGTTAAAGCACTTAAAACTATCTAAGTTAAACTACTAGACATATATTATAGGAAAAGAAACAAGCTTGAATTGTTTCTTCTCTAGATAAATATCTACTTTAACTTTAACACAGACAAATTTAGTAACAATTACAACTTATAATTAATCTTTGTAATCTCCTATCTTAGAGGAGCTGTACTAGATTAGGCTTAACTCTACCTCAAAGACTTCTTTGTAAACGAAGATAACAACAGATCTATAGGAGACACCTAAGTAATGTTTAAATTCTTTAGAGGATTTAAAGTAGTAATTAGAAAGGTATTTAGAGATTTTGACACAATCTAAATAGCTATATAAAAGCTTTTGGACTTGAAATAGACTAGATTAGCTGTTAGTTATACTAATGATTTCTAATAATATAGAAACAAGTCTAGATAAGACGCTCTTACTCTTATAGAACTCTTCTATAGAAGATTAAAGATTTACCTTTGAGAAGAAATAGTAAAACAGAATATAACTTTCGTTAACATTAGTAATATAATTAGTAGTGTTATCTAATTAGATAATCGTCTGTAGGAATTCAGGAAATCTACTTAAGAGAGTAGAAGTTAGAATAAGAACAGAAGCAAGAGTAAGTAGAACAGCTAGTAAAACAAAGGTAAGGTAAACACAGCCTAGAAGAAATCTTTTAAGAGAAAGAAACTTTCCTAAGAAGAACAGAACTACTAATGTAAGTAGAATTTATACTACTTATATAGCTAGTCAGGCTATAGAGCAAACGAATGCAGCTTAAGGAAGTAAACTAACAAGAGAAAGCAGGTTAATACTACCTTCTAAAAGAAAGTAGTGTTACTTAAGACATAGAAGCTTTCTAACAAGGAATTAGAAGTACGTAGGTATAGAACTTAGGTAGAGGAAGACAACTCTATTCTTGAACAATATTATAACACCTACTCTAAGAGTAAACACAAGTTACTATTATAGACTACCTATAAATCACCTGCAAGTATATTAGAGAAGGAATTCTCTAAATTATTAGAATTGTCTAAGGGAAATAATTAGAGTAGAGAACTCTAGGTTAGAGATATATAGGTCTTTATTAGAACCTATAAGAGAGAGAATTAATAAGTAGACATTGTTAGAGGTAAACAGCACGTACAGGTTAGGCTACAGGGTAGGCTATAGAGTAGGCACAGAGTAGGTGATAGGTGAAGTAATTAGATCGGAGCAGGGTAGGTCACGTGGCTGTTAGGTCACATTTCTATAGAATCAGATAAGTATAAGATAAAGACTTAAAATTAACTTGATTTCTAACTATAAGGACAGTAAGAGGCTATATATACTTCTTAGAGAGATTCTAGGAGTTTCTATAGCTTAAAAATAAAGTAATAGCTAGAAGATTCAAAAGGAATGTTATAATCACGTGTTCGGCTAATCGAACCCTCTAGAACATTCTAGTATAGACTAAGGTTTAAACCTAAAGCCTATTAGTAAGTAAGGTAATTATTACCTAATACTAACACACTCTCTTAATAAGTACTTTACTTATAATAGAGA